>CM067364.1:9503613-10041113 GCA_034401795.1 Chaetoderma sp. LZ-2023a
AATAACTGGTTGTTTTTATTAATATTAAACAGCTTATTCCATACTTTAACCATCATATAATGCATAAAACCAACTTTGAGCGATAAATACCTTCGATATAATCCTAAACAGCTGATAAATGTCATGACCCAGTAAAATTGGGCTATGTTTGCATCATTTCTTCTAACACAACTCATTATAAATTTTCATTGGTGTGCATGCAGGAAATTAACCAATGGGAATTCAGAAACTAATATTCTCTTCTTAGCGATTTAATAAAGGAACGCTACTTGAAAGGTCACTGTTATGCCGGTTACATCAAAAGAAATCTGCTTTACGACAGCTAGTCTAACAATTTGAAAACTGTTTTATTGAAAAATGTTACTGACTAAGGCAGCAAGAACTTTTAGCACACTTAAACAAAATAATCAACACAATCTTTATTGCATTGTATGTTAGTATCATCTACTAGGGTATAATTTGTATTTAGAATTAATACGGTTGACATTGATGGCCATAACTTACTCGGCTGAGTGAACATGAATAGCCGCTCTGTCGGGCAACCGCAGTGGGGCTGGGTGGAGAGGGGTGGATTATTGGACGGTGAATATTAAGCGGATTGGATTATTGGACGGTGAATATTAAGCGGATTATAAAGCCTGAATTCAATTAATCCCTTTATTCACATTTATTAACTGATTAAGTGAGCCACTATCTGCCTAACTTTAAACAATTTACTGACAATATTCCGCTATATATACCAGAGAATTTTCTTGAAAGTTATTAATCTTCGAATTGTCCATTCAAGATGCCAACACGTAAATCATATACCGCCGGAGAGAAGCTGAAGATTATTGTGTATGCTGAACAGCATGGCAATCGGGCTGCAGAAAGACAGTTTACCATCAATGAGAGCAACATTCGGCATAGGAGGAAAATGAAGGAGAAGCTCCAGTCCATGCCAAGTCAAAAACATGGTGACCGTGGCCGAGCAGCATCTTTTCCTGAGTTAGATAAGCAACTTGTCTCCTGGATCGAAGAACGCAGATGGAGGTATCGGCATGAGCACAGTAGAGAATCGACTCAAATCCTGCATCATCGCCAAGGAGAAGAACATCTTGCCAGCTGATTTTAGAGCTTCGCTAGGCTGGACACAAAGTTTTATGATACGAAACCATCTATCCGTCTGTCGGCGTACTCACATCACGCAAAAGTTACCATCTGACTTCGATGAGAAGCTACTGAACTTTCAGAGATTTATCATTAAGAAGCGAAAACAATATGAATACCACTGTATAGGGAATGCTGACAAAACTCCACTAACATTCGGTCTACCGTACAGTACGACCGTTGACAAGAAGGACCAGAAATCAATCAATATCGCCACAACCAGCAATGACAAAAATTGTTTCACCATAATACTGTGTTGCTTAGCTGATGGGACCAGATTACCACCATATATCATCTTCAAGTGAAAGACCATACCAAAAGACAAATTTCCACCAGGTGTAATCGTTAGGGTTTATCCAAAAGGTTGGATGGACAGTGACACCATGGCAGACTGGATAAAGACTGTATGGATGAAGAGGCCTGGAGGGTTAATGAAGAAACGATCGTTGCTCATATTGGATGCCTTCAGATGGCACTGGACACCAGCCTTGAAGACCGCCTTAAGAAGAGACCACAACACAGACATAGCCATAATCACACAGCCAAGCTGTTTCTGGCTGCTTTGAGTGTTTAAGGGTTAAAAAAACAAAAGTCTCATGACATATAAATAAATACGGCTTGATCCATATGACCCCCATGTCACTCATTTTGCCCCCCCACATCGCTTCTTTTGCCCCCGACGTCGCTTCTTTTGCCCCCACCCCCCATGTTGCTTCTTTTGTCCCCACATCGCTTCTTTTGCCCCCGACGTCGCTTCTTTTGCCCCCACCCCCCATGTTGCTTCTTTTGCCCCCACATCGCTTCTTTTGCCCCCGATGTTGCTTCTTTTGCCCCCCCCCCACATCACTTCTTTTGACGCCCACATCGCTTCTTTTGCCCCCGATGTTGCTTCTTTTGCCCCCACATCGCTTATTTTGACGCCCACATCGCTTCTTTTGCCCCCCCCCATGTTGCTTCTTTTGCCCCCACATCGCTTCTTTTGCCCCTGATGTTGCTTCTTTTGCCCCCACATCGCTTCTTTTGACGCCGACATCGCTTCTTTTGCCCCCGATGTTGCTTCTTTTGCCCCCACATCGCTTCTTTTGACGCCCACGTCGCTTCTTTTGATCCCCCATGTCGCTTCTTTTGATCCCCCACGTCGCTTCTTTTGCGCCAAAAAATCTTACCATCGGTCAGAGGTTTAGTCAGTTCAAAATCCCTTTGTTGGCCTTCATTCTGTTTCATGCGCTCAGCAAACGAACTTCAATTTAGTGTATAATTTCAACACAGTTTCCAATTTGTATAGCTATTTCTCACTCCCACACTCCCATGATTGATTGTCTGTATGTATGGGGTGTGTATGGTTAGTATTAGTATGGCGGTTTGTGGTTATTAAACATGTATATAGATATATGTAATTTATCATAGGCCAGTGTGCCAATCAATAGTATTAAATTACCATGATTACCGCCCAACACTGAATCATTTGTCTTATCACCATCTTGTCACCCGTCCTAGATTCATTTTGGCCTCTCACCGCATGGGTCACCATGTGGTGAGTCAGCGGTGGCTCTCCACTAACTCTTATGTTAATAGTGTGTTTATTTTTTAAAAACCTGTCTATAAATAACTCTATTAATTGTGTTGATTACATCACCTTTCAGAAACCATATGTCTGCAAGGCACCTGGTTGTACGAAGCGATACACAGACCCGAGTTCTTTACGAAAACACGTCAAAACGGTCCATGGTCCTGATTTCTATGCCAACAAGAAGCACAGGACTAATGAGCCAGGGTCCTGCAGCTCTGAACACAAACATGAAGATCAGGTAATACAAATCTCATCTTGAATATTCTTTTTTTAGATTACCAGTTTTCATAAATATTTTGTCACAAGTTTTATATTTTGACATTTGACGTGAGTTGACATGGTGAGAGTGAACATATACAATTTTGATTTGAAAATTTATAAAGGTGTGTAGCATGATAGTGCTAACTCTATAAATCTTTAACCCCAACTTCAAGATGGCTATACATGGAAGCTATTTCAATATTTTGAAACTAATTTTGCCATTCGACAAAGTATTCCTTACATCATAAAGAATTTAGTTTTTCTGGTTTGTGACGGTTAGTTTTGTATGACAAAACTGAAATGGCATAGTTTCTTCTGATAGATTTCTCACAAATGACAATATTTCTTCCGACAAAAACAATATTTCTGAAAGCTGGTGCAGTTGTATTTTAGCTTTTGAGCCCAAAATTAACATACCTCTTCAGGACCTGAAAAATCCACCCAAGTTTGGAGAAGATCCATCCAGCAGCACCAGAGTTATTGAGAAATGTCTTAACCTTTTGACACTCATATGAGCCAAAAACTGTTTCTGACGTGATCTTGAGAAATATCCATTTGCAGACTAAGAGAATACTATTTTTGAAAACTTACCACTGGAATGACTGGCTCGATAACTGAGCCAGTCATTACAGTGGTAAGATTTCAAAAATTGTCTTCTCTTGGTCTGCAAATGGACATTTTCGAAGAGAAAATTGAAATTTGGAAAAATTTGAGGCATAAAGTATTAAGAGCAAGAAGAGCAAGCACTCAATGCTTGCATTAACCCTCGCATCTAGCGGCACTGGTAAGCTTGCATTAACCCTCGCATCTAGCGGCACTGGTAAGCTTGCATTAACCCTCGCATCTAGCGGCACTGGTAAGCTTGCATTAACCCATGCATCTAGCGGCACTGGTAAGCTTGCATTAACCCTCGCATCTAGCGGCACTGGTAAGCTTGCATTAACCCTCGCATCTAGCGGCACTGGTAAGCTTGCATTAACCCTCGCATCTAGCGGCACTGGTAAGCTTGCATTAACCCTCGCATCTAGCGGCACTGGTAAGCTTGCATTAACCCTCGCATCTAGCGGCACTGGTAAGCTTGCATTAACCCTCGCATCTAGCGGCACTGGTAAGCTTGCATTAACCCTCGCATCTAGCGGCACTGGTAAGCTTGCATTAACCCTCGCATCTAGCGGCACTGGTAAGCTTGCATTAACCCTCGCATCTAGCGGCACTGGTAAGCTTGCATTAACCCTCGCGTCTAGCGGCACTGGTAAGCTTGCATTAACCCTCGCGTCTAGCGGCACTGGTAAGCTTGCATTAACCCACGCATCTAGCGGCACTGGTAAGCTTGCATTAACCCTCGCATCTAGCGGCACTGGTAAGCTTGCATTAACCCTCGCATCTAGCGGCACTGGTAAGCTTGCATTAACCCTCGCATCTAGCGGCACTGGTAAGCTTGCATTAACCCTGGCATCTAGCGGCACTGGTAAGCTTGCATTAAGCCATGCATCTAGCGGCACTGGTAAGCTTGCATTAACCCTCGCATCTTGCGGCACTGGTGAGCTTGCATTAACCCTCGCATCTAGCGGCACTGGTGAGCTTACATTAACCCTCGCATCTAGCGGCACTGGTAAGCTTGCATTAACCCTCGCATCTAGCGGCACTGGTAAGCTTGCATTAACCCTCGCATCTAGCGGCACGGGTGAGCTTGCATTAACCCTCGCATCTAGCGGCACTGGTGAGCTTGCATTAACCCTCGCATCTAGCGGCACTGGTAAGCTTGCATTAACCCTCGCATCTAGCGGCACTGGTAAGCTTGCATTAACCCTCGCATCTAGCGGCACTGGTAAGCTTGCATTAAGCCACGCATCTAGCGGCACTGGTAAGCTTGCATTAACCCTCGCATCTAGCGGCACTGATAAGCTTGCATTAACCCTCGCATCTAGCGGCACTGGTAAGCTTGCATTAACCCTCGCATCTAGCGGCACTGGTAAGCTTGCATTAACCCTCGCATCTAGCGGCACTGGTAAGCTTGCATTAACCCTCGCATCTAGCGGCACTGGTAAGCTTGCATTAACCCTCGCATCTAGCGGCGCTGGTAAGCTTGCATTAACCCTCGCATCTAGCGGCGCTGGTAAGCTTGCATTAACCCTCGCATCTAGCGGCGCTGGTAAGCTTGCATTAACCCTCGCATCTAGCGGCGCTGGTAAGCTTGCATTAACCCTCGCATCTAGCGGCGCTGGTAAGCTTGCATTAACCCTCGCATCTAGCGGCGCTGGTAAGCTTGCATTAACCCTCGCATCTAGCGGCACTGGTAAGCTTGCATTAACCCTCGCATCTAGCGGCACTGGTAAGCTTGCATTAACCCTCGCATCTAGCGGCACTGGTAAGCTTGCATTAACCCTCGCATCTAGCGGCACTGGTAAGCTTGCATTAACCCTCGCATCCAGCGGCACTGGTAAACTTGCATTAACCCTCGCATCTAGCGGCACTGGTAAGCTTGCATTAACCCTCGCATCTAGCGGCACTGGTAAAAATATCCACCTTTTAGCTGTGGATATGTTTGAAGCCAACAATGTCTCATTGGAGCTGTATTTTATTACAGGAGCTTGACAAGAAGGATGATGGTGACAGAAAAGTTGAAGAGTGTTCGAGCGTCGGTCCGATGTCCGTTGCTGGTGAGAGGCGCAAATCTCAGGTATGATGTCAATCAGCGGAATTAAACTTCTTACATGAATCTTTTATAATACTTTAAAACCTTTAAAACCACTTAACACTCCAGCCGGTCAAAAATGGCTTCTGCAGTGGTCATAGAAAATGTCAATCTTCAGACCCATAGAAGACTTTTGAGAATTTACAACTGGAATGACTGGCTCCGTTACTGAGCCAGTCATTCTAGTCGTCAATTTAAAAAAAGTCTTATCTTTACCTGCAAATGTACATCTTTCAAGAACAGTCTCAAGAAATTTTTGGGCGGCTTCGCCATTAAAGCGATGCTAATCTCATCTCAATTGTTGTATTGGACCGATAGAATATGGTTTACCTGTAGGATTGCTTTCATACCACATTGCCAAACTATAGCTGGCGACTCTATGACTGAGAGTATATACCGAGGCAGACACACTAGGGGTTTTCTGATTGGTTGAAAAGTAAATCATGACAGCCATCATAGGGTGTAGAAATGTACCAACATTTAACTAATAAATCTTGAATATCTTTCCTTAGCTGTGTAATAAAAAGCTTAAAATTACCTGGATAGTTTATGACCGGCTTGTTAGATCACCTGAATAGCTATCAAGAGATGGGATTAGTTATCCTTTAAGGGGGTTACACTAGCTAAATGCCTACACCCCCAAGATCCCAAACTAACAAGATGTCTAAAAGCAGTTTATTGTCATTTACAGTGAAGATCATAAATAAGCCAACATAATTCCAAAGCAAAGACAGAAACATTTTATTTAGTACTATTTTGAACACGATGTAAGAAATATTCTGAATATTTTGGATGTAATTTGATCGGAAGCCATTGTTGCATAATGCTGCAATGGCTTCCAATCAAATTAAGTCCAAAATTCTCAACAGTACACTTTATTCTGTTTTGGAAGCATTCAAAGTTAATTTTTAGCTGTACTGTACTTAAAGGGTCATATCTGCTAGCGAATGATAAGGAATCTATATACCATAATCTGTCAGTACAATACAACATTTGATACGGACAGTACACTTTTAATAATGTAATGGTTAAATTTGGTCAGGAAAATCAAAATATTTGCTCATTGAATGTCCACTTGCAGGCCAAGAGAACACTATTTTTTAAATTTTACCACTACAATGACTGGCTCGGTTTTCGAGCCAGCCATTCTCTTGATAATTTTTCAAAAATAGTCCACTCTTGGCCTGTGAATGGATATTCCTCAAACCGCTGCAGATGCCAGTTTTGACCAGCTTCTCCATGACAGGGTTAGTGACCTATCTATTGGTCACATGTTGTCAGTGGTTCTTTCAATCAGGTCCAGTGGTGTGATGTAATGGATGAAACCAGTTTTAGCCATGCCCCGCCCATCTTTAGCTAAGCTCCACCCACGCTTTGCCCGTGTTGGGATTGATCGATCGATCCATGTACTCTCTGAATCTCAGTTTCCAGAAACTGTACAGGTAAGCTGTTGAATATTTTGAAACTAATTTGACTTGGTGCTGTTGCTGCAGCAACAGTACCCAGTCAAGTTAGTTTCAAAATATTCAACAGCTTGTTTATTAAATAGTAAATATATACAATTCGTACAGCTACGCTTAGTCTGTCATCAATTAAGTGTTCGTCACGAACTTAGCTACGTCATTCATGACGTAATTGATTATGACATCCTCCTACACATCACGTAGTCGATTATGATGTCATATGATTGATGGATAAATTGGAATCCTCTGTTATGTTTGAAATTATCATATGCACAATACTGTCACTGGATCTTACAGGATAGCGTTGGAACAAGCGGTGGAGGTCAGTCGCAACCCTCACCTCAGAGCAGTCCTGAAGTGAACGTCACGAGTAATGAACATGTCACTGACCTTGATGATCACATGAGCAGTGGCTCGCAGGTTACCGCGGCTACGCTAGAAGAGAATAATATGTCTGTTATGCTGGAAGAGGATGTTGATATTCCGGAGCCAGATGAGGCAGAGGTATGGGCAATTAACTCTGTTATAGCAATGCCTTTAAAAGGTAAATAGAGGGAGATAACTAAGAAGGGTTTAGTCACTCAAAGCTCTATAGGCCAGCGCTAGCGAACATTGAAGCGTCATTCAGAGTTTGTATTAGTCATTGAAATTCGTAGCAATGGCTGTGAGGTGGGTGGGAAAATTCATTCTGTTTTGTTTGCTTCTATTTTAGCTTTCAACGTCATAAAGCAAATGCAATAAATTTGATCTATTGTAGGAAATGTTTTGTTAATATTTTGAAATTGATTTGCCTGGAAGCATTTGCTGTCAAATAGGTTTAACCACATCCATTCCTTTAATACACAAACTGGCCAGAATCGGATTCTGTAACACTTGAGAAATGTCTATTTTCATAGCAAGAGACTATTTTTGAAACTTTACTACCAGTCATTCGAGCAATAAATTTTTTTTAAATCTCTTGGTGTGCAAATGGACATTTTTTTTGAGAAATTGAAATGTTCCTTAATGAATTTTAGGATTACCTTGCATGGATCATTCTTTCTCGGCACTTGTTCAAACCTGCAGTTCACTCGACATAGCCATGGCATAGGCTTGTGTGATTACATGATTAAATCTAAAATCCTGATTATGTTTTAAATCGTGAATTTATTTGATTAAAAATTAAATAATAGAATAATCGTGAATATTTTCTATTGCATACAATAGTCCAAAACCTAACTTTCAATTACTTTTTAATGCGATCGGTCATGAAAAATGACATTTTGCTTAGTGAATGTATGTCAATTTGCAGGGCAAGGGATGACTATTTTTGAAAATGTATTACTGTAATGCCTGGCGCGAGAATCGAGCCAGGCATTCCAGTGATACATTTTCAAAAATAGTCTTCTCTTACCCTGCAAATGGAGTGTTTTAAACACCATTGCGGTTTTCGTCATTGGTATTCTTTTGTTGTTATGTCTTTCATGTAATTTGTATCCAAGCTGATTAATCGAGTAATCACGATTATTTTTTAATAATCGATCGCGATCACTCAACGCAATAATCACACAAGCCTACCATGGCATGCATTGTGTGATGTATGACGCATGATGTGTAAGAATATTGAAACTAACACGCTGTCTATATTTAAAGGATAACTAACCTCATCTCTTGATAGCTATTCAGGTGATCTAATATGCCACTCATAAACTATGCAGGTAATTTTAAGCTTTTTTTCATGCCGCTGAAGAAAAATATGCAGGATTTAGTAGCAAAATGTTGGTACATTTCTACACGCTATTATGGCTTTCATAATTGACTTTTTAACCAATCATAAAAACCTAGCGTTCCTGCCTCGGTATATACGCTGAGTCATAGAGGTGCCAGCTATTAGTTTGACAATGTCGTATAAAAGCAACCATACAGGTAAGCTGTTCTATATTTTGGAACTAATTTGACTGGAGGTTGTTGCTGCCTTAGGCAGCAACAACTTCCAGTCAAATTAGTTCCAAAATAATCAAAAGGATGAGTATTACATAATAAAGAAGGTAATGCATTGACACTTACATAACATCACTCACTAACCCTAGAGGAGACAAAATGTTGGCGATCACTATTCAACAATTACCCGATATTATAAAACAGATAATTGTGATACAGATAAGGAAATGTGACAGGATATGAATGATATGGAATCTGTATCTCATAATCTATCGGTGCAATACAACATTTGGGATGAGATTAGCATCCCTTGAAAATCGAGATCCTGAGATAAAAGTATTGTATATTCTAGTGTCCTTTATCATTCACACAGGTGCCGTCTGGAGATGCAGTAGTTGCACGAACAAATCGTATCAACTCTAATCGTATGATGCAGAATCGGATCAAAGGTCGCCTCGCAGGCAGAACACCAAACAATCTAACTACTTTGACGCCGCTTCCGATTGTGAACAACGGTTGTAAAGATAGCCGGAATGGGAGTAATCCGAGTCCATTCACTGATCTCTCAAACCGACCGCCGATGAATAATAAGCAGACTAGTCCACAGCATAAACGTATCTCAGATCTCGGTAAGAAAATGAAACATGGATATTGTGTGTGTGTGTGTGTGCGTGCGTGCGTGCGTGCGTGCGCGCGTGTGTTTGCGCGTGTGTATGTGCATGTGTGTGCGTGCGCACGTACATGTTTATTCTTCACAGTTTGAATCCTTTTCTTTGAGAAAATTGAAATTTTCTGGAACAAATTCGAGGGTTAACGTGTTAACCCTCAAATTTGTTCAGGAAGATTTCAATTTTTTTTGTCATAGAAAGTGTTCATTTGCAGACCAAAAGAAGAATATTTTTGAAAATTTATCACTGGAATGACTGGCTCGTTTATGTGATGTGTATGTAGGCTGACGTCATGATCAATTACATTATGAATAACGTAGATAAGTTCGTCACAAATGCTTAATTGATGATGGACTAAGCGTTGTTGTACGAATTGTATGTCTTTACTATTTAATAAACATGTTGTTGAATATTTTGAAACTAATTTGACTGGGCACTGTTGCTGCCATAGGCAGCAACAGCACTGAGTAAAATAATTTCAAAATATTCAACAACTTACATATATAGTTTTCTGGAAATTGATAGTACGGGATTTCAGGGATAAATCGATCCCAACACAGACAAAGTGTGGGTGGAGCTTAGCTTGAGATGGGCGTGGCATAGGTAAAACTGGATTCCCACCTTGTTTGGTGGCACATTTTGTTGTATTTTAGGGTTTTTTGGCTTCTAAATTGATGAACCTTCGGATGAACATTTATGCGTAAAAGCTAATAAAATCTTGTTTAACTCTTTTATGGCCAAAATGCTGTTATTCATCGTGTTTCCGTTCACTGTTGATAATGGATGAAGCCAATCTGTCATGCACAGGGACAGACCTGGTTTTTAAAAAATTAGATTAGCCAACTACCCTTTTTCTTAGCCAAATCTTATGTATTTTAGCCAATGTTTTTCTATGTCTACAATCCATCAACACCAGGGAAGCCTTTCAACTGAACGAGGTACAACATTATGTTGAATATTTTATGACTAATTTGACTGGAAGCTGTTGGCAGCAACAGCTTCCAGTCAAATTTGTTTCAAAATATTCAACAGCTGGCCTATATGGGTGTTTTTGATCAGATATATTAGGATTTCGGGGTTTATTTGTTCACAATAAAAACATAATATAAGTACTAGTTACATAAATATTTATCTTGAAGATGTCCTTCAAAGTTAAATTTAATGATTCTCTACTTAGAAATTCTGTAAAATAATATGATTTTAATCATTGGCCAAATATTTCGCCAATCCTGATTTATATTAGCCAGATCTGAATTTTACTAGCATTTGTCTAATTGGAAAATGTGTAGGTCGGTCCCTGATTCAAGTATTGACGCTATAATCAATTACTCCACGTAAAGCGTGAAATCATAATAATAATTATAATTATAATCGTAAATGGATTTCCAGATTTTGTCCATTATCCGGATTAATCCATTGTCACTCAAGACAGCCAAAAATGGCTTCTGCAGTGGTCTTGGATTAATGTCCATTTTCAGACCAAAAGAAGAATACTTTTCAAAATTTATCACTGGTGATAAATTTTCAAGATATTCCTCTCTTGGTCTACAAATTTTCTATTACAAAAATTTAATTTTCTTGAACAAATTTGATGGTTAAAGGGTAAAAAATCCAGATCCATATCAGATCAAATTTCAGATCTCTGTATATAAGCTACTGGTCTGATTCGGTTCAAATGTTAACACATGAAGGATTCTGACTGTACTCTAAGATTCCAGAACTGCGATGCGATCCTTATTAACCATTACTACTCTGATGTCAATATTTTAACTTTTACTGTGTCAATATAAAAGAAACTGGTGTAGAGTTTTCAACAATTTTGGTGGAAGATGTTGCTGTCTACGAGGGGGGTTAGGGGTAGGGGGGGGGGGAGTGTGTGTGGGTGCCGACTCGGCTGCCAGGTGCATTAATCCTTTGATGATAAAGCCGGTGAAAACTTTGTGGTTTTCTTGAGAACTGTCCATTTAAAAGCCAATAGAAGACAATTTTTTAAATTTTACCCATGGTATAACTGACTTAGTTATTGAGCCAATCATTCCAGTTGTAAATTTTCAAAAAAATTCTTCTCTTGGCTTGAAAATGGACATTTTATAAGATAAAATTTAAATTTTCTCATAGAAAATGCTCATTTGTAGAGAAAGAGAAGATTATTTTTGAAAATTTACCAGTTGTAAATTTTCAAAAATATTCTTCTTTTGGTCTGCAAATGGACATTTCTCAAGAACACTGCAGAATCCGTTTTTGGCTGGTATGAGTGTTAAAGGGTTGTATTATATTTTCTATACTTACAAAATATTAACCCTTTCAAACCTAGAGACCAAAAACAACAAATTCTTTATAATAGGATGCATATTTTGAAATTAATGTGAACGTAAACCATTGCAAAAGCTTCCATTCAAATTAATTTCAAAATGTTCAACTATAACATCACCGTGAAATAAGATGTTGGATTTTTAAGAATAAAAGGTTTGATATCTGTTGCATTATCTAAATATTTTCACTTCCATATTTCAGCTCGTTTGGAGTCGTTACAAGGCACGTTACCAGTTCCTCGTCGTGATAGCAACTCAAGCACAATGAGTTCCAATCTCGGAAGCATGCGCTCAGATGCTAGTCCTTTTCCAGGGAGCAGTCAGTTTTCTAGCAGGAGAACTTCTGAGTTATCTGAAGTGTCCGCTCGACTTAGCATAATAAATTCTCCTTATGAGTATGACATCACCGGAAATATGCCAAACAGTCATAGTAGGAGGTGGAGTAATCTCAGTGATGCGAGTAACATTAGCAATGTTGAAGCTCAATTTCAGAAAACATCTTTAGGTAGTCACCCAAATCTGAACTCGTATAACCATCGATTACCTGGCCATCACACAGGTGATCGTCTTGCCCGCTTTCTCTCGAGCAAACCTGACCGTGATGCTCTTCAAACATCTATGCCTTGCGCTACACCGCTCACGGACGATGGCCCAGGATATGAAGTGCGGCGTGCTAGTGACCCTGTGCGAACAGTTGACCCGAGTGTATGTGCTATGAGGAGACTGCAGCGGTTCCATAGTTTAAATACCGTAAAACCACTCCCTGTGCCGCAGAATATGAAGAGTCTCTTAAGCAAAGCCGGCTCTAAAAATACTATGCAGTCCTCGCGTAGTTCCATAGCCACAGACTTCAGTATGACTGATGAGTACGATGCTCTTGCACCTTCAGAAAGTGCTCTTTTAGCAATGGAAACTGAATTGGATGATAACATGTTAGAAGATAACGAAGACATAATCATCCCTGATGAAATGCAAATGTTTTTGTGTGAGCGCTATGCAAATACAAGTTCTCAGCAGAATCAAATGCTAGACAATGCCCAAGTGAGTGGTGATTATTTGTCATCGAACACTGATGGAAATCTGTCCTCAAATCTAAAGGTTCAGCAGCAGAGCTTCCCGTCATCGCCGCAGTCATTAAATAGTGCTAATGTCCCTCCAAATAGTGCTAATATTCAAGATAGTGTGGGATCACCATACAGTATTCATTCACAGTACAGTCCTAGCTATAGTCACGATACCGTGCAAAGTGCACCAGCAGGAAATCGTAGTAGTAATTCACATGTAGACAATAATAATAATAATAATAATAAAAATAATAATAATAATAAAAATAATAATAACAACCACATTAGTGCTAATATGTCACCGAATGCTGCAGGGAAACCACCTCTTCCAAATACGCATATGTCATCCACGATGCAGCGTGTGCAATCCTGGAACCAGCAACAACAGCAACGCCTTCATCACGAGCAACAGCATCGGCTTCAGCTGGAACAACAACAACAACAGCAACAACAACAACAGAGGGGTCAAGTGGAACACCAGCGGCTTCAACCAGACCAACAACAATCACAGAATAGTGCTATGCTAGGACAGAATATAAATAGTACAAACGTTCATATGAACAGCGCGAGTGTAAAGTCGCATCCCCCGAGTGTTCCCCTTCACGCTACTATGCATCATCCAATGAATGTACCTCATCCACCTAATATGCCACGACCATCGACTACACCACATCATTCATCACAAACAAGTCATTTAAACCAGACTGCCGTGCCAGCACCACCTTCGGCATGGCACCAAGTGTATAGTGAAGACAGTGGCAATACCTCTGGTGCAGGTCATGTAATAGGACAAGTGGTTAATCAGAATATATGTGCGACCCCTCAGCAAGGGTCATATAGTCCAAATCATACTGGTATGGTGATGCAGCAGCATATATCTGGTGACTCGAATAGTAAGATAGACTTTTCTTTACAATTACAACATCCACCTCACCCACCGAATATATCAGGACAAGTGCAAAACTGTCATAGTCCACAACTTCAAGTCCCACATATCAGCCAATCAGAAATACCTCTCAAAGCTAAGGCAGCCAATCGTAGTGCTCATATAATGAACGCGAAACAACAGCAAGTGCCAGATAATATGTTATATTCGAATAGCAGTAGTAATAGTGCTATGGGACAAGGACATTCTGGTGCTGGGAACATGCCGGCCAGGTGTTTAGGTGGCAGTGGTGGATATGCAAATAAACTCTACCCCATGCATGTACAAAAGACAAACTCCAATATGCCAGCAATGCTAGCCAATCACCAGTCAGTACCTCTAACAAGCTATTCTAATATGATGGGCCCACCTCACCTCCCAGCACCGCCTCCACAACAAAATCTGTCTCTCGGTTATAACCAAAATTTAATAACGGCTCAAAATACGAACACAAATTCTGTAAACGTGGCATCAGGAAACACCATTATTCCACAACAATTAAATAATTATCCAAATCAAATGAAAATGTCTCCCGGATGTAACCAAGTGACGAGCTCCACAGATCGAGGGATCAGAAGAAATCCGGAACCGCCAGACGTTACAGTGATTGAGGATTTTATGGATAATATTAACTCTATATCCTCAGAGAATCTTCTCGAGAATTTAAGCTCCGTTTCGACGGAACGTTTGAATCAAACTATGTTCGCTTCAAATCGGACACCGTCCCAGAATTCATCTCGTTATAATACTGGTGCCATGTTGAACATGTCTAATATGGCTGTGAATGATATGAGTTCTGTGCTTACTCAGTTAGCAGAGGAGAATAAGTATTTAAATATGAAACACTGATATTTATAGCATAAAGCGAGACATAGGGATTACTTATTCCCGCCATGATGGCATGAACGAAAAAAAATTCTGTTTGCTTTATTTTTAGCTCATCTGGTGAGAATGGCTAAGTGAGCTTATGCCGTGGTGACCGTCCATCATCCATCATCCATCTGTCTGTCCATCCATCAGCTTTTGCTTTAAAGTGTATCCTCCTAAACCGCTTGGCAGATTTTTAACCAAAATTTGGGTAGAAGGTATGGTAGTAGGCTTTAGGATTTTTACTCAGAATTTTGATTGGTTGATATTTTTGGGGGTGAAAAGTGACAAAACTTATATCCTTCTTAACCGTTTGACGGATTTCAACCAAACTTGGATAGAAGGACCATAAG
Organism: Chaetoderma sp. LZ-2023a; assembly: GCA_034401795.1. Taxonomy (NCBI): domain Eukaryota; kingdom Metazoa; phylum Mollusca; class Caudofoveata; order Chaetodermatida; family Chaetodermatidae; genus Chaetoderma; species Chaetoderma sp. LZ-2023a. Next base: position 9,518,861 of record CM067364.1, read on the forward strand.
GGGTGGGGTTGGGGGGATGCGGGGATGCTTCAAATCTTAGACATTTGATTGGTTAATTTCTTTGGTGAAAAACTTGTTGAAATTGTGAAAGTGCACCTCCTCATTAACTGTTTTATGGATTTTAACCAAATTTGGTTGCAAGGATCCTAGGGTGGGATGTTCCAAATCTTCTATTCAGCATTTTGATTGGTCAATTTTTTGGATGAAAATCTTTAGATTTTATTAACGATTTACCGGAAATTGTCAAAACGCATCGTGGATTGTAACCAAATTTTGCTGAAAGGATCCTATGGTTGTAGGCACCAGATCTTCTATTCAGAATGTTGATTGGTCAATTTTTTGGTGACCATCTTGGATTTTCTGAAAAATTTTCAGAACCATGTAAAATGCCACTCCTCCTTAATGCTTTCATGCCGAATCCGGCCATAGCTGGCCTCAAACAGTGCTCAATTTGCATGCTAGCAAAGTGAACTATTTTTGAAAATTTACCACTAGAATGACTGGCTCGGTAACCGAGCCAGCCATTCCAGTGGTAAATCCTCAAAAACAGTCTTCTCATGGCTGGCCAATGGACAGTCAATAAGGAAATAGATGGATTTTCTTGACCAAATTTAGACATTCAAGAATTAATCAATAGCCCGATTTCAATGAACGTTAGATGGAATGATCCTATGGCAGTAGGCTTCAGCATAATAAATGGGAATTTTGATTGGTCAATTCTTTTTAGGTGGCCATCTTGGATTTTCTAAAAACTATCCATCATGTTTGTTTAATTACAAATGGTTCAAATGCTAATGGGCCAGGTGAGCGTCACATTCCCTCGGGCCTCTTGTTCAAAATGTCTCTTCAGATTTCAATGAAGCTTTTCAAAAAGATTTTTTCATCGTTACAAGAAATAAAATTGGTAATTTATAATTCATTTCGCAGCATTGAATGTTTTAGGTTTCAAATATTTTTATTGAGACTTGTACCAAGACAATGATAACAATTCTGTTTAAATTATAAATAGAATCTCAAACTCGTTCCATTTATCCCTTTCGCGTTCAGGCTGGATAGAAACAGGCATCTGCACTGATCTTGATAAATGTCTATTTGCATACCAAGAGAAGACTATTTTTTGAAAATTTACCACTGGAATAACTGGCTCGAAAGAATTTGAGCATTAAACGTTTAGTATTAAGATTACCAACCTCATTTAATAAATATCATCGCTAAAGTAAGAGATTTTAAAATCATATTCACTAAACAAAGTTAATAATTTTGATATTAATTGGCAACCGCATTCATATATCTCCTCTCTCCCCCTCCTTCCTTCCCTCCCTTTCTCCTTCCCTCCCCCCTCCCGCCCTCCCTTCCTCTATCTATAATGCATAGGTGCAACCTACAGCCTTTACTCGTGCGCTAGTAGTTGTTTAGAATTTTTTTAAATATTTATTTATTTATTTATGGTTTTTTTAATTTAAATATTCAGCTGTCGATTGTTAGATTTGAAAAAACAGGCGAGACATTGTGGTTCATCACTCTTATGTTATTGAAATCATTAAATCTGTAGTTAACGTTATTTTTGTCATACCTCCGTGAAAGGGGATGCACATCTAGACAGTCTGGTAATCACATTGTCTATGCATATATCATGATTGTTGTCTGGTTTGTTAACCGTCTGACTGCTGAGTTTTTGCAGATGACATATTCCAGGGGTTATATCTCTGAATTTGCTAAATATTTTGAAAACAATTTGACTGAAGGTTGTTGGTGGCTAAGCCACAAACAACTTTCAGTCAAATTGTTTTCAAAATAATCAGCCAGTCCAGAGTTATTGCCCATTAAATTTATTGTTTTGATGCTTGCAGCAGTGAGACAGTTAATGGACCTTTCCAGTTTATCCATCCATCATATGATGTCATAATCAACTATGTAATGTGTAGGATAATGTCATAATCAATGACATCATGACTGATGTAGATAGGTTCATCATGAATGCTTAATAGATGATAGGCTAAGCATTGTTGTGCGAATTGTATGTCTTTACCATTTAATAAAAATTCTGTTGAATATTTTGAAACTAATGTGACCGGGCGCTGTTGCTGCCATAGGAAACAACAGCACCCAGTCAAATTAGTTTCAAAATATCTAACAGATTAACTGAATGGTTTTTCTCAAAATTGATAGTCAGTGAGTTCAGGGATTGATCGATCCCAACACGGCGAAGTGTGGGCAAAGCGTATCTTAAGATGAGTGGTGCATAGCTAAAAGGGAAAGGTCAATTCTACATTTTCAAAGACAATAACCAAACATCTCACATATCAAAAGTAGGTCGGTGTGGCCTATTTTTCACAGTTCACTGAAAATGTTAATTGATGTGCCACAGAACTTCATGTAATTATTTGGTTCAGGCTACCTAGTATGTAGCAATCCTTTTTTCAGCCGATATATTATCGGGAGATGCAGTGTGATGATTTGGTTTCGTAAACATTTCGTGTCCCTAATCGCCAGAGTTTTCTCCCCTGAAATCAATCGAAAATATGGTTTCTGTGCGATTGCTTGAAACGGTGTTGAATTAATTGCTTCTAAAAAAATACATGGATGGCATATTACAAGACTTCTGGCATAATCACATTTCAGTTAAGTTAATTAATATTCCCCAGAGTTCAAATTCACAAAGATATTAATATTTCACAAGAGTTATCTCCCCCACACTTTTTAAGAAAACTGGGGTGCTATTGCACATGCATCCATTTGTGCATCCGTCTGTCTGGCTATCCCCTCCGAAACAGCTTGGTGGAATTCAATCAAATTTGTTATGTGAGTTACCCATATGATGGCAGACTGCAAGATGACTTACATTAGGCTCTACCATCCCAGGGAGGGGATGGATGGGGGGTGTGGTGGAGGTGTGGATCATAAAGTCAAAGTTTGCGGAATTCAATTTAACCAAATTTGATATGTTAGTTACCGATATGATTGTTTTTGGAAACATGTTAAGTACTGTCCAATTTTATGGTGGACTAAACAACAGAGATCTTTGTGTCTGACCTTCTATCTGTGGTTATGAAACTTGATGTATTGATGCATATTAGGCCACGGCTGCGTGACATATCACGAATCTCAATGTAACCAACCGTTTCATTAGCTCACCTACATGTAGATAAAAATTGCATTCTGGGTAGCACAGTGGTATGTTTTGTGATGCAATGTATTATTTTGAAATTAATCAGGATGCCTACTATGGGTAGGGATGAGTAGGTTCTAGCCGCTCTCATGAGTATGTTCTCGTCCGAACGTGACAAGTTTTGAAATTGAGGTATACGATTTGTCGCTCAAGTATGTAATGTCATGTTAGCTGACATCACAATCAAAATGAGGTAGATTTGTCAGGAAAGCTGAATAGTCTGTCACGAAAGTGTCTGAATTATTTGTCTGTGGGCGAATTTGTAATATAATAAATATTTTATTGAATATTTTTAAAACTAATTTGACTTGGAGGGTGTTGCTGCCAGCAACAGCCCCCCCCCCCCCCCAGTCAAATTAGTTTCAAAATATTCAACAATTTGCCAGTGTACAAATGTAGTTACTTTGAAATTTATATACTGGGAATTCGGGGTGAAAAGTTTCAAATTGATTCTAACATGCATAAAAAATGAGCGGAGCTTAGCTAGAAATGGGAGGGGCACTTGCTAGAAATTGATCCCTTATGTCTCCAGCCTAGTCACCTTGACATTCATTCCTCATGTGGTAACTTCAGAAATGTCTGCGTTTTCATGATCATTATTCTGCCATGGTAGCTCCTTGTTAGCTCCCCTGGCCAGAATGGTCCAGTAAGCTTATGCCATGGCGACCATCCATTGTCCATCTGTCCGTGCATCCATCTGTGACCTTTTTCTTTAAACAGACCGCTGGGCCGATTTCAATTATATTTTGCAGGAAACATCTGTAGGGCATAAAGACCCAACTGTGTTCAAATTAACCTGATTGGCTAATTTGGTCAGCAGTTAATCTTGAATATTGGCTGATTTTTAGAAACGTCTTTAAAAACCTCCGAAACTGCTTTGGGGATTGAGTCAAAGCTAATGAAATACCATCTAGGACAAGAGTTGGACAAAGTTTGTTCCAGTGAACTTGATTGGCCAAATGATTTTGCGGCCGTCTTGGATGACCTAGTTTTCACAAAAACAACTTCTCCAAAGCCATTGAACTTATCAGGCTGAAATTTGGCCAATATGATTAGGGACTAAGGGCCATTTTAGTTTGTTTAAGGGAAGTTGGTATGTCAAAATACATGGCCACCTTGGGTCAATCAAAATTTAGCCTGTTTGATGGCCATCATGGATTTTCTGAAATTTCTGCGAAAATCATATAAAAGACTACTTATTAAACACTGGACCAATTTTAATAAAACTAGACTAAGCCTTCTTCACAGAAATCAGATTGGTACATATTTACATTACTAGGTTTGATCGCTCGCCAATGATTCCAGGTGAGCGTAACAGGCCCCTTGGTCCTCTAGGTTGAGGTCAGTTTTACGTTAGACATCTGGCTATCCCGTTAACACTTTAATATTCTTGCCGGCCAAAACCGGCCTCTTTTATAGTCTTGTGGAATGTTCATTTACAGGCTAAGAGAATACAATTTTTGAAAATTTCCCACTGGAATGACTGGTGCGATAACCGAACCAGTCATTCCAGTAATAAATTTTCAAAAATTGTTTTCTCTTGGCCTGTAAATCGACATCAATAGGCAGATATTTAAGCTTTCTTGACCAAATTTGGCCATTAAAGGGATAATGATCGCGCAGTGGAAAATTGACCTCTGAAGTGGTCTTGAGGAATGCCCATTTGCAGGTCAAGAGAAGACTGACTATTTCTGAAATGTTAACGCTGGAATGACTGGCTCGATAACAGGGTTAGCCATTCCAGTGGTAAATTTTCAAAAAAGTATTCTCTTGCCTTGCAAATGGACATTTAATGAGCAAAAATTAAGATTTTCTGCCATGGTTATCTATCTGACGGCAGCAAGCCGTCAGACAATAATTTCAATGGGCAGTAACTCTGGACCTGCAGAATATTTTGCAAACAATTTTGCCTGAAGCTTGTGGGTGGGCAGAGTTTAACCCCGTGGAAATTGCAAGTGCCTTATTCGTATATTTGTAATTTTATTCAAGATCTTCACTGAAAATTATTGTCGCCTATGGCAGCATTAACTTTCGAAATGTCCAGAGGATTCCATTTACACATGGGACAAAAAATCTATTATTTTTAGTCAAAATGTTATTTATATTAGGTTTCATAATTTTGTCTCACAGCAAGTGTACACTGGATCATACTCAATCTCTAACTGTCTCGCCACTGTAAGCCACTAGACCAGAAATTCAATGGCCAATAACTCTAAACCTGCTGAATATTTTTAAAACCATTTGACTGAAAGTTGTTGGTGGCTTAGCCACCAACAACTTTCAGTCAAATTGTTTCCAAAATATTTAGCAGTTCCAGCCATATAACCCTTGGATTATGTCGTTTGCAAAAACTCAGCAGTCAGACAGTTTTAAAAAAATGTCTTTATATATATAAAATTAGAATTAACTGTTAATTTACGCATGTCTCCCATTAAAAGTGCTTTAAACTCATGGCTTTTCCAAAGACATGACAGTTGTTATGACAATTTATGATAAGTAATGTTGTTATAGAGAATATCTGTTAGTGGTAGCATAAAGATACAGTGAAACTCTGAATTAACTTAAAATGTTTCCAAAACAAAATAAAACATACCGTTGAATATTTCGAACATAATTAGCTTGCAAGACATTGCTGCCTAAACATGTTTTCAAAACAAAATAAAACATACCTTTGAATATTTTGAACGTGATTTGATTGGAAGACATTGCACACGTTTTCAAAACAAAATAAAAGATACCGTTGAATATTTTGAACATAATTAGCTTGCAAGACATTGCTGCCTAAACATGTTTTCAAAACAAAATAAAACATACCTTTGAATATTTCGAACATGATTAGATTGGAAGACATTGCTGTAAACATCTTCTCAAAACAAAATAAAACATACCTTTGAATATTTTGAACTTGTTTTGATTGGATGACTTTGATGTTATCATCTCAAAACAAAATAAAACATACCTTTGAATATTTTGAACATGATTTGATTGGAAGACATTGCACACATTTTCAAAACAAAATAAAACATACCGTTGAATATTTTGAATATGGTTAGATTGGAAGACATTGCTGTAAACATCTTCTCAAAACAAAATAAAACATACCTTTGAATATTTCGAACATGATTAGATTGGAAGACATTGCTGCCTAAGGCAGCAATGTCTTCCAATCCAATTATATTCAAAATATTCAACAGAATATTTCTTGCTAATTAACGTGTTTCTGTTTTTGTTCTGGAAACATCTTAAGTTATATTTTAGTGTTGCTGTAAATACTATGTTTATTGCCTCTTAAAAAAGATTATTATATTTTGTATATTTAAGGTTTTTAAAGAATATTTTCTACCCAATCACTAGGGCTCATATTACTTTTACTCAGCTTTGCATAATGTTAGGTTTCAATGTTAAATTTCTGGCCGGAATTTACAGAAACAATTTATTCAAAAGATATTATAAATATGAAATAAATTTGTTGAGTATTTTAAAAACAGATTTACAGAAAGTCAACTATCTAAGGCAACAACGACTTTTCCCAACTTGTTCTTGTATTTATGAGGAAAATTTTGAAAACTCAACCCTAAGTTACTGTTCAAGATTTTGTTCAGAAAATCGAAACTTCTCTTACCCAACCCAGCGTCCATTTTTAGGCCATGAGAAGGCAATATTTGGAAAGATTACCACTGGATTGACTGGCTCGATTAGCGAGCCAGCCATTCAAGTTCAAAATTTTAACAAATTTTAAAAATACTGGTGCAAATGGACTAAAAACAAATTATGTTGGGTTTTTTTACCGTTAACCCTTTTAACTCTCATACCAAAAACAGCTTCTTCAGTGGGCTTGAGAAATGACCGTTTGCATCCCCAGCCAGTCATTCCAGTAGCAAATTTTCAAAAATAGTTTTCTCTTGGTCTGCAAATGGACATTTTCGATAAGAAAATTTTAATTTTCTTGAACCAATTTAAGGATTAAAGATTTATAAACAGTAAATAAGATTTTAAAGGAATTCATTTGCAGATTATTTTAGAAAAATTTATTTGATATTACATTTAAATGAGATTATTGCATTTAAGGTTTTTAAAACAAGCATAAAATGATTCATAATATGACGTCATCATTTCGCATATTAACTGTTTGCCTGCTGAATTTTTGCAGACTACATTTTCCATAGGGTTTGACTCTGGATATGCTGAATATTTTAAAAACAATTTGACTGAAAGTTGTTGGTGTCTTTGCCACCAACAACTTTCAGTCAAACTGTTTTCAAAATATTCAGCCAGTCCAGAGTTATTGTTCATTGAAATTATTGTCTGCTGGCTTACAGCAGTTAGACACTTAATACGAATCTCAGTGATTTTTTTGTCGTCATGATTTTATCATGATGAACTTATAAAGTACCATATTTGTTATAATTCCTGTATATAACTAATGAATTAAATATGTTTCTTTTCGTAAGAATATCCCACTGTTTTAAGTGCTAGATAGAATGTAAGTTATTAGTTTCACCAAAGATGATTTTCATACTGGTGTTATTAAGGTTGGTGTTTAGAGATAAAAAATACAAGAAACTCAATTGAAGTAATTTTTATCGACATTGCATAGTTTTATAGTTTTACAGTGTATTATGCAAATATAATTGCTAAAATTGTCTTTATTGTATATATATATATATATATACGCATACAGAGTGTTTTAAATATGTACGTATAAATACTATCAATCGTATAAATTCTGTACAGTTTTAAATATATCTTTTTCAAAGCAGAAATGGTTTGAAGTAAAATATGTACAATTATTTTATTACCTATCACGTACAAATACGGCTTTGAGCGGTATAATATTCTTGTTGGTCCCAGTGATTTTTTATTCTGTTGTTTTTTTGCATAAAATACTTACATATTATGAAATAATGCATCCAATGGTACATATTTAATTATGACAGAAACTGTTGAAATCATATTTTCAAAAATATTGATCCCGATGTCATGATAATTCATAATAGGGAGAATGGAAGTATCCGATCTGTCAGTCAAGTATGTGACGTCGTTATCAATTACGTCACATGTAGGGTGATATCACAGTCATAATTGATAGAAAAATCTGTCATGAACCAGGAATGTCCGTCAGTTGTATGAATTGTATGTCTTTATTATTTAATAAACATTTAGTTGAATATTTATTTAACTAATTTGACTGGGCGCTGTTGCTGCCTAAGGCAGCAACAGCCCCAGTTAAATTTGTTTTAAAATATTGAACAGGTTAGCTGTATAGTTACCATGAAATTGGGATTCTGGGAATTTAGGATTCAAAATATATAAATCGATCCCAATACATGCAGAATATGGGCGGAGCTTAGCTAGAGAGAGGCGGGGCATAGCTAAAAGTGGATTCATCTAATATTTATTTCTCGAGAATGTGGAATTTCTTTTAGTGTAGCTTTCATGACCATCTCGGTCACTTCTTCAGCGTTAACTGACCATCGCTCGCTAGCCAGAAGGCTTTGTGACTAGTGAATTCAGCTAGGCTAGTAATCACGTACATATTTTTGCCTCTCTGAAGCAGAAAGCGAGACATAGGTGCTTTTCCGATTACTGCAACGTTAACATTCTACGTTTAGCCAAGCATCTTTGCCTATATTTTAGGATTGTCTAATCTCACTAGAACTTGAAACTTGAACACATGATTGCCTATAACTGAAGGAGTCAGATGATAGTGAGGTCAATAGGTCAACAGTCAAGGTCATTCTGAGCTTGCTAGTTGATCTCTACCTTTCCAATATTAATTTTTGCATAAAATTAGCAAATCATCTACATTTTCTATTGGAGGATTGCTTAATCCTATTCAAACTAAACTTGGATATGTCGTTACCTGTAATGCTAAGATGACACTGATGCCACAAAGTCAGTCACGGTCACTGTGGGAAAGAGGAGAGAGAGAGGCGAGACATTTAATTCTTCAGAATTCAGAATTCTTATTACATTGCTATATATTTTAGGGGTTACTTTTCAACCACTTATACCACAGAATATATGATGAGATTGTGTATTACGACATACTCTCTAATATGCCTAATTTTTAAGTTGGTAATCTGTGGCCAGGTGCTTAACTGGGTGTCTGCTGAATTTCTGTAGACTACTTTTTCCATCGAGTTTAACTCTGGATATGCTGAATATTTGGAAAACAATTTGACTGAAAGTTGTTAAACATATAAACTGGTTAAAGTCCATTGTATCTGATTCCAATAGTAAAGTAATGATGTTTGCGCATCGGCTATCACAGTTACCGTGGGAAGAGGTATGCGCAATGCATTCTGGGAAGGTATTTTGTACGCCTGATGGGCCTGTCTTGCTTCATGACAGAGTATTATTGTCTGTCAGTTATGATTATGACGTCGGCCTATATGTGACATAATTGATTATGACGTCAATACTTGAGTGACAGATTGGATTTATACATTGTTACATCATAGTTGAACAACTACAGTTTAGTCATGATATAAACAATGTTAGTAGCCTTTTGCTTTTCTGTGAAATACTGAATTTATTTATCTTTCATATTTACATACAACATGAATGAAAATAGATAGTCAAATATGTATACCTATTCACCTTTTGAACCCTGATGTCCCAGAATCTCAAACTCAAGAAAATCATGCATGAAAGTTATTTCACAGCGACAGCTGTTAACGGGCAAATCTGGTCAAGAAAATTTCAATTTATTTTCTTAGAAAATGTCCATTTGCAGACCAAGAGAAGATTATTTTTGAAAGTTTACCACTAGAAGGACTGGCTCGATTATCGAGCCAGTCAGTCCACTGGGAAATTTTGAAAAATAATATTCTCTTCATCTGCAAATGGACATTATCAAGCCAGACATTCCAGTCAGAAATTTTCAAAAATAGTCTTCGCTTGGTCTGTAAATGGACATTTCTCGAGACAATACCAGAAGCCATTCTTCACCACCTTGACAATTAAATCATTGAAATTTATCAACATCATAATTATTCCAATGTAGATAATATTTCTTATCTGGTATCTAGGGGCTCAAGAGTGTAACGTTGACATAATTTCAATTCTTATTTATACTATATAATTGAAACGCAATTAAAATCTTTCTAATATATATATATATATATGAAACAGATTGGAAACTGTACAAAATGTTTAATCTAGTGCTTGCTGCCTTTTTCAATGACGGTAATGCTTGACAGCCCAATTAACTGACATCGCAGTGGTCATGGTTACGGTACCTGTATTTTGCCTGTCCATAGTAACCAGCTCACTATAGTTGCGATATAGGTGCCTTTGCCAAAAGTTTATGAGAATGACGGACCAACTGTCGGTTATATACTTTGTTGGGAGTCTAAACTAAAAATGTGTAGTTTGCATGAAATTACCTTTGATATCAGTGACATTTCAAATTGGTTCTATAGTAGTATTTTTGGGAATTTACCACTGGAATGACTGGCTCGATAACCGAGCCAGTTATTCCAGTGTTAAATTTTCAAAAAGTCTTCTCTTGGCCTGCAAATGGACAATAATTTTCATTCTATTGACCAATCTTTACCGTGAAAGAGTTAAACCACCCGATGTATTACAAATTATGTGTCAAAGAGTTGATGTCACATTCTAAAAACTGGACCCATTTTGATTAAAATTCTATAGCAAGGGAGGTAAGTATGGCATAATAAGATGTGTATTATAGTAAAAAAGACCATAGTTATCTCCCTGTAAATTAACTCAAAAAGGTTGCTAGAAAAGGTTAATGTCAGTCGGTCAGATATTTTGAGCAAATTCTTGTTCTCATTAACCCTTTAGTGGCCAAATTTGGTCAAGAAATATTTAAATTTTCATATAGACAATATCCATTTGCCGGACAAGAGACTACTATTATAGAAAATTGATCACAGGAATGACTGGCTGTTATTGAGCCAGTCATTCCAGTGGTAAATTTTCAAAAATATTCTTGGTATGCAAATCAACATTTTCTATGAGGGATTTAAGAATTAATAGTGCTGTTTATTTTTTTTTAATTTGTATATTTCATGACACAGAACATATATCACTTTGCTTATCAAATTTGTTCAAGAAAATTTAAATCTTCCAATTTCAAAGTGTCTGCTTACAGACCACGGGTAGACAATTTATCAAAGTTTACCACTACAATGCCTGACTCGGCTATCCAGCCAATCATTGCTGTGCTAAATTTTCAAAAATTCTTCTTTCAAGACCACTTCAGAAGCCACTGTTATAGTGTTAAATAAATTTACATTTTCATATTTACATCTTTAGAATTCATCATCGCCTGGGTTGTTTATATACATTAAATGTAAATTGTTATTTTACACCGGTTATTTGTCGCTATTCATCCCATAGTATTTATATATGTTAAGGGAGCTAACTCTGGCATTCATACAATAATCAACATGTAATGAATATGTGTTTTAACCATTATCGTGCCGAGGTCAAAGGTTAACGAGAAGATATTTTGTAAACACTGCTGTTGAGATATGTTATTGTTTATGATAGCACCAGCTTACACTAACCCCACTTGTGTCAACTTAACCCTTTAATGGTCAAACTCACCAAAAAACAAGTCTGCAGTGGCTCATCAGACATGGCTATTTGAAAGGCCTGGAGAAGAGTATTTTTTTAATATTTACCACTAGAATGACTGGCTTGGTAACCGAGTCAGTCATTCTAGTGGTAAATTGTCAAAAAGACTCTTCTTGTGTCAACTTAACCCTTTAATGGTCAAACTCACCAAAAAACAAGTCTGAAGTGGCTCATCAGACATGGCTATTTGAAAGGCCAGGAGAAGAGTATTTTTTAAAATTTACCACTAGAATAACTGGCTCGTTAACCGAGCCAGTCATTCTAGTGGTAAATTAAAAAAAATACTCTTCTCTTGTGTCAATTTTACCCCTCATTGATCAAACTGATCAAAAAACAAGTCTGCAGTGGTCTGCAAACATGGCTATTTGAAAGGCCTGGAGAAGAGTATTTTTGAAAATTTACCACTAGAATGACTGGCTCAGTAGCCGAGCCAGTTACTCTAGTGATAAATTTTTGAAAATTCTGTTCTCTCGGCCTGCAGATAGACACTGGCTAAGTGAAATCTAATTTTCTTTAACATTACCCCTTTAATGCTCAAACGGGGTGGGGGGGGGGAAATAAGTGGTAAATTTACAAAAATAGTCTTCTAAAATTAAAATATCTTGAAAAATATTGACCATAAAAATGTTTAATTGATATATCAAGTAATTGAGGCGCTGTTGACACAAGAGGCGTTAATATGATTTCAAAAAATTAAACCAGTTATCACAATTATATTCAAAACGGATTTAAATTCTGAAATCTAAAATTTGATTGTTCTATGGGATAAAACTTACAATCCAGTTAAATATTTTCCAAAATAAATGCTTCCAATTCCGTTACTGTCTCTTTTTAAAAGTTATCTCCCCTGATGGGTTGTAACCGATAACGCTGTAATATTGATATCAAAGTGGTGCTCGTATATTCTGAGATTTTTATATAATTATTAAACATATTATGTAAATATGAACAAACAGCCAAATATATATTATTACAATTACTAATATTCGTTTGTTATTTCTTTTATACATTCTATCATAATTTCGGGTTTTAGATCTTTTAAAATTTGGTCCAAAAAAATAAAATTTTCTCACAGAAAATGTCCACTCGCACACCAGGAAATTATTTTTGAAAATTAACACTGGAATGACTTATCGCTTGGCTGATTTCAACCTAATTTGGCTGGAAGGACCCTATGGGGGTAGACTTCAGAACTTGTATACAGAATTTTGATTGGTAAATTTTTTTCGCCAACCATCTTGAATTTTCCGGAAAATGGCGGGAAATCGTTTAAAACGCTACTCCTCATTAACTGCATGGGCAATTTAACTGGGAGGATAGTACGCTGGTATGTTTCAAAACTTATATACAGAACTTTGATTGGGAAATTTTTCAGGCGGCCATCTTGGATTTTCTGAAAATTTCAGGAAATTACTTAATTGTCTACTCCTCGATAACCACTGGGCCGATTTCAATAAAACTTGGAGGAAAGAACCCTAGCATGGTATGCTTCAGAACACATATACAGAATTTTGATTGGTCCATTTTTCTGGTGGCAATCTTGTTTGTCTGGATTTAATAATAAAAATTCTGTTTCATATTTTAGGTAGCAACAGGCCCCCCCCCCCACCCCCCAATCAAGTTAGTTTCAAAATATTCAACAATTTACCTGTATAGTTACCAGGAAATTGAGATTTTGGGAGTTCAGGAGTCAAAGTATATAAATTGATTGCAACACGTGTAAAAGGTGAGCGGACATTTGCTAGAAATGGGCGGGGCTTAGCTAGAATTGGATCTCATGGCATACAGAGCCACCACCGCCTGTTTGCCACATTTGTGTTAGTTTCATTGATTGTTTGATTGATTGATTGATTGAAGATTGATTGATTGGTCGATCTATCGATGATCTGGTAATCCTACTGGAGTACCAGTATTTAACGTGAGTTTCCATGATCAAATAGACTGTATGATCTGTACAGATATGATATCTTACTACTACAACTAATTGTACAATCAATAGACCATTCCCGTTTATCCATCCATCATCTGACGTCATAAGCAACTACGTCACGTGTATGATGGCGTCATAATCAATGGCGTCATGAATGACGTAGATAAGTACGTCGGAGAACGTATAATTGAAGACGGACTAAGCGGTGTTGTACGAATTGTATATCATTACTATTTAATAATGATGCCGTTGAATATTTTGAAACAGGGTAACCTGTATAGTTTTCTGGAAATTGATAGTCATGTTGTTCAGGGATCGATCGACCCCCAACACCAGCGATGTGGGTGGAGCTTAGCCTCAGATGGGCGGGGCATAGCTAAAATGGAAAGGTTCATTGGATCGTGGAAACACAGCTTTAGTCAGTTAAGTCAGTGTTTACGTATTCTGGTGGTGTTTCTTTATGTGAGCGGTATAATTATCTCGCCTATTATATTTGGCTCCACAATCTTTACAGAGAAATATGTCACGTATCTGATTAAAATGGCTCAAAATATGACGAACTAAGCTATAATTCACTTTGGTCTCGCGCATTAAGACCTGCTCACATATCGGACACTGGAGGTAGCATGCTTTCGCGCCACTCTGCCCGTCATTGACATTAAATTTTAACGTATTCACGTGCATATATAAATGCGTCCTGAACGTGTCTAGACCATAATGACTGAATTCACACCATGGGCATTGGAACGAAGACTTGTATCGCTTAGCGATCCTATGGCGATTAGCTTCATATCTTGCTAGTGAACTGTTCTGGTCATGTTCCGGATTCGCTGGCTGTTGATATTGTGGGTCCCGTTTCGCTCTAAATACCATGCTGACATTATCTTCAGCACCTGCAATGAACAAAAATAAGGCGAATAAGTCACTGCCGGTATATATTGTACTGAATAACTGAAAGAGATGACGTTAATTATGTTCACTGTAACTAAATTTACCCGCTTCATTATCAGTGACCCAAATAATATATAATAATAATAATAATAATAATAATAATAATAATAATAATAATAATAATAATAATCACCGCGTCTGTCCCTCCGTCCGTCTGTCTGTCCGTCCACAATATCTCATGAATATCATATCGTACAGAACCGCTTCGGATATTTTAATTAAATTGGTATATGTCTCAGTTATGATACGCAGACGTGCCTTTTCAAGAATTCCCCGTTATAGGTCCATGATGGCGGGGGGGGGGGGGGGGGGGAGATAGGCTTTTTAATTAAAAAACGCACCATTTTTGTAAATTTTCTCATAAACGCCATATCATACAGAATCGCTTAAAATAAATTAATCGACTTGGCAGGTTGCTTCTTATGATGGGTAGAGGTGCCTTTTGAAGGATTCACCTTTATAAGTTAAAGATTTGTGGTAAAAATTGGCTTTTTAATGCAAAAATGCACGATTTTTGCCAGTCTTCTCGTAAACAGCACGCCATACAGTCGCTTAAAATAAACTTGGCAGATGACTTCTTTCCTATGGGTAAGTGTGCCTTTTGAAAGATTCGCCTATAAAGATTCAAGATTTTGGGTGAAAATTGGCTTTTGATACAAAAACCGACGATTTTTGTCAATGTTGTCGTAAACAGCATATCATACAGAACCGATTACGTAAATTCAATGAAACTTGGGATGCGGTGGCTTCTTTAGAATTAGAGTTAGAGTTACAGAGATGGACGAATTAAGCATTTTGCCTATTTTATGTCCATTTTGAAATATGATACCCTATCCTACTGCTGGGTTTGCTTCCAAAAGGTGTCTAGAGTGGTTTTAAAGGCATTTACGGTTTTTGATTTGATCACATTTTCTGGTAGGTTATTCCATTCGTTCACAATTCTGTAACTGAAAGAATTTGGTTTGATTTGTGTTTGACATCGAGGTTTGAAGAACTTTAGGCTATGACTTCGCTGTCTAGCTCGTTCTACCAATGAAAAAATTTGTTCTGGATCAATGTTTTCTTTTTGTGTAATAATTTTGTATGTTTCTATTAGGTCCCCAAGACTCGATGTTGTTTTAGAGTTGGTAGACCAAGTATTTTGAGTCGTTCTTCATAAGATTTGTTTCGTAATACTACGACTAATTTGGTTCATCGGTGCTGTACTTGTTCTAAGTGGTTGATGTCTTTGACAAGGTATGGTGACCAGGCTTGTACACAATATTCTAGATGTGGGCGGACATAGGTTTTGTATAAAATAAGAAATGTTTCCCGGTCGAGGTGTTTGCATGCTCGTTTGATTTGTCTCATGATATATATGGCTTTATTTGCTGCTTTTAAAGTCTGCATAGTTGGTTTACGGTAATTTTTTATCCAGATTCCTAAATCTTTTTCATGCGTTGTAATCTGCAGTGTATGTGTTTCGCTTTTGTCTTTCATGGTATAGTTATGCAATTGATTATTTTGACCTAGGTGCATTTTCTTGCATTTACTGGCATTGAATTTTAAAAGCCACTGGGCCGACCATCCATTAAGATAGCTTAGGTCGTTTTGTAATTTTTTACTATCTGAGTCGTCTTTAATGTGAGTCCAGAGTTTTGTGTCATCTGCAAACATTTTGATGTTGCTTTGAATATCGTCTGGAATGTCGTTTACCAACAATAACAGTGGACCCAGGGCGGAGCCCTGTGGAATTCCACTGTCAACACTTGTCCAGTCTGAGTAGTTTTCTCGGATGTGAACCATCATTTGTCGATCTTGGATAAGTCCTTATATCCAGGTCAATATGGGGCCAGTGACTCCGTATGCCTCTAGTTTGTGAAGTAATCTTTTGTGTGGTACAGTGTCGAATGCTTTTTGATAGTCTAGGTAAATTATGTCTACATTGTTGTTACTGTCAAGGGACTCTGTCCAGCTTTCTAGAGTTTCTAGCAGGTTTGTCAAGCAGCTTCTGGGGATAGTTCCAGTTGCTATTGAAAGCTTGAATAGTATGTGTAATGGTTCCACTAAATTGCTGGCACACTCTTTTAGGAGTTTTGGGTGAGTATTATCTGGGCCTGGGGGGGGGGGGAGCTGGTACTATCTGGTTTTAGTTTCTCTAGTTTTTTAATGATACCACTGCTTGAAATAGATATAGTTATGATGTACTTTTGTTTATTAAGTCTGGCTGGAAACTGAGGCATGTTATCATCTTCATCTCTTACAAAAGCCGATTTGAAAATTTTTTTTAAGAGATTTGCATTTTCCGTATCATCTGTAGTGAAGGTTCCTCCTTCTTTCTGCAGGTTTGGTATTGCGATCTTGGTCTTCTGACAATCCAGAATGTAGCCATAGAATCTTTTTGGTTTATTTTTTAATTCTTCTACAAGATCTTTCTCATAATCTGTATGTGCTTTTTTACATAAAATACTGGTTACATTACGCTGTTTTAGATACTGATTGTGGTCTTCCATCTGTCTACTAGTTTTGTAGGTTTTCCATAGCCTATGTTTTTCCCTGATGGATTTTAGTACTCCCTTAGATATCCACTTTGGTTTACTGGTGTTTGACGGTCTTGATTTTTTTGGGGGTACATACTTGTCAGTTAGAGAATTTATAATGTTTGCAAACGAGTCCCAGGCTGTATCTATATCATTGATATGTATTTGTGAATCCCAGTCAATCTTTGAGAGTTCTTGTTTAATCGATGCAAAATCAGCTTTCCATATATTGTATCCTCCGGCGATATCATTTTGTATTTGTAATAAGGGGTGAGATATTAGCTACTTTCTAGACCTCTTTTTTCTGACAAGATTTCTAGGAAACGGTATAATTTTGTTTTTCCTATTTTAAAAAAGAGATCCATTAACTCCACTTATGGCAACTTAACCCTTTAATGGTCAAACTAACAAAAGCAACTCTGCAGTGGTCTTCAGACATGGCTATTTGAAAGGACTGGAGAAGAGTATTTTTTTTAATATTTACCACTAGAATGACTGGCTCGGTAACCGAGCCAGTCATTCTAGTGGTAAATTAAAAAAAAAATACTTCTCTCGGCCTGCAGATAGACACCTGCTAAGTAAAAAAAATATATTTACCATTACCTTTTACTGGAAATAAAAATCAGTGGTAAATTTACAAAAATAGTCTTCTAAAATTAAAATATTTTGAAAAATATGTTTAATTGATATAGCAAGTAGTATTTTGATCGCTTTGATGCGCTGTTGACACAAGAGCGGTTAAAGATGATATGGTAACATTTTAGAACACAGTTAATAGCAAAATAGATTGGAACGGTCGATGGCACGCTATCGAAAATCCCCACATTTATACTTTAACCTCACCCCACCCCCTCTTCCGCTATCACATGAGTAACCTGCGGGCGGAGATAAATTTCAATGCCTGCTTGCACTCCACAATGATATGGGTAACTCATATTCCAAATTTGGTTGAATTCTGTCCAATGGTTTCGGAGGAGATGCGCTACAATCAATTTCTGCACAGACGGAGGGACAGACAGACAGACAGACGGACGGACGGACGGACGGGCGGGCGGACGGACGGGCTGGCGGGCGGGCGGGCATACATATCGACTGGCAAATGGACAGGCGGGTGGGCGGACAGACAGACATACAGACAGATGGGCGGAACGACAGAGGGGCAGGTAGACAGACAGACAGACAGACAGACGGACGGACGGACGGGTGGAATGACATAATCCCGGCTTTTCTTCGAAAACTATGTTGATTTATTATACCACATAAATGTATCAATTTCCTCAGAAAATCATGACAATTTAACAATTTAATGACCAAATTTAGTCAAAAAAATGAAAATATTTACTTATTGAATGTCCATTAGCAGGCCAAGAGAAAACTATTTTGAAAATTTACCAATGGAATGACTGGCTCGGTTATCGACAAAAATAGTTTTCTCTTAGCCGGAAATTGTACATTCCTCAAGACCACTGACTTGTATTAAGAGACCATCGATTCACAATTTTCCACAATTTGGCCTAATTATAGCCTAATTGTATGTCATATATCAAAACTATGTCAGCGTGACCTCCTTTTAACGGTTCACAGAACAACATAGAACATTCTTGTCCGGACTATAGTTTCAATAGGCGTTCGTACACAGTACTTAAACTTAGTGCATGGATACATTGTACCCTACTTTTCATGGTTCCTTGAATATCATGTCTGTAATTTCAATAATTAACTAGATTGGTCAGTCAATTACTCGCAAATACCCACGTTCACCACGTTACTCCTTTGACCACCCAGAAGCCCACACCATGGGGCGGAGCCGAATGTAAATGTCCTCTTGCACTCCGCAATCATATTGGTAGCTCACATACTAAATTTGGTTGAATTCCGTCTAACAGTTTCGGAGGACTCGCGTTACAATCGATTTCCCACACAGACATACACACGGGATGCACGACATAAACTTTTCTAAAGATGAAGGTTTAATGAAACAGTTTCTACGATACTCTTTGATTTAAAGAATAAGATTTTGATCATCATCAATGTAATGACAAGAACGATAGTCAGAGATTTCTAAGGTATGCCGCCCCTTACACCCCCTCCCCATACCGCAGCCATATAATTCACCATTCCAGAGTACCCACCCATCATATGGCGTCATAATGAACTGCGTGATGTGTACAATGGCATCATAATGAATGCCGTCATGAATGACGTCGATAAGTACGCTTATGATCATGTCGATAGTCACTTGCGAACGAAAAGAAGAAGAAGTACGTCACGAACGCATATTTGAAGACGGTCTGTGCGTTGTTGTACAAATTGTTTGCTTTTACTATTTAATAAATATTCTGTTGAATATTTTGAAACTAATTTGACTGGGCGCTGTTGCTGCCATAGGCAGCAACAGCACCCAGTCAAATTAGTTACAAAATATTCAACAGCTTCCCTGTATAGTTTTCAGGAAGTTGATAGCAAGGGCATTTGGGGATCGATCAATCCCAACACGGAGAGGTGTGGGTGGAGCTTAACTAGTGATGGGCGGGGCAAAGATAAAAATGGAAAGGTCAATTTCCTTAATTGGTTCACAACGACCTTTTCTACCTTTTATCTAAACCCATGGGAGTAACATCTCACCAACATTTTGATGAACCTACAGCATATCTTGAGTTATTTACCGGAACTGCAGGAAAATGCCTTCAATTGGGTCACTATGATCTTGGCCATTGATATTTTGACCTTAAAATCACCAGGGTTCTTCGGACTATAGGCGGCAACCTTCCACTAAACTCGGAATTACTCGGAAACTCAACATAACTTCCGTAACTGGGTCACCAGGATCTTGAACTTTGACCTTTTGACGCAAAAATCAATACGGTTCTTTGGACCAATAAACACAAACTTACCCAAGTTTAGTAAAAATCCCTTTAAGAGAATGTGAGTTATCATCCAGAAATGCAATACTATTTCATTAATTGGGTCACCGTGACTGTGACATTTGAACCCAAAATTGATAGGGCCCTTCGGGGCCCCAAGGACAAGCTGACCTCCAATATTGGCAAAGATCCGTTCGATAGAACTCAAGTTGTTACCTGGAAACGCAATATAATTTCATTAATTGGATCACTGTGGCGTTGACCTCCAAAATCGATAGGGTTCTTTGGAGCGCCAAAGACAACCTCTCACCCAAGTTTGCTTAAGATCGCTTCTAGAGAACTCGAGTTACAAACTGGAAACGAAATATAATTTCAATAATTGCATCACTGGGAAGGTGACCGTTGACTACAAAATCGATTGGGTTTTCGTAATCCCAAGGCCAATCTCCTGCACAAGAGAAACAAGGATCCCTTTAATAGAACTCCAGTTATCATCCGGAAACACATAATTTTCAAAAAATTTCAACTAACCTTGACCTTTGACCTTTTGAACCCAAAATTAGTATGGTTCTTAAGACAACCTTCACAAGCTTGATAACGATGCCTTCAGTAGTAATTCTGATTTAAACATTCTTTTGTAATATTTGTACAAATGGATTGGGTTACAAATTCTCACAGCTTAGAATTACGCTTTCCCATCAGTAGTATTAAAAGCAGCAAATGTATAGATCCAATTAAATATAAATAGTCAGGAAAGGAACAGCGAACTAACATATGCTCTTGAATGACAGCTTTATATAATAATCAACCTGTACCAACCAGTGAAAAACAGAAATAAATCAGATTAATTAGAAATAAGCAGCTAAATACCATTTATGGCATTCTGGCGGAAACCAGTTAGTGAAGAAGTTGGACCCATCCTCTCTGGTGTATGCTGAGCGAATAAATAATACCCGCTACAGCCGGTCATATAAGCTCAGCAGAGAATCAGACAGAAAACATGGTTACACATACAGAGATGAAGACTATCATCAAGTCACTCTATAGAACACCTCAATCAGAAGATGCCTACCATCATCTCTCGAGGCCAGAGCAAGTGACAATTTTTCGTCTCAGAACTGGACATAACAGACTAAACCAACACATGTACAGGCGGTTCCACCTTACGACATCGCCTGCTTGTCCTTGTGGAGAAGCAGAACAGACCACAGAGCACATACTTCAATGTTTCAGTACGTATCCGCTGCTGAGAGAAGAGATCTGGCCTTTGTCAACCTCTTTTCTTGAAAAGATGTATGGGCCTGTGGAAGAACTACAGAAAACCACAGATTTCATCTTGAGAACGGCTCTCCAAGTGTGATACCAGCGATCGAAAAGAAGAAGAAGCTCAATTATATTTGCGCTAAGCAAATTAGTCTCAAAAGATTGTGAGTTTAGTTAGAGATGGGCGGGGTATAGCTAAAACTAGAACGGTCCGTTATTGGATTCAATGGAGAAACGTTGAGTCTAAGGTGATAGCAGAGTTATGCAAGATCTATACCATGATTAAAGCCAAGATAGCAATATGCAGACTGCAGGGAGATGAACTAACGTAAAGGTTCAACCGCACCTTCCATGATCTCCTCTGTGCTGTGAACACAAAGGTGGGCGGAGACTGTGTTTTCCAGAGTTGATTCTTGGCTATAGCCATTCAAGCCCTCATTCTTCTATAGTATGTACTCTATAATTCTCCATTTTACTTGCTGTTTAGGCAAGAACCGTGTTTACAACTGTTGGTCAATATTTTGGCGTCTCGGGAAAGATCTCTTCCTGCAGATGTAGATGAATAGGCGGTTGGCCATCTGGAAAGCTTAGGTGAAATTGGCTAGCGATTCTGATATTGCTCCAAGAACAAAGGGTTTCATTCAATAGAGAGGTTTTATAGATCACAACAAAATATAAAATCGATGGAATTGTGAACTTGACACCTGGTTGAAGTGGTATTCATGAAATAATTTGCTATGGTATTCTCTCTGGGAATGTGTTCATCGGAGGAAGAGCTATATTGGATGCAGGATTTCAAGAACCTTTTTAATCACTGGAGAAGGAATCAGATAATCGATAGGTTTGATAGATCACACGTTTGTGGAATGAGGGAAACCTCCATCGATCTAGATGGAAAAAGAAAATATTCCTGAATTGATTCGGACGAGTCAGTTATTCCAACTGATACCCAATGGTGAGAGTGGTGTTGCACCAGTGGCAGGACTCGTTGGTTCCTGACAACATAATATGTCAGGGCAGGTCAGGTTTAGTTTATTTGGCATCTGACAAGGTCTCAAAACTGGTTGATGACTCAGACACATGTGTTATCAAGAGTTATGCTGAAAAAGAATGCCCATTGTTTTGTAAAAGACATGCATAGGCCCTATCAATCAAAATCCGTATCTGAATTTGTTCCAAAATGGTTTCGGTCCTTATGCTTAAAATATTTGGGAATGTCTGAGATTGTTTCCACAGACCATTTTCCGAACGGGTAGATTACTTATCGGTCCATGTTAATGCTTCAATTAAGTACAGACCTCCACAGAGTTCTTAAGCCAATAAAGAGCAATCCAAAAAGAGTGTAACAGCACCGGGTATACAGATACTGGATGTGTTGGAGTATGTATACACAAGACTGAGTACACCCAAGCACACATTAAATTTCCACGATTTGGGGTGGGGTTCCATAGATGTAAGATACGATTTAACTTTCATGATATTGATTTTCCAAGACACATCTGAAGGTGAAGTTTACATATGTGCACCGAATAGAATATTCTATTCCATATATGTGTGCACACAGGTGAGTAGATAGTGGCATGGGTATAGGATATGTCTATTCCAGCAGGTTCTGGAGACAGCCTAATTGTGTCGCTCTGGGTACCAGTGTCAAATCGTTCTGAAATACAAGTTTTTCTAGTTAAAGATTGAAGCGGCCATCTTATTCTCAGCATTGCTTTTGAACCTCGTGCTCTAGCTTTGGAAGAGGTACGGTACGCGTCTGTGGTTTCTTCCACAGGTAGGTGAGGTTCTTTGCCTTGGCGCTTATTATTGGTAGAGGGATGTGTGCCACGTATCACTAAATATAATCTTGTGGTCATTAGGTATAGCTACAATACATGGAGAGTAAGATAACAACTCAGAAATCTATTCGTCCATTCAGTTCTTAGATTGGTTTCATTCATTTCAGTATCTGTATCCGTTTCAGTTGAAGCAGTCAGAGTCGATTGTTGGGACGACAACTAATTTGACTGGTATGCCTGTAAGTTCAACACTAACTCCACAAATACTCGAAGCAGCACAGTCGACTCTGCAAGTTTATCAAGAAAAACATCGGCAATGTCTTCAAATCTCAACTAGCCATAAATGATACATGCATGGGAGCATAATCCATGGCGGTCTTGTACACAGAAACTAGCTGAATGGACCGTTCCAGTTTTAGCTATGCCCCGCCCATCTCTAGCTAAGCCCCACCCGCACCACGCTCGTGATGGGATCGATCGATCCCCGACTTTCCTGACTATCAATTTTCAGAAAACTATACAGGTAAGCTGTTGAGTATTTTGAAACTAATTTGACTGGGTACTGTTGCTGCCTATGGCAGCAACAGCGCCCAGTCAAATTAGTGTCAAAATGTTCAGCAGCATGTTTATTATAACAATAACGTTGTTTTGTTGGGCGTTGTGGTCGTTTGAAATTCGAAGGCTTCAAACGAAAAAGGGCTTCAATCGCACAAGAAGCGCCTCAAACTGCTGCTGCCGCTACTACTACTACTACTACTACTACTACTACTACTACTACTACTACTACTACTACTACTACTACTCAGTGCCGCTGTGATAAGGAAGAACTGTACAATAAAATGGCTTTTAAGCACCACCCGCTTCAAATATTTAAATTGCGTCTAAAGTATTCAATAAACTGTATTCCCTATGTGTCTGTAATTATTGGCTGAATGTATTTCTTTAATTAGATTGGCCGTTCTATACTATGAGTAATCCATTTCAATATATTGATTTCCATATTTGACACGCTCGTCAAGCTGAAAGACTACAGATGGCAGATCAATACTCTCGCATCGTGATGAAATGCACAACATTTTGATGACTATATTTATGACATAAGCCTGTGCAAAACATTTGTATAACTAGTCTTGGACACACGACATCCACGAATCAGCTGTTTTCACAGCCACGCAACGCATGACGTCATTGGTGGGCGGTTATTGAGTATTAATGCCCGCCGTTGACGTCATTGGCGGGGGTTATGTATGATTACTGTATTCTGTGGCTGTAGTAGTAGAAACGCCATACAGCTGCAATCAGTCCTTCTTCGCTTTTGCCCACTGTGTCTTTTCCTCAGGGTGGGTTTGGTCTTGTGGAGTTTTCCCGCACGGATTTCAATGCGGCAGCCAGGTAGCAGGTGAAGAGCATAGGGGTTAGACCATCTCCCTGTGGGGAGCCGATTGATGTTATTGAGTATTAATTCCCGCCGTTGACGTCATAGTTTGACATTACGGAAATTTGAACCCGCAGTTTCGTGATTACGTTCATTTGACGCCATACACTCGCAATAATGGACCATCCCACTTTATCCATCCATGATATGACGCCATAATAAACTACGTGATGTGTAGAATGACATCATAACGAATGACGTCATTATGGCATCATGAATGGCGTAGGTACGTCCCGAACGCATATTTGAAGACGGACTATGCGTTGTTGTACGAATTGTATGTATTTACTATTTAATCAATATTCTTATGAATATTTTAAAACTAATTTA
The DNA here is from genome assembly GCA_034401795.1 of Chaetoderma sp. LZ-2023a. Classification (NCBI taxonomy): domain Eukaryota; kingdom Metazoa; phylum Mollusca; class Caudofoveata; order Chaetodermatida; family Chaetodermatidae; genus Chaetoderma; species Chaetoderma sp. LZ-2023a. Next base: position 9,543,716 of record CM067364.1, read on the forward strand.
TCTGGGTACTGTTGCTGCCATAGGCAGCTGTTGGGCGCTGTTGCTGCCGCAGCAACAGCAGCCAGTCTAATTAGTAACAAAATAGTCAACAGCTTACCTGAAAAGGTCCATTGCCATACATTATCATAATAACGTTACTGTGCGATAACGCCCACTATATTAATAATAAATAAATAATAAAGAAACGCAATTCTAACAACAACGCATAGTCCGTCACCAATTATGCGCTCTTGACGAACTTATCTAGGTCATTCATAACGTCATAATCACTAACGTCATCCTATACGTCACGTAGTTGATTATGACGTCATATGATGGATGGATAAACTGGAAAGATCAAATTGAAAGAGCATCTAGAGAGGCTTGTTTTGTCTATCTGCTAGCTGAAATCGAGCAAATGGTTGTGCAACAAAATTGTCTACTTTCAGAGTGTTCAATGTTCAGTTTAGACCTTTCCAGTTTATCCATCATTTGATGTCATTATCAAGTACACGTCGTGTATAATGACATCATGATCAATGCTGTCATGAATTACGTAGATAAGTACGTCACATACGCATAATTGAAGACGGACTAAGCGTTGTTGCACGAACTGTAAGTCTTTGCTGTTTAATAAACATTCTTTTGAATATTTTGAAACTAATTTGACTGCATGGGCGCTGTTGCTGCCATAGCCAAAACATTCAACAGCTTACCAACATATTTTTTTGGAAATTGATAGTCAGAGCGTTCGGGGATCGATCGAACCCAACACAAGCGAGGTGTGGGTGGAGCTTACCTATGGATGGGTGGGGCATACCTAAAACCGGAACGGTCAATTATATGGTTGCTTCGAAAATGAGACGCTGGAATTTAAGGGAATTGTTCGTATGACGTCATAATCAGATCAGCGCGTGTATGATGACGTCATAATCATTACGTCACAAAGGGTTCCATATAGACCGTCACCAAATCTCAAATGGTCCGACACGTTGTATGAATTGCATGTCTTTGTAATTCTGTGTTATTTAATAAACATGCTGTTGAATATTTTGAAACTAATTTGACTGGGCGCTGTTGCTGCCTTAGGCAGCAACAGCACCCAGTCAAATTAGTTTCAAAATATTCAACAGCTTACCTGTGTAGTATTTTTGGAAATTGATAGTCAGGGTGTTCAGAGATCGATCAATCCCAACACTAGCGACGTGTGGGCTGGGCATAGCTAAAACCGGAAAGGTCCATTGCAGAGCCAAACTTAGGACTCAGTGGGGCCCTGCGCAACGTTTTAGAAATTCTTACAGGGGAGAGGGCGGGAGGGGGACCTCGGAGGTCAGAGGGCTGTGGGATTTGGCAACTTAGTCTTATACAGTATAGCTCAGAAATAATTTAAAATATTTCAAAACACAAACTAAAAAGATACTGTTGAATATTTTGAACATAATTGGATTGGAAGACTGCTTTTTTATATCGTGATCAAAATTGTTTTCAATCCAATTCAAAAGTTCTTTCTTTGAAGTAGATGTCTAGTTTGTTCTTGAATGCAGAATCTGGAAAACAATTTCATTGTGGTGGAAACTGAATACAATGATGGTATAAAACACATCTCTAAAATTTTATTGAGCACGGACAAGATTTTAATCGAGCGACGAAAATGATGCCGGTACTTTCAACATTAGAGACCCGATATGAGAAATTAGCCATGATGTATGAAATAACAATTATTTTGAATGCGTGTACGTACATAAATTCACACACGATAGGCGCACAAAATCACGGATACATAGACAAATGTAACAATTCGTGGATTGATAGAAAGGCACATTATTCACAGCAGAATGATTGAAAACATAATTGTCAAAATTGCATACTTTTAGATGCAAATAGACGAAATAAATATTAACATATCATAATTTCATTCCGTACAAATTATTATAATTTTTTTAATTGCGAAGTTGAATTAAGGACTGGTGTCTCTAATTCAATTTCACAATTTAAAAAATCATATACAATTATACGTGATGAAATCATCATATGTTAAGATTTAATTCGTCTCTTTACATCAAGGCCACATTTTAAGCCTCTAAAAGTATAAAATTCTGACAATTTTATTTTCAAGCATTCTGCTGTGTATACTTTAAGCAGGATGGAACAAAAAAGTCTTAAACGCATATAAGTAAATCCGTCTAAGTGTTTGGAATCAGGCACAGATATATAGTACATGTTTCTGATAGAATATGGTCCTCACAACTGGTCGCAAGATCACCTTTGTCTTTTGACATCAGAACATGATGCTCTAACAACTGGTCATAAAATCACCGTAAACGTCAGGCTGCTGAGTTTTTTGCAGACTACATTTTCCATGAGGTTTAACTCTGGATATGCTGAACATTTTGAAAACAAATTGACTGAAAGTTGTTGATGGCTAAGCCACCAACAACTTTCAGTCAAATTGTTTTCAAAATATTCAGCAAATCAACTTGTTACTCATTAAAATGTATGGTGGCTTGCAGCAACGAGGCAGTTAAATGGGTACACAAACGCAGAAGGCTTAAGCACGCTAGATGACGCTTTTCTATAACTTGTTGTTGATAATTCAAGAATCCATTTCCTCACTCAATCATATGGCGTCATAATCAACTACATGTAGGCTGACGTCATAATCATGACGTCATGAATAACTCGATATAGTCCGTCTTTAACGCTTAATAGTCCGACACGTTGTACGAATGGTAAATCTTTATCATTCAAAAAATATTCTGTTGAATATTTTGAAACTAATTTGACTGGGCACTATTGTTGTCATAGGCAGCAACAACAACACACAGTCAAATTAGTTTTAAAATATTCAACAGGTATCCCTGTATAGTTTTCTGGAAATAGATAGTCAAAACGTTCAGGGTCGATCGATCCCAACATGAGTGAGGTGTGGGCGGAGATTAACTAGGGATTGGCGCAGCATTGCTAAAACAGGAAAGGTCAAGGTACAAGGGAAACGCTGTTTGCTAAACTAGAATTTGGCGCAATTATCCTGCCTCATAGCTTTATTAGACGCATGTTTCTTCTAATCTGAAATTTTGCCGTGTAATCTGAAGCCACTTGGTTGATGATTTGGGCGATGACGTCATACCGTGACTTTTAATGATGTTAAAATCCATGATTGTAACAGATTTTAACATTGATAGAGGTTGTGAAAATTTGCCAAATTAGTTTTAATTCGTAGATTATGATATAGTCTAAACGTACGGAAACCCATTAGTGCCAAATTGCAAATAAAAATAAGGGTTTTTTGCGAATATACGTAATAGTTTTGCGTATATAAGCAATAGTTTTGCGAATATACGCACTAGTTTTCTAATGGTAAGCAAGTGGCGGGCTGCTACGGTCTGGCTGTTAAAGCGTGTTTGGTACTTCAATGATAGAATGCCATCTAAGGTCACCATAGTGATTTGACAGACAGGTGGACGAGACGGCAGGTAAGCAGCTACCTGGAAATATGCGGGCAGACAAGCAGCAACAAAGAGAGACTGAAATGGATGCACACATATAAGAAGTGTGTGGCATAACAGCCAGACACGTGTTAGCTCGCTTACTAGAGGAAAACCATGGCGTATATTCGCAAAACTATTTTGTATATACGCAAAACCATTGCGTACATACGCAAACTATTGCGCATATACGCAAAGATATTTCGAATATACGCAAAGAATTATTTTTATTTGTAATTTGGCACTAATGAGCTTCCGTATAAACCTTTATTTTTTACGCTTTTAAAAAATCTAACTGTCGTTTGCGATATCGTTTATTTTGTATATTTATGTTCTGTGACATTTCGTGAAGTTAATGTTGTTATTCTAAACATGATAAAAGTTCTTTGCTCTGCCGCAGAGCATGGTCAAACCTGTCAATTGTTACTGTCTGTGTTTGGTGCCATACGACGGTGGCTGTCTAAGACGGGTGGTCATAAGACCACCCGTCCTAAAGAACTGCTGTCGGGTGGCACCAAAAGACATTTACAATTCTAAATATTAACCAGCCTTCCCCTAGCCATGTAAATGGAAGAGGGTATTACAACTACGTATGTCTCTGCATGCATGACTTTGGCCATGATCCGAATAAAAGAACGCCGACCCGGATCGGATCAAATTCAGAATCTATGGATATCTCTGAAACAACTGCTCCGATTTGGCTCAAATTTTAACACAAGAAAGGGTATGACATTCACTGGAATTCCGCACCTTTAGGCATGGCCGGGGGGGGGGGGAACATCCGGAACCCCCCCCCCCCCAAAAACAATCAGGGAAGTCTTAAAGTTTTTGGAAAATCCAAAAACTGTTTACAATGTGACAAAACCGGGAGGGTGAGGGGCTGCAATCTCTGATTGCCCTTGTTATAAACGACTATTTGATGACACATAACACTGGTAACGCAGCTTACTAGGCCGATGCTGGGCCGATAACGGGCCCATAATGAAAGTATCGCCACGATATCGGCCCCGCATCAGCCCAGTAAGCTGAATTGTCTGGGAATACGCCTGTCTTATAAACCAGTTTGATTGTATCACAATTTAAGCATCTAAAAGTATACAATTTTAACAGTTTTATTTTCAAGCATTTAGTGTGTATATGCACCTTTAAATATTATCAAATGAGAATTTCGAATTAATTTCACCTTAAATTCATTCGATCGCGAACATCAGTTGATCTCGATGTTTCTTCAAAATATGTTGCTTTAGACCGTCAGTTCTACGCATGGTAATGTTACAGAAAGGACACACAGATCCAGTATCCTCATAATGCCCCATACAGTGCCGAACCACATTGTATACCCTTTTCGCATTCACATTTGACCCACAAACCGGACAACTGAACCACATTTCTTCTAACTGATCTGGCTGCATGGCCTCAGCTCTCAATGCGACAGCGTGTTCATTAACGTGATCTTTCATACTCTGAAGATCTGCAATGGTCATCCCACACATCAAACATGGGAGTACCTGTTGGACTCGACTGCCACCTTTGGAGGACCCGATTCCTTGAGATGTACTTGCTCTGCCTGGGCCATGGACCACGATATCGTCGACAGTAAGTCTGCTGCTTCCAGGAATAGGAAGATATAAAGGTTCCATATCTGCAAAAGAACACAAATCGGAATGAAAGGTTTGGACCATAACGTTTATCTAATTTGTCCTAATAAACGAAGGATTATTATTATTATTATTATTATTATTATTATTATTATTATTATTATTATTATTATTATTATACTAGCATAATGCAAAGTAGACGACTTTATCCCCAAACCATATTAATTGCTTCCAAATCCCGTTCTCACATACATTCTAGAGTGTTTTTGTTAAAATTTCGTTGACCACGTTACTAGAATGGATGAATCCACTTTTAGATCTGCCCCACCCATCTCTAGCTAAGCTCCACCCACGCTTTGCCCGTGTTTGAATCGCTCGAACTAGGAATTCCCAGAATCCCAATATCAAGGTAACTATATATATATATATATATATATGTCAGCTGTTGAATATTTTGAAACTAATTTGACTGGGCGCCATTGGTGGCGCCCAGTCAAATTGGTTTCAAATATTCAACAGAATGTTGATATAAATAGTAATGGCATACAATTGGTACTACTGACGGACTTTTCAAACTTCCTTGGGTAGTTGATTGTGATATCGGCCTATACGTGACGTAACTGATTATGACGTCATATCAAGGCTTCATATCAAGATCGGCAGATTAGATTCATCAATAGAGGAATCCAGAACAAGCCTCTGAGTCAAGTAGGCTATACGTCACAATGCGTCACAGGTAGACTGGCTTCACAATTAAAATCCGTCTTGGCGTATCTAAGTCCGTCAGGAACACCTAATAGTTCATGTGAGCAGAAGAGAAATTTGTTACGTAACAACTTTTCACTCCTTTGCTACGTAACAAGTTTCATGTTGTTTTAACAATCGTCCTTACCGCCTCTCTTATATTGACATTGGTGTACTGAGACACGTGGATGTACTGAGACACGTGGGTGTACTGAGACACGCGGGTGAACTGAGACACGTGTGTGTACTGGGGCACGTGGGTGTACTGGGGCACGTGAGTGTGCTGGGACACGTGGACGAAGAGTGTTCTGCATGGCCTGGGAATAGGATAAATACATTAGAAGTCGTGTGTCTCGTGTGTCGAACTCTTTTAGTTTTCTGCATATAAGGCCAGACCAATTTAGTGATGCTAATCCCGTCTCAAATGTTGTATTATATCGATAGATTATGGTTTATAGATTCCATATCATTCATATCCTGTCACATTCCCTGATCTGTATCACAATTATCTGCTTTACAATATCAAGTAAATGTTGAACAGTGATCGCCACCTTTTTATCTCCTCTAGCGATAGTGCGCGATGTCATGTAAGTGTCAATGCGCTACATTCTTTGTTATGTAATAATCATCTTGTTGAATATTTTGCAACTAATTTGACTGGAAGTTGTTGCTGTCTGTGCTAAAAATAATGCACACTTTCAAGTTCAGAAGTTTTAGGCTATTAGAGTATTAATTTTTGTCATCATGTTAATTGTTAAGATTGGTCCAGAAAGTCTAAAACCTTTTCTCGGTGAGTGTCCATTTGCAGGCTAACAGAAGTCTATTTTTGAAATTTTAAACGAGCCAGGAAAATTTTCAAATATAGGCTTGGCTTGGTCTGCAAATAGACCTTTCTCATGACCATCTCAAAGCCATCTTGACCGGCTTGACCATTAAAGGGTTAACAAAGCTACAGAGAACAAAAAGAGTTACAGAAAATTCTGAGGAATTCTGAGTGATAAGGATTTGACTGCCAACAATTGCTAGACGGAAATAATGCTGAAAGTACTGCCTTAAAAATTCAGCATTATATTTTTTCTAGATATGAAAACATGAAGTTAAGATGGTTTGTAAAGCAAAGAAACATCAATTGGTATGGCCAATAATATCATAAATAAGGAATATACCGTGAAATAAGAAGTGCTACGGTATCATAGAGCATGATATTGTATAAGCCATAACATGGTATAACATGTTATTACATTCGGCCGGACAGAGCATGTGAAAATATTATATCTCGACCATTGGGTAGCTATGAGCGTTATGCAAAATCAGATTGCCCACTGGATAGAATCTGATCATGAAAAGGCAAACTACTTGCCAGAGCAAAACCCCAATGGCATTGCCCATAGAGGAACCAAGTCTATCCATCAATCATATGACGTCATAATCAAATACGTCATATGTAGTCTGACGTCATAATCGATTACGTCATGAATGGTATATCTAAGGCCATTATAAACGCTAAGTTCAACGAATTGTATGTCTTTTTTATTTTATTAACATTTTGTCGGATATTTTGAAACTAGTTTGACGGGGCGCTGTTGCTGCCATAGGAAGCAACAGCTACCAGTCAAATTAGTTTCAAAGTACTCAACAGCTTACCTGTATATTTTTCTGGAAATTGAGATTCGGGGAGTTTAGGGATCGATCTATCCCAACACGGCAAGAGCTACCAGTCAAATGAGTTTGAAAATACTCAACAGCGGACCTGTATATTTTTCTGGAAATTGAGATTCGGGGAGTTTAGGGATCGATCTATCCCAACACGGGAAAACCGTGTGTGGAGCTTAGCTAGAGATGGGCGGGGCATAGTTGAAACTGTATTCCTCCACTGATTAAGCCATGCAAATATAGCGCCACGACTGAGGCCTAAGCCTAACTTCCTCCTGCACCTGCAATACACGTGCCTCTGCCCTAGGCATGTCTTCGCACACATTTATATGAACCAGGGATTCTCACAAGGGCCCTTTTGAGTGTATATACCCCCAAAATACAACCAAATGCAGTGGCACTGTGTCTTATTGGAAGCCTGGAAATCTTGTATTAAATAGTAATTAACTTTAGGTTTTTGCACATAAATAGCCACAGAATCTCGAATTGGACACCCATAATTCAGATACGGCAGAAGAAACTGATAAACAAAGAAAACTTCGAGAATCATTTTGGATTAAAGAACTCGAAACACAGTGGCCAAGGGGAATAAACTCGGACCCAGGCTTATCTGATCAACGTGACAAAATTCCATTCATTCTGACCTATAATCGGAAAAACGTTGACATTTCCAAAATCTTGAAAGATGGGTATCAAAACCTACAGGAGAAACTGAAACAACCCTTTAACAAGCGTCCAGTAATTGCGTTTAAGAAAAATCAGAATCTACGTGACATCTTGGTAAAAGCAAAACTCAAATAGCTATCCAGAATATCCATCTCAATCATTCAACATTAACCCTTGCATGATGGTCAGCCAAAAATGGTCAATTTAGTGATCTTGGACAATGTCCATTTGCCGGCGGGATTGGAGTATTTTTGAAAATTTACCGCTGTAATGACTGGCTCGGGAACCGAGACAGTCGTTCCGGTGGCATATTCTCGGGAATGACCTTGTCTGTGCCTGCAAATGTACATTAAATAAGTAAGCGAATATTTGGATTCTACTGAACAAATTGAACCAGTAAAGGGTTAACATTAATGCCATATGGCTTTCCTCAAACAAAATGACAAATCTCAGGCAGTAAGATAAACCAAAATATCTGAAATTTTTGAATTTTTTCAATTATTGAAGATTCTGAGCCAGGGCGTTGACAATATTGACTACATACTTGCGAGTGCCAGTTCTGTTATTTTATTGCCTTGTAAAAACATAACTTATATATCCGTCGACACCGTCAGGCAGTCTGTCAGTCTTTCAGTGGAGAGACTTATATACCAAATTCTACAATCATTCCCGGATTCACTCTCCTGCTTCTCCACTCATTCACTGATCCACCCGCCTAACCATCCGTCAGCTCCTGTCCATCCACCCATGCATACACTAGTCTGGCTGTCACATGGTCCACTTGTCCGTCGGTCCATTTGCCCATCCCTCCCGCTATTCTGCCTTTCCTCTGCCCATCTGTCCATCTCGAACTCCCACCCCTGCACTTTCTCCAGCCGATCCCCGCTCTATCCTTCTCTCTTACCCGTCCATCATCCGGCCTCTCATCCATCCATGGGGGGTGTGTAATGCGAATTTTTTCAATTATTGAAGATTCTGAGCCAGGGCGTTGACAATATTGACTACTACTACTGCTACCACGACTACTGCTGCTGCTACTACTACTACCACTGCTGCTGCTACTACTACTACTACTACTACTACTACTACCTCTACTACTGCTTCTGCTGCTGCTGCTACTACTGCTGCTACTGGTGGTACTACTACTACTACTACTACTACTACTACTACTACTACCGTTGCTGCTGCTACTACTACTACTGCTGCTACTGCTACTACTACTACTACTACTGCTGCTGCTGCTACTACTGCTACTGCTACTACTACTACTACTACTACTACTACTACTACTACTACTACTACTACTACTACTAATACTAACCCCGCCACCACCACAACCACCACTTCTCTATGGTCACTTAATTTGGACACGATACAACGTTCTGTTTCAGGTCAGAAACTATGCTTTACCGGACCTATCAGAGTTAACTGGCCTGCCAATTTCCACGCTAAGCAAGCTCAAATTGTGCCAAGAACATTCATACCAGATGGTTTAGCAGACGTTTATGCCTGTTGGAAAATTGTACCTGTTTTCTTTAGGAAAGTTTCCAAATTTTTTATATTTAAACAATGAAGACCATGCCGTGTTGCCTAGGGATACGTTGTTCATCTATCCACAATCTTATGAAGGTATGAAGCAGATTGGCTACTCTGGCAGATTGAAGACTATGGAGAAACCAGCCAAGCTGACTCCTTCACAAGAATGGACGTTTCCAGTTTTAGCTATGCCCGCCCACCTCTAGCTAAGCTCCACCCACATTTCGCCGTGTTGGGATTGATCGATCCCCGAATGCCCTGACTATCAGTTTCCTGAAAACTATACGGATAAGCTGTTGGATATTTTGCAACTAATTTGACTGGATACTGTTACTGCCTATGGCAGCAACGGTGCCCAGGCAACTTAGTCTCAAAATATTCATAATTAAATAGTAAAGACATACAATTCGTACAACAACGCATAGTCCGTCTTTAAATATGCGTTCTTTACGAACTTATCCACGTCCGTCATGACGTCATTCATTATGATATCAGTCTACAGGTCACGTAGTTGATTATGACGTTATATGATGGATGGATAACGTGGAAAGGCCCATTATGTAGATGGTGCAATAGCGTTACAATCTGTAAACTGCTTACGTTGTCAGTAAAGACGGGGTTGGCTATACTGTCATAATTTACTGGCGAACACAGTATAGCAACATAGGAACTAGGGTATTTGAATATCAGAGTTATGCATGTTGAAAATATCCTTCGCTAATGGAGGATTCAAGTTTATTCATCAATCATATGACGTCTTAATCAACTACGTGACGTCTAAGTACGTCATGAATGACGCGATTTAGTCTGTCTTAAACGCTTAATAGTCCGCCAGGTTGTACGATTTGTATGTCTGTACTATTTAATAAACATGCTGTTGAATATTTTGAAACTCATTTGACTAGGGCGCTGTTGCTGCCATAGGCAGCAGCAACAGCATCCAGTCAAATTAGTTTCAAAATAATCAACAGTTTACCTGTATAGTATTCTATTCGATCCCAACACGGTCAAAGAGTGAGTGGATTCCTTCATTAGTTTTTGTGAGATATACAGCATCAAACATTGATTCGTTGGCCCACAGTTCATTTGCGGATCCAACATAGTTTTGCTTGTTGGCCTTAGGTTGGCCCGATGCATGCTTTCGTTGGGCCAATGTTGGCATTATATTAGATTATTTAAGGACGTAGCATTGTTTACTTGGACATTTGTACTAGATTTGAAAACAAGAACAATAACAGACTGCAGATCCTCACTCTTTTGTTTTTTTGTCAAATTTGTTCAAAGAAATCAAAACGTTTGCGTATTGAATGTCCATTTGCAGGACAAGAGAAGACAATTTTTTCCAAATTTACCACTGGAATCACTGACTCGGTTATCGAGATTCCATAGTCATTCCAGTGGTAGAATTTCAAAAATAGTATGAACGTTCCTCAAGATCACTCGGATCAGAACTGTTTTAGACACCCCTCTGAAATGTGCGCGCACGGACGCACGCAGGAACGTACGTACGTACACACACGTATGCACTCACACGAACTCACCCACCCACACACGCACGCACTTACGCACGCACGCACACACACACACACACACACACACACACACACACACACACACACACACACACTCACTCACGTGCGCGTGCATCCACACACGCGCGCGTGCACATTCACATACCTAAATGCAATGCCCTTCTCTTCTTATGGGGAAACGGTAATTACCAAATACGTATGCGTGATGTATGACGTCATAAAGCCCGCTCTGAAATACCAATCACCTTTATTCTTTAAAATACAATATTAATGATAATTACAATGCTACAATGAAATAAGAATATTATTTGTATAAGCAAACACATATACATAAACAAACTATATAGAAATCTAATCTGGCATTCCAATCTTAAAATCATGATCTTATTTGATATCAATGTTAAATGATTTCCATTAAAGGTGCATATTCACACCAAAATGCTTGGAAATAAAATAGTAACAATTGTTAATTTGTACAGCCTTAAATTGTGTGCCTCGATCATGGAATGAAACAAGATCAATCTTAACATATGAGATGATTTCATTCTGTAAAATAAATTTCGTATTTTAGTTGTGAACTTGAAATAGAGACACGGAGTCCCTAATTCAAATTCACAACTTAAAAATTATATTAATTTATACGTAATGAAATCATCATATGCTAAGACTTATTTCGTTTCGTTACATCAAGGCACACACTTTAGCCTGTAGAAGTAATACAATTCAAACAATTTTATTTTCAATCATTTTGCTGTGAATGTGCACATTTAATTGTAACATCAATTTCACACTAGATTATTTAAAAATAATGTGAAACACACACTCACGCACGCACGCACACACACACGCGCACACATGGATACGCACGCACGCACGCACACACGCACGCACAGGCACGCACCCAAAACGCACGCAAGCATATACCGCAACAACGGGAGACGCTGACTCTCTTTAACTGCCTCGCAGATCAGAGCGGTGTACAATATGTAGGCTATATACTGTTTCTTCACTTATACACAGACAACTTATATATAAGCTAGAGATATAATTTGAATTTTAAGAGAAATGGTTGAGCGATCTTTGTTTGATCGGGATTCTTAAAACAATGATCAACATCTGTTAAGGTCAGACCAATTTAATTCTTTGTTTTACGAAAATTTCCACCTTAAGTACAAGATCGGAGATGAGGGAAAAAATAAAAATAATGAACAATTTCAAGCTCAGAAGTTTTAAGCTATTACAGTATTAATCCTTTCATCAGGTTAATTGTCAAGATTGATCAAGAAAATACAAAACGTTTCTCAGTAAGTGTCCATTTGTTGGCTAAGAGAAGACAACTTTTGAAAATTGGAATGGCCGGCTCATTAAACGAGCCAGCCATTCCAGTGGTAAGTTTTCAAAAATACTCTTCTCTTAGCCTACAAATGGATTTTTCTCATCAACAACAAAAAATAAATTGGTATGACCTAAAATGATGAAAAGCATAGTTAGAGTAAAGTGTGTTATCATACTCGCCCTTAGTAAGCGTCGCTTTTATATTAACTATTTCAGCAGTAACCTATATTCAAGAATATCAAGTGTTCAACAGGATACATCTTACGTCACAGGGAATTTTGCGACATCAAGATGTCAATAATTTTCTTTGACGTACGATATATCCTTTGTAATACTTTTTCAACTAATTTGACTGGAAGTTGTTGCAACCGCAATATATTAAAGATTGTACCGGCATAGGTTTTCTTGAAATTAAGATAGGCCTAATGAAATTTCATGATTCATAGCAAATGTAAATTATTGTGTACAAACTATAGAATTCCTATTTATAGAATAGTGCTACAGATCTGTTTTATGACAAGTGATCTCGATTATACAAATATATACATATCAATGGCGTACTATGATTGAATACATATAAGATGGATCTATTTCTGAACTTGAGATCAATTTCAGTAAGCGTGTGTAATCAGGGTATAAAATAAGGAAAAAATGCACATGGGTTTCGGGGGAGGGGGTGGGGGGGGGAGAGATTCCCTGTATGAGATAAACTATGGCTGTAATAATCAAAGTATATAACTAATTAAAGTTGAATATAATTCTACAAATATTAGAGCTGCAGAGTTTCGAATCATCATAATCGAAATATCTACAGTATCACAATAGAAAAGAAAAACAAAGCAATTTATTCTAAATGAACAAAAAACGAAAAATAAAAAACATGTCAGAAACCCACCTCACGTTGATCATCATGACTGCTTTTGCCAAGCAACTGTAGTTACACATTGGGGAAAGAGGATGACAGGTTTTTATAAGACGTCCGTCTGTCCGCTCGACCGTTGGTCGGTCTATTGTATATCTATCTATTCAAAATATATCTATTCAAAATTTCAAAATATTCAACAGTTTGATAAGTATGTAGCGAATTTATTATATTTGGCAGCAGTAGCAGCTTCCCACTTGACCAACCCGATAAGGGGGCCACCTCCACAATTACCTAACCCTGGACCTCAAATATGCTTAATCCGGATCTGATTGGCTACATAGTTTACGCACTCTGAAAGTGATTGATATCCATACAGGCCAGGCTGGACCGAGTCGGAAAGCTCATAGCGAACGTGGTACGGAATACATATCTAACCGTTTCACGACGAAGCCGGCCAAAACCGACCCTGAGGAATGCCCATTTGCAGGCCAAGTGAAGACAATTTTTGAAAATTTACCACTGGAATGACTGGCTCGGTAACCGAGCCAGCCATTCCAGTGATAAATTTTCAAATATAGTATTCTCTTGGCCTGAGAAAGGACATTCAATAAGGAGATATTTAGATTTTCTTGCCGAAATTTGGTCATTAAAGGGTTAAAATCCATGCCCTTCAGAAACATGTCGAACGTACATAAAATACTCTTTATGGCTAAATGATCGCTCACAGAACGGACAATGGAATCGCAGATCCTTGTAGTGGGACAAACAATGGCGGACAAAGTCATACTTCCTGATGATCACCGCTGTACAGATGGGACATGTGAATTTCATGCCAGTTTTTGTGGCCGCACTTTCCCTGTACTCGGAACAATGGTTTTTAACGTGGTTGTGGAGTTCTACAGCGGTGCCGGTGAAATCACAAAAGAAACAGGGATATTTCACATCACATGGTCGACATCCGCTGTGTTCATCGTCCAGAAGTACCACTGTTGAAGAAAAAAAAGAGGTGTTAAAAGTCAATGTTGTTTTATAGTCTTCCACCAAAACTCAAGGTATCACCCTCACGATGACAGTGAGTGATTGCTTGGTGGGCTGTCAACGTGGAGTTAAAGGGATGCCAATCTCGTCTCAAATGCTGTATTGTACCGATAGATTATGGTTTATAGATTCCATATCATTCATAGCCTGACACGTTCCCTTATCTGTATCACAATTATCCACTTTGTAATATCGTGTAAATGTTGAACAGTGATCGCCACCATTTTGTCTACTCAAACGAGAACGTGTGGTGTCATGTAAGTGTCAATGCAATAAATTCTTTATTATGTAATAATCATTGTGTTGAATATTTAAAAAATAGTTTGACTGGAAGTTGTTGCTGCTTATGGAAGCATCAAAATCCAGTCTAATTAGTTTCAAAATCTCCAACTGCTTCCTGGTATGATTACTTTTATACCACATTATCAAATTATAGTTGGTACCTCTATGAATGTGCGTATATTCTGAGGCGCATACGCTACACTTTTTCTGATTGGTTGAAAGGTAACTCATGACAGCCATGATGGCTGTCATGAGTTACCTTTCAACCAATCAGAAAAAGTCCCTAACATTTGAGCGTTTTATCATAGGCTGTAGAAATGTATCAACAATTAGTTACTAAAGACTGAATATTTTTCGTTGTCGGCATGATAAAAAGCTCAAAGGTCAGGGATGGGTTATGTGTGGCAAATTCTGTGACCTGAATGGTTAGCATAAGATAAGACGAGATGTCCTTTAATTAGCGTAGAGTGTCTAGGAAAGAAGTGAACGTTTATGTGAAAATTTCAACTGAATGCCTAGACGACGAACTGCACTTTCTCTTTAACTGCGTAAAATACAACCCTGAAAGAAAAAGATATCTCCCAGATTATTACGTTACGAATAATCTACCCGAAAAAGCGAAATTAGTCATCTGGATATGCCACAAACCTGCACTAACAAAACTATGTAATCTTTTAAACTTTAAGAAAACAAAATAACAATTTTTGATACATACGTACAAACTGTCTGTCTATTCGCGATATTAACACATTGTATAACTTTACCCTCATATACCATTTGCATGGCCTGAGTGCAATAAAGCGAAAAAGAAGAAAGAAAGACAAAAAGGCGGAATTTCAGTTTAGCTATTAGTCTCCAAAATAATATGGATTTGTTACCAATTATGTTACTTAATTAATACAGCCAATGCAATTTTATTTCTGATAAAAATATATAAATTCGCTTCTGTTCACTTTCTATTCCAATTACCAAAAGAAAATTTAGTCCTTTTTGGAGGCTATATATGCACACGATCGTCTGCGTCCGCCAGGCGAACATGCTCAGTTGCTTTTTACTGAACTCGTCACCCGCGGTTGGCAAACCGGTCCCAATAGTGCAGGTATGCGCACTTCCCCTCTAAGCTTATAAGATGTCTATGACGGTCAGCCAATAACGGCCGGAAACACGGCAGATAATGGGATTCTTAAAGCGCCGATGGCTCCTAGATATAAATCAATTTGGAAATACTTGATCGTTAGTTGGAAAATATAACTGGCTTCGTATATTGTTACTTCGTACTAATTTTTATACAAAAATTCCGTCTCCATCATCCGATTTTAGTATTATTTGGGGTTTGTTCTGAAAACTCGTGTGATCGGACGTGTCTCAATCTAAGGAAGTAGACTATTATATTTACGAAACAATTCAATTAGAAAGAATGGACCTTTCCATTTTTAGCTATGCCCCGCCCATCACTAGCTAAGCTCCACCCACACCTCGCCGTGTTGGGATTGATCGATCCCCGAATGCCCTAGCTATCAATTTCCTGAAAACTATACAGGGAAGCTGTTGAATATTTTGTAACTAATTTGACTGGGTATGGCTGTCTATATGGCTGCCTATGGTAGCAACAGCGCCCAGTTAGATTAGTTTCAAAATATTCAACAGAATATTTATTAAATAGTAAAAGCAAACAATTTGTACAACAACGCATAGACCGTCTTCAAATATGCGTTCGTGACGTACTTATCGACGTCATTCAATATGACGTCATTCTACACATCACGCAGTTCATTATGACGTCATATGATGGGTGGGTACTCCGGAAAGGTGAATTATCTTAGATATGTCTAGACAGTTCGCCAGCCTCAGACAAAATACGAGTGTCACAAATCACAATTGGTCAACACATCAAAGGCACAACGGGGGAAGATCGGTACAAAAAATAACAAAACAACTTCAAAAAAATATGTTACATAAGATTAATATTTGTTTATAAGATCAATGAAACTTTCCAGTTTATCCATCCATCATATAACGTCATAATCAACCACGAGACGCATATGATGACGTCATAATCAATTACAGCATGAATGACTCGATTTAGTCTGTCTTAAACGCTTAATAGTCCGACACTGTGTACGAATTATGTCTACTATTTAATAAACATTTTGTCTAATGTTTTGAAACTAATTTGACTGGGGGCGTTACGCGTTAGATGTCTTTTGTATTTTTAATCTTTGTTTCCTAAAGAGAACCACGAGGTGCGTTTTATGGACACGTTCACGTGGATTAACCCCTCTTGTGTCAACAGCGCCTCAAAGCGCTCAAAATACTACTTGATATATCAATTACACATTTTGATGGTCAATATTTTTCAAGATATTTTAATCTTAGAAGACTATTTTTTTGTTGTAAATTTACCACTGATTTTTTTCGCTGGCTTGACCATTAAAGGGGTATTGGCAAAGAAAATTACAATTTTAAGTGTCTATCTGCAGACAGAGAGAAAAGTATTTTTGAAAATTTACCACTACAATGACTGGCTCGGTTACCGAGCCAGTCATTCTAGTGGTAAATATTCAAAAATACTCTTCTCTAGGCCTTTCAAACAGGCATGTCTGAAGACGACCGCGGAGTTATTTTTTGGTCAGTTTGACCATTAAAGGGTTAAGTTGACACAAGAGGGGTTAAATTTCAACCTCTATCTGTTATTCTAGCTTTCCAATGACGTCATACATTACTATTACGATATTGTGTCATACTACTGTCGTGAGGGTCCAGTCAAATCGGGGTAAACTGGTCAAGTTTTTGTAATTGAAACTGTTGGACGCTTATAGTCCGAGAAAGGAGACAGACTGGCTCCCAACAGGTTTCCGAAGTGGAGTATGTGTACCAGTCAACGGTAGCCGACATTGCGTTAACAAATATATCGATGCCATACGAGAGAAGATTAATACACGGGTGCACTTTTAACCCGTTACTGACTAAATTTGGTCAAGAAAATTAAAACGTTTGCTTATTGAATGCCTATTTGCAGGCCAATAGATGAATATTTTTGAAAATTTACCACATAAATGACCGGTTCGGTTATCGAGCCAGTCATTCCAGTGGTAAATTTCCAAAAATCGTCTTCTTTTGACCTGCAAATGGACATTCCTCAAGACCACCGCATAGGCCAGTTTTGTCCCGTTTCGTCATAAAAGTGTTAAATAATATTTAGACAAAATACAAGAAACGAGTCATAATCACCATTTATTACAAATGCAGACATACCTGTCTCTATCATATACTAGTTTGAATCTGCTCTGACCCGGAACCAGCTCTATGACTGATATTTAGATAGCCTGGCTGCTCTGACCTCGAACCAGCTCTATGACTGATATTTAGATAGCCTGGCCGCTCTGACCCTGAACCAGCTCTATGACTGATATTTGGATAGCCTGGCTGCTCTGACCTTGAACCAGCTCTATGACTGATATTTGGATAGCCTGGCTGCTCTGACCTTGAACCAGCACTATGGATGATATTTGGATAGCCTGGCTGCTCTGACCCTGAACCAGCTCTATGACTGATATTTAGATAGCCTGGCTGCTCTGACCTTGAACCAGCTCTATGACTGATATTTAGATAGCCTGGCTGCTCTGACCCTGAACCAGCTCTATGACTGATATTTGGATAGTCTGACTGCTCTGGCCCTGAACCAGCTCTATGGCTGATATTTGGATGGCCTGACTGCTCTGACCCTGAATCACGTCTATGACAGATATTTGGATAGTCTGACTGCTCTGACCCTGAACCAGGTCTATGACAGATATTTGGATAGTCTGACTGCTCTGACCCTGAACCAGGTCTATGACAGATATTTGGATAGCCTGACTGCTCTGACCTTGAACCAGCTCTATGGCTGATATTTGGATAGTCTGACTGCTCTGACCCTGAACCAGGTCTATGACAGATATTTGGATAGTCTGGCCGTTTGACCTGAACCAGTTCAATGACTGATATTTAGATAGCCGGACTGTTATGATCTCAACAGGCGTTATGCCAGATATTTAGATAGACTGGTTGTTCTGATCTGAACAGGCCTTATGCCACATATTTAGATAGACTGTTGTTCTGATTTGAACATGATCTATGCCAGATACTGGGATAAACTGACTGTTCTGATCTGAACAGGCCCTATGACAGATATTTGGCTAGACTTACGGGACAGAATAGGCCCACACAATTTAAGATGTATGAATGGTGAACACGTTTGCATGATTTCCTAAGAGACATTGTGAGACCTAGCTACTGAAGCTATATGATTGTGAGTGGACACATGGATAGGCGAGATGAAGCGCTGATCAAAACCAACAGACTGATCCATTTCTAGCCATATCTCGCTGACTTCTAGCTAAACTTTGAAATCTTAATGCTCAGAATCTAAATGTAAATGCAAGAAAGCTGTTGAATATTTTGAAACTAATTTGACAGGGGAATGGAATTGTTCTACAAAATCGATACGGGTAGAACACGACGCTAGCTTTAAATGTTTGGAGGGTTGAAGGGTTGGTTCAAAGAGAACATAGCTTTATTTTTTAGCCAAAATATTCCATAGAACAAGTTCACTTCAGCAAATTATACAATGACACATTTTATAAGACCATTTTTGGAAATTTACCACTGAATTTTTTCACAGAGGATTGTCATAAATAACCAAATATTAATTTAACGTTGTCACGTGATGTATGCATTGTCATGTGGCATGTAATGCATTAATTATTGCAACAGTAATCATTGGATCCACTATACGTTGTGTCCATATTGTATGCATGTGTTCGGATCGAATTTAAATAACGATACTGAATAGATCACTCCACATCCATAGAACCGTACATATGATTTGAAGGCAGAACACGGTTCATGATGGACACAAATTAACTAATGGTATATTTCTATTCACCCATGCAACCAACTAATCAGCTATTTGTATGCTTCTTTGTATGTCTAACTGTCGATATATCGTTACACAACTCTCCATTAATCACATAATATGTATATCATCCGTCCATCCATTCGTATGTTTATCAGTTGACTTACTAGCCAAACTACCGTAAGAAGGAGTCACATTATTTCCTATGCATCCATCTCCTCTGCTGTATTTTTAGCATTGGCAGTCCGTGGATGTTCATTGAATATTTCAAGGAATCAATGGTCAATTAGTTTTCTTAACCATTCGAGGATTCCAATCTGCCACTCACGTAGGGTATATGGCGTCATAATCAACCACGTCAAATTAGGCTAACGTCACAATCAAATGCGTAATGAATGGCGTAGCTAAGTCGGCCGTGAACTTCTAAGAGTCCGTCAGATGTACGAATTGTATGTTAATACCATTTAATAAACATGCTGTTGGATATTTTGAAACTAATTTAACTGGGCGCTGTTGTTGTCATAGGCACCAACCAGCCTCCAGTCAAATTAGTTTTAAAATTTTCAACATGTTAGCTGTATATCTTTCATTATTTATCAGCTTAAATTTATTTAAATTTAAAATTTATTTCATTACAGAGATATAGATTTAAATCGTTGTCCCTATGACCACATAGTCCAAATTCTCTAAAATGACGTGTATATAGGTCAGCCTGGACCCAGTCGGAGAGTTCGTCTGGTTCTACAGCTGATGATGAATTTCAAACGCCTGGTGCTCAGATATATGCCGTACATACATAAAATACTCGTTATGGTTAAACGATCGCTCGCAGAACGGACAATGGAATCGCAGATCCTTGTAGTGGGACAAACAATGGCGGACAAAGTCATACTTCCTGATGATCACCGCTGTACAGATGGGACATGTGAATTTCATGCCCGTTTTTGTGGCCGCACTTTCCCTGTACTCGGAACAATGGTTTTTAACGTGGTTGTGGAGGTCTACAGCGGTGCCGGTGAAATCACAAAAGAAGCAGGGATATTTCACATCACATGGTCGACATCCAGCGTGCTCATCGTCCAGATGTGGCACTGTTAAAATGAAGAAAATAAAAGAACTTAATGCCGGTGGTGATTTACTACACTTTATTTACAACTGGTTCTATGCCATAATACACAGCATGAATGGCAATATGTGTATTTAAATAATAGCTAGATGAAGTATATAGTGGAATTAACAAATATTACAAATACCCTGTTAGTAGGGCTAACATGAGGGTAACTCCATTTTAAGGAAGCGCAATCATTTGGTCCAAAGCGCTATTTAGCGTAGAAAACGAGTTACATTACGTGACAACCTCCTCGAAAGAACAGTTCTTGATGGTCCATACTGGTGGACAGTAATGCATTTAAAAAGCAAAGCAAATCAATCTTATAATGAAGGGATCCGATCTGTCGATCAAGTATCTGACGCCATACTAAAATATGTCACTTGTTAGCTGATGTCACAACCAAATTGGCGTAGCGCCATCAGGAAAGTGATAATGGTCCGTCACGAAGGGTAGGAATTGTTTACCGTTGCTGAATTTACAAGTTAATATATGTTCTGCTGAACGTTTCGAAACAAATTTGATTGGGAGCTGTGGCAGCAACACCCCATTCAAATTAGTTTCAAAAGAGTCATGTTGAAATGGAGCTTTCCAGTCTTAGCTGTTCCACGTCCATCTCTAGCTAAACTCCACCCACACTTCGCTTGTGTTGGAATCGACCGATCCATGAACTCCCTGACTATCAATTTCCAGAAAAAAACTATACAGTTAAGCTGTTGAATATTTTGAAACTAATTTGATCTGGTTGATGTTGCTGCCTATGGCAACAACAGCGTCAGTCACATTAGTTTCAAAATAGTCAACAGAATGTTTATTAAACAGTAAAGAGATACAATTCGTACAACGTGTCGGACTATTAAGCGTTTAAGACGGACTAAATCGAGTCATTCATGTTGTAACTGATCATGATCATACACGTCATGTAGCTGTTTAAGACTTCATGTGATGGATGAATAAACTGGAAAGGTCCATTGAGTCTCTTAGAAATCACATTTCAAATCGATTCTAACACGCTTAAAATGGGCGAGGCATAGCTAGACATGGGTCATTCCATTCATGTGTGTCAATAGCGAGAGCCAGGCCTATGAATTATACATTGTTAACAACGTGAATACTAAACCGAAAACATGTCAACGACCAACCATGCTCATTAAACAAGTACTGAACATCCTCATAGAAAGGAAGCATATTAGCAAATGTGCATTCTAGTAGGCTAATGGATCAATTAGTTTCACATAATCTCCAGCTAGAAGGTCACAAACAATGACGAGATGTTCTGCTGCCCTTCAAAACGGATGTAGACTCCGTTATGACACTCGCGTGTAAACACAGCGATGCCATTCACTTGAGCAAACCAACAGACACGAAACGACAAGAGGTGCTTAGCCACAAGACAGCATTCAACAACAAATCCCATGATAGAAGCATTGAAGAAGCAGTTCCCCAATCACTTCTCCGATTCGTATGCGGAAATCAAATCACAGATTCAACATTTCATGGTGAATCCAAAGCTGACGTTACCATGGCACAACTAGTGCAGTATAGCTACTTCGGAAGATAGAAGGAAGGTACAGGGAAGACACACAGCCTCAGCAGGCACGCCAAGGATCGACTCCATTCGCTGTGCACATGGGCATGTCCGTATTTGCCAAGATTAGGAAAATAAAGCATGTTGTCATGCTCCGTGAACATGGGCTCAGCATTTCGTATAACAGAGTTCTTGAAATTTCCGTCCATCTAGGGGAAGCAGTTGTAGCTCAATATCAAGATGATGTCATCTGCCCACCAACTTTGAGAAAGCAGTTCTTTACTATCTCTGCGATGGATAACATCGGTAGCAACCCGATTGTAACTACAGCCATGGGCGTTATTTCGTGGGGGACAGGGTGGACATGTCCCCTCCACTTGGGGGGGGGGGGGGTGTGTGAATAACATATGTAATGTCCTCTCCGCTTTTTAGGAGCTTAGGAAAATGCAAATAATGACTAAATCATAATATGTGACTAGTGATATTGTTTCCGGCCATTTAACATTGACTGTATAGTCATTATTATTGTTTCTGTGGATTGGGATAGTGAGGTATGCACATCACAGTGCAGCAACGCTGGAAGAACATAGAGTTATATTCCAGACCATGTCACATTCAGTTAGGAAAATGTTTCCGTAAGTGGAGAGGCTGCTTTGCTCACATGCTAGTTCTTGTGAAGCAGGATGCTCTTTTAGTGATCTCAGGCGGTTAAAGACATGGCTACGTTCAGCAATTACACAGCAGCGTTTAAACAATGCAATGGTCTGTAATGTCCACAGTGACAAATTGGAACCGATCAACTGTCAGCAGATAGCTGAGGAATTTATCAAATGCACAGATTCTCGTTATAAGCTGTTTGATAAATTTTAAATGTAAACAGAATCCATGTGGGCACTCTGGAACACTTCTGAACAAAGATTTGCTTGAGACGCGCTAAGAACTAAATGATCAAATTCAATGCGTAATAGATTTTCATAGTATTTTCAACTGTCATGTAGATGAATACAGTCAAACGTATCTATAATGGAGAGTAGGCTGGAAAGAAAGGTGGTCACTAAAGACATATGGTCACTTAATCAAAGTCATTATTCGCCTTAGTAAAGTGATTTTGCGGCTCACAAGATGGCAGTTCTTTAACTTTAAGTTTGTTAGTATTATTACAGTGGTTGTATGTGCGCGTGCGGGTATGGGTGACATTTATTGCGGTGCCTGGACACAAGTTTTAATACAGACGTCATCCATGCAGTCACTGCCAACCCTCTTCTGCACAGGTTAGAGTTGTGAAGGGAGATGACAGTGATTGCGGGTGAATCTTAGGCTATAACAGCCACCTCCCTTCAGCCAGCCTAGGGCTTCTACATTAGGCTACAGATCAGAAATAAATCAAAATTCTCCAAAACCCCTCCAGATATTATAATTCTGTGCGCTGTGTAAGAAATGATGTGTTGACGATTTTGAACCTAATTTGAATGGAAGCCAATGCCCTCCAATCAAGCCAGATTCAAAATATTCAAGAGTACCTTTTATTTTGCTTGTGAAACAATCCGAGTCGATTTCGAGCTGCGCTGTAGCATTCGTTTGCCAATGATGGTGTGTGTTTGCAATTACCCCTCATCAGCCAGATTTCAAGATTTATTATTTTTGCAGTTTTACGGGTGGTGGACTGGCTCACGAGGTAATGTCGCTGGAGATGTTGCTATTTTGGATGGCAATAGCCTCCAGCACACCCTTCATGAGCATACACCAGAAAATGTGGTCCAAGTTAAGGGGTAATAATAGTAAATAATTGAAAACAATAGTGGTCCTAAGATAGGTTTCTGCGGAACACCACAACCACCCTAGACCCATCTAGGTGTTCACCATTGTATTGAGAATATTATTGTTCTCACTTTTCTGCTGGCAATGTGTGGAATTAAACCATTCATATTCCGTTACTCCCATAACAACACAGTATCTGACCTTGAAACAAATAATGTAACTTAGTAATCGACCCATCATTATAAATGAGCCATGGTAGTAAGAATCCATCTATTATCTATCTAGTTACAGTGTTTACATTGTATAAGAATTAGAAAAGACTCGTCATGTATTGTAAGTTGAATTAAAACTTCAATATAGAGTTGTTTACAATAATTTGAAGTTATTGTGTGAGTATTGTGTGAGTATTATTATGAGTGGATCAGCCGCTCAAGAGCTTAAATGTTCAGAGCTCAGAGTAGATATATTTTCTAGAGATCTATAGTACTGTAATATCAACATTATTCTTATTACAGCTAACTCCTTATTAAGGACTAAGTCCTTATTTACTTGCAGAAATGCAGGAAATGCCATCTGAAAGTATCTAGATTTCAAATTTTCCGGGGAAGGACCCCTTAACACCAACTCTGTTCTTGGTTGGGGTCCCACTCATTTTTCCGAACAAAATGACGACCATGACTACAGCATAAACATTCTTCCATGGCACCAGTATATCTATATTCCAGCACACCAACCGAGGGCACACTGTTGAGGAACGTAAGCCACTCAAACTATATACGGTTTTCCTGAACCCAGAACAAATGCCTATCAAAGCTGCTCACAAATCACACTATGTCCTTAGCAAGCAAATCCAATAGCAATGACCAGAGTATGGCGAAGAGAAGTTTGCTATCGTCTTTGGCGGATATCTTATTGAGATGACTGTATTGAGATCAACAGGAACACTATTTTGGGACAATGGTGGACCAGCACGCTTATTGAGACAGGAGTGGGCTCATCTGGTATAGCAGTCTTTCCCACCAGCATCCAGTGTCAGTAGGACACGACAAGCATTTCAGATAATGGCATGTACTATGTACAAGCTGATGAAGGCAGCATATTCTGACTACTGATCGTATGTATCTGAGACTTCAGCTCAACGTTTTGGAGACTGGTGTGAACAAGGGAGATGCGGGAATCCACAATTCAAGTTCTGGAATCTTGTTCTGGACAAGTTCCTTGTATAGACAAAATGTGCGAAGTACGTACGCCAAGGCGGTCGATGGCTGCTGTAGCCCTGTACCCACACGAAGAGGGTCTCTTTCTACATGGTAGATGGCAGTCAGACACTCATCATCAAATCCAATGACGCCGATGTAATGGGCCTATCCATCCATCATATGACGTCATAATAAACTACATGACCTGTAGGATGACGCCATAATCATGACGTCATGAATCATTCCAAATAGTCGGTGTTTAGCGAGTAATTGTACGACACGTTGTACGAGTTGTATGTTTTTACTATTTAATAAACATTCTGTTGAATGTTTTGCAACTAATTTGACTGAACGCAACAGCGCCCAGTCAAATTGGTTTCAAAATATGTAACAGCTTACCTGTATAGCGTTCTGGAAATTGATAGTCAGGGACTTCTGGGATCAATCTATCCCAACACGAGCGAGGTGTAGGTGGAGTTTAGCTAGTGATGGGCGGGGCATGGCAAAAACTGGGAAGGTCCATTGTGAAAGCCATATCTGTGTTGGCATACCTGAAGGTGCTTTGTTTCTAGGATACCTTTTGGACAAGGAGCCAATACTCGATGGATACCAGTACATAGCATAGTCGCTGCAATAGGCGCTGAGTAAGCTGCAATAGGCCCTGAGAAAGCCAGCATTCTATGCATTCAGTGGGTCTGATGTTGTGTCAGACTTCGGTGGTAAAGGGAAGAGGTATGGAACATATGTGAAGACGTCGCAACTACCTTCACCAAACACAGCCAGTGTCCACCAACAGCTGATGAAGATGGCATTCAGATCCTGGACAGATTGTGGTGATCATGTACGACAGCTCGAGCACAGCTACGTGTGTCAATGGACATTTATAAGTTTATCCATCCATCATATGACGTCATATGACGTCATAATCAACTACGTGATGTGCATGATGACGCCATAATCATCATGACGTCATGAATGACTCGATATAGTTCGTCTGTAACGTGTAATAGTCCAAGACGTTGCATGAATTGTATGTCTTTATCATTTAATAAACAATATGTTTAATATTTTGAAACTAATCTGACTGGACGCTGTTGCTGCCATATGCAGCGACAGCGCCCAGTCAAATTGGTTTCAAAATATTTAACAGCTTACCTGTATAGCTTTCTGGAAACTAATTGGGAGTTCAGAGATCTATCAATCCAAACAAGGACGAGGTGTGGGTGGAGCTTAGATAGAGATGGCGGGGCATAGCTAAAGCTGGAATGGTCCATTACACAAGGCTCAATCTCATTGCCCGCAAGCAGTGACCATATACCGCAATTCCACCATCCCATTCAGTACTCAAGGAACATGTGAAACGTGCAGCCTAACAGACAGGAAACAGCAGGGGTCAGAGAACAATCTCTCAACCAGATACTCCAAATCCTGCTGATTTGTGATCGACAAATAAGCGAGACATCTAGCAAATATACCGGACAGACATGCCACTGTTCGCAACAGTGTTGCCAGGAACTGAGCAAGAAGTACTACACGGAAAACTGCAGCCAGATGCTTCAGATCTAGGCTCATCTACATGGTACTCTTTAGTTGCATGTTCCAGTAGGAGCAAGTTCGCGAAAGACATACATGATAAACTTTGGAAATTGTGAATTGAACTGCAGTACAATTGCAAACATGTTAACAATTACAGTGAATACTTGAATAAATAGACGATTTAAAATGCTTTAATGATGTAATATCTGAGAGTATTTTAACTAGCAATATTGGTTTCTGCATAGTTGAAAACATACAACTCAACACCAGGATCACTTAAATTCACCAACCCCAGCCTCATCCATTTTATGTAAATAAATAGTTCTGGTAGGTGAATTTGGCGGCTATCTTAAAAAAATGGCCGCTTTCTTGGATTTTCAAATGCCCAATCCGATAGATTTGAAAAGTTACTTATATAGTAAATTAATCATGGCAAATTTCATGCTAGTATCACTATTTTCACGATTTTCCCGAGAACATCTCTTATCTTCCCCACTAATATGCATTGCTCATGACTAGACTATAAACATGCTATTCACCATCCGTTGTCTAAATATGGATTGCAAGATGGGAGCTGAGTATTCACGGATATACGTTTGCGAAGCAAGTCCCACACCTTATCTACCCCTCTATAGAATTTCCAAAACATGACAATACTTAAAACTTATTACATAAAATCATCATCCATATATTGGAGAAAAATTACATCATTAGTTATCATTACAATTGTTGATTGAGTCTAGTTGGATCTTTATAGAAATTTAGAGAACACTATTGCTGCAAATCACAGAAGCATCAAGCAAGATCTGGGTAGGATATAACGTGCTCCGACCTGGTGTCCAAACATTATGTTAGAAATGTTAATATTAATTCAGTATTTTACATTAAACGTACCAGGCCATTGTCGATTACACTTGTATGCCAGTAAAAGATGAAGTCAAAATGGGAATTACCACTAACCCTTTGAACCCTGAATTCCCTGAAATCCCAAGTTCACAGCAATTATATATGTAAGCTGTTGAGCATTTTGAATCTAATTTGACAGAAACCTGTTACTACCATAAGCAGCAACAGCTTTACATTAAATTAGTTTCGTAATCCTCAATAGATTAACTATTAACTTAAAGGATATTGTTGTTTTTCGGGTTCAAAGAGTTAAATCGTTCTGAAATAATTAATATCTATACATAGAGATGGTGTACAAGTACCCTCCCTCCCTCCCTCCCTACCTCACACGCTCTCCTCTCTCTCTATCCCTCCCTCCCCTCCCCCCTCCCCTCTCACCCCCTCCCTCCCGTCCTCTCTCCCTCCCCCTCTCCCTCTCCCCATCTCCCTCTCCCTCTCTCTCTCTCTCTCTCTCTCTCTCTCTCTCTCTCTCTCTCTCTCTCTCTCGCTCCCTCTCTCTCTCTCACACACAGACAGACCCTCCACCACTGGGTATATTTATAATTCATGTAGCTTTTGTCACATCTAACAAATAAATAAATCATTTGCCCATTGAAGGATTTTGGAAGCCAACCGTACAATGACTGTCATTATCATTACGGAAATGGTTTTATACCGAGCATGGATCAACAGCGAAGACGTTAATATCCCAAATAATGCCGCCTGCAAATATCAAACCAAAATGGTGGCTTCGAAGAAGATAGGTGCTGAAGCTTTTATAAAGCGTTGCTTCTCTAATACTTCCTGATAGCTTTAACCAAACACCACAGTGCTACCCGGTTTATGGCTTAACCCCTCTTGTGTCACCAGCGCCTCAAAGCGCTCAAAATTCTACTTATGTCAATTAACCCTTTAATGGGCAAGGTTTTCAAGAAAATAATCATTTTTATAATAAGATTTACAAAAATAACTTTATTTTGTCGTGCAAATAGACATTACTCGAGACCACTACAGGTGCTGTTTTTTGACCGGCTTGACCAGGAAAATGGTCAAGAAAATCAAGTTATTTCTTAGTTAGTGTCTATTTACCAGCTGAGAGAAGACAATTTTTTTGAAAATTTACCACTGGAGTGACTGGCTCGGTTACCGAGCCAGTCATTCCAGTGGTAAATTTTCAAAAATAATATTATCTTGGATGAAAAAACGGGCATTCCTCAAGACCACTACATAGTCCGTTTTTGGCGATCCTGACCATTAAACAGTTAAGTTAACAGAAGAGGGTTAACACACTACTAACATTATCAGTAACGTAGTATTCGACATAGAGGCCATTATTCTGATTAAGGCATAAGAGAAAATTAAAAGTAATAATGTAAAAGAGTCCGTGTAATGGAAGGCAGCAACAAGTTCCAGTCAAATTAGTCTTAAAATATCCAACAATTTTTCTGTAAATATGTCTTGAAATACCGAGACACTGGCATTTTAGAGGTTTTGAAAATGGGTGGACCCCAGGGATGTCATTATTTAACAAGACTAATTTGTGATCTAGTCTAATAATGTTTATGCGAATTTAATTCATAGGCACAATTTCGAGTACGTGAAATTACTAGCTTATGCACATGAGAGAAATTATGAATGCATAAGTGGAAATATGCGTTATTAATTCTGCTTTCAACCTGCTAGCCCATAAAATTTCAATGTCTCGGTTTACTACAGGAACGATGTTAAATATATCGAAACTAATTTGACTAGAACTTGCTGCTTAGGATATGTTATAAAGAATTTGTAATCGCTGGTATGTCCGGGTTAAAGGCGCAAGATATTTTTACATTTAAAAATGTTTTGGCCAACAAATGATGACGCCATAAACACACAATTATGCCTAAAGAACTATATAATCAGTACAGGTTACATTCAATCTGATATGAAACAAGGAATCCTAACTCCAGAATTAAAGCCGGTTAAAGATGATAAGCAACCCAGCGACTACAGAAGAATAACAGTTCATTCAATTGGATAATGCAACAGCATGATTATGTTTTAGTTAAATATGTAAAGATGACACTGAGAGATCATCATCAGCAAACATAGCACTTATTATTTCAGAAGTGATCGATGTAGCTAAACACAATCATGAGCAGCTCAGTATGGTGACATGAGATACTTGTAAAGCATTTGATGTAGTGTGTCATGCATCCTTATTCCGAAAGATCTACAACATATCATTTATGGGAATTGGGTCTGAGAGGGTTCTATTCATCTTTGTTAGTTCGCCATAATGATCATTCAATCCCAATGTTGTAGATCTTTATCAGGATGAATAGAAGCCTCTCAGACCCAATTCTGATACGTCAAGGAGTACTCCAAGGTGGAAGCCTCTCAACAATCCATTGCAAACGCTTTAATAACAACCTCAAGATAATGGAAAATGTGAATATTGATGCTAAATTTTGCCACATTAAGTGCAGTGCACCAGCACGTGCTGATGACATATCCCTATTAGCTCAGGACACTGATCACCTACAGGAGATCCTAAGCATAGTTCATCAATACACACTTCAAGAGTGCTACACTATAAACCCCGGAAAAAGTGCATTGATTTCTCTAAGCAAGCGAACTAAATCTGCTCCAGTTATTCATCTAGGGCACAGACAGATCATTGAATTATAACGTGGAACACACTTAGGTATAGAACGGTCAACAAATGGGAAAGGGAATGTAGAAAGATGCATTCAAGCAAATCGAAGAACAGCAGCATATTCGCTGATGGGAGCTGGACTTCATGGAAATGGCGGAGTTCCCAGTCATCCTCAGCACATATCTGGAAAATATACTGTCTTCCAAGGTTGCTGTTTGGTCTAGGGGTCATTCAAATGACAAAGGTTGAGCTTAATGCATTTGAACAATTCCAAGTGTCAATTCTTAAACAATTGCAGTCCCTTCCAAAGAATATAACATCATCAGCAACACTATGCCTTCAAGGAATAAGACCTATCCAAGCAGCTCTAGACTCCAGGAAACTATCATTATTAGGTAACATCGTCAGAACTGATGATAATGAGAATTCCAGATAGCTGCCAGACGACTTGTTGTAAAGAATATTAGAGCAAAAGTTGGTTTATGACTTTATGAAATGCTAAGAAACTCTTCGTATCAGTGTCTACCAACTAATTAACAGCATGCCCACAATGTTAGCGTGGAAGGCGCGAGTAGAGATGCAAGTCAACAGCGGTGTACAAAACATCTGAAAAGAAGACTGTGGTGTGAGGACATCCACAGAATACTTATATTTCAATGTATGTACTGTAAACACTGTTCATCACTGTTGGAAATCACTTGAGAACAGAGCCAGGGATGCTAGACGAGCAGTAATATAGCTGAAAATTCTAACTTAGCAAAGCTATATACATGTATTAATCAATCATTTTGCCCCTGTTAGGCTACATATATAGGAAATGTTCATCTTTCATGTGTTTCTTGTACATAAAATAGTCAGAACGACTGAAAAGTCTGTCGCAGAGACGGCAATGATAGCGCAGTTCTTTGTAATGTGTCAAGCAATGACGGACAAAGTCATACTGTCTGGTGCTGTTAATCTCCGTTCTACAAAGCGGGCATGTGGACCGGATACCACGCTTCGTCTGTGCCGGCTCCCTGTAACTGTGACTTTTGAAGTGGTCATGTAAATTGGCGGCAATACCCATGTAACCGCATATAAAGCAGGAATGTATTGGGCTCTTGGATCTTCCACTGCACACCTCCCCTGTACATGTCCCTGTTAAAGGGAGAAAAGACAAGAAAGCGTTTATAAATAAGTTGAACCGATAATGACGGTATGCATAACAAGAGTCACAAGGGGCTTGTATCGCTCACCTGGAACATTGGCATTTCAACTAATCTTTATTGAGTTTTACATCAATCAGTGTCACTTCCAAAGGCTTTTAGTCAAATGGTTTAATTTTCAAGATATTGACAACAATCTCTGGACCCCTTTTTGCAATAGTGATTTTGAATGATATTTAAGTGAAAATAGATGACATCAGTGCTAGCAATATAAATTGATGACATACACTCAAACTTGTATTAAGACACCACTCAAAGTGAGAATCAGAAGCAGTCTCTTACGGCAGCTGGTTTCTTAATAAATGTTCAAATACATTGCTTAATTGGATTTAGCAAATGAAGAAAATGGTCCTTAAAGGCAGCTTGTCTTTTAGCCCTTTCACCCATAAATCCTGGAAAAATGTATATTCATTATTATATAAAACGTATTTTAATGAATATTTTGAAATTAATTTTACTTGAAGCCTTTGTACCGTAGGCAGCAATTACGTCCAGTCAAATTGATTTCAAAATATTCAACAGGCCTTGTTGGATGGATGCCTTGAAAACACGATATAGGGAATTCATCAGTGAAAGGGTTAATACAGGTAGCAGAATGGGATGGGTATCCAGGTGAGCTGGAGTTTATTTAGAAAATAAGTTGCTGCCTTCGATAGTCATAACCTTCAATCAAATACATTTCAAAACATTCAACAGTATAGATGTCAGAGCACATAATACATATCTTAAATATTTAGTCAGTGGGGGGAAAATGTTAATCTATTAATTGTTTTTATCTTGTTTGGCAATACAATGAGTCGGGGATGATAAACCATTGCATGATGGGAAAAACCAGTCGCACTATACTAGTAGTGCAAATAGCTAAGGGCCGATAACTCTGGTGTTCGATACCGTATCAGTTTAATTTTCGCAACACAGATATTAGATGCAGACATTAACAGTGTGACCAGGTTTGGAGTGAATCCACCCAGAAATAACAAAAGGTGCCGCCATTGTTGAGGACGGACAGACAGATGACGGACTGGGGGGTCGTCGCTATGCGTCGGATCGCTGATAAGCCAGCTAAGATAAGAAAACCAATTTCGCCTTCAAAATCTATCAAATAAAAAATTCAATATGGCTGCCAAACACGCTACATTCTGATTGGTCCATGACGGCCATGTTTTTACACCTATAATCTTCCCATGAACTAACTTTAATGCCCCTTAGTCCATAATCATATCCCCAAAATTTAGTCCTGATCTGTTCCGCTATTCTGCAGAGGAAGAGGTCATCCAAGATGACTCTCTAACCATTTGGTTAATCAAGTTCCTTTGAACAAACTTGGTTCAGCTCTTACCCTATATGATATTTCACGAGTTTTGAATTGATCCACCAAGTGGTTTCGGAGAAGATTTTTAAGAGGTTTCTAAAAAATCGGCCGAAACTCAAGATGGCCGCCGGCCAAATTGGCCGATCGACTTCCTTTGAACAAACATAGGTCTCTATGCCCTAAGGATGCTTCCTACCGGAAATAACTGAAATTGGCCCATCGAGCCAGATATTCCAGTCATACATTAAAAAAAATAGTTTTCTCTTCGACCATGGAAATTGACACCTCAGTTGCAGCTTACATCATTGATATAGTATTGTTGATCATTGTCTATAGTCCGACACGTTGCACGTCGCGGATTTTTCGAGCTTCATGACAGTGTTATTATATGATTATGATTATAACCCCAGGCTATGTGCGACGTAATTGATTATGACGTCATAGGTTTGAGTGACAGATCGGATCTATTCATAAAATTAATTCACATTGTTTTCAGAATAACCAGCAGGGAGGTAATTTTTGTTATCGGAATGAATGAAAGCGCTATAGACGGTGTATTCCACTTTCGCCTACGTTCCACTTTTGCCTACGGTAAATTTTGAGAAACTAGCTTAGGCGAAAGTGGAATAGTGTGCGGTAGGATTAAGTGATTATAGGCGGTGTGAAATTGGTCGCTCATTGTGTAAAAAGAAAAATAACACAAATATTTAGCAATATTTTAGATATTTTAGATATTTTAGATATTCTATCATATTTTACTAAACCAAGATATTCTATAATATTCTAGAAAAATATATTCTTGTGTATATAGTATAAAATTTACGTAGTATTCCATAATTATTCTAATGGTAATCGATGACGATACATAGTATTTATATAATATAATATTACATAGTATTCTATAATATTCTAACGATGATGATGATGATGATATGTAACATAAGATCATATAATAATGATAATACTAATGTTCACTATACAAATCTGTTTAGTAAATAAGATGCGGCATCTGTGTAGTCCATAATTGACCTAGCACCAGTAGAAAGTTCTCCCTTTAAGACAGATAAGCGTTGGTCAATGTCAAGGTATCTTCGGCGCTTGAGTGGCGGGGCTGCACCGGCTTCTAGTTGTAGCATCTTCACTTCATTGGAAGCTTGTTCCGTCTGTATCGTGGCGATGTACTCGAAAACGTTGGGGTGAGCACACAATTCCCGGATCAACTCTACACAACAGATCTCACTAATCACCCCCCCCCCCCCCCACCTACCCCCCCCCCCACCCCTCGTAGGCGAAAGTAGACGTAGGCAAAAGTGGAACGTACGCGAAAGTGGAATAAACCAGTGAGCAAGTGGACTTCTTCTTTTCGATCGCTGGTATCACACTTGGAGAGCCGTTCTCAAGATGAAATCTGTGGTTTTCTGCAGTTCTTCCACAGGCTCATACAGCTTTTCAAGAAGAGGTTGACAAAGGCCAGATCTCTTCTCTCAGCAGTTGATACGTACTGCAACATTGAAGTATGTGCTCTGTGGTCTGTTCTGCTTCTCCACAAGGACAAGCGGGCGATGTCGTAAGGTGGAACCGCTTGTACAAGTGATCATTTGACGTAATCAAACTAATCTGGCGTATAAATAAGGTTTCAACCTCATCACTGATCAGTATTAAACAGAGATGCATCAAACGTTCGATTTTGATAAAAGAATGAACATTTATCAGCTGGGAAAAAATTAATAATTATTTATGTTTTGAATTCAGTTGATAAAACCTGTCATAGAGCACTCTTAACCCACCCCCATTGAAGTTCCCGCCGCCGTGACAATAGCCGCCGCGCGCAATGGCCGGATTAACCCTGCACAATATATCTCACTAATACACCCCCCCCCCAACGCCCCCCCCCCCCCCACCCCTTGTAGGCGAAAGTACACGTAGGCAAAAGTGGAACGTAGGCGAAAATGGAATAAACCCCTATAGACATCAGTGTTTCTCATGACATCTCAATTTTGGGGGATCCGGGAACCCCACACCCTCAAACCTGGAAAGCTGAAATCTGGAGTCACAAATTGAAACGTCTTGGTTCTAATAGTTTTTGTCAGCTATATTAAGATTAGGTATCATGGTCTCACAGCTATGAATTATGTCGATACCATCCTAGAATGAGGGTATTTTAGGCAAAAGCCTATGAATCTAATTAATATTTAATAATCATACGCGATTTTCAGGGGTCCATGGATTTTCACGGGTCCCATGGGACCCACTACCACTGAGGGTTCCAAGTAGCATTTTGGAGGTATATACCCTCAAAAGGACCATTATGAGAATCACTGATAGGCATGAGGATACAGTGCAGGTCAGAAATAACTTGACATGTTTCTAACACAAACTAAAACATACTGCAAGGCAGCAACGTCTTCCAATCCAATGGACATTTCCAGAGTGATGACGTCATATGACCTCATAATCAGCTAAGCGGCGTGTAGGATGACGTCATAATCATTACGTAATAAAGTATTCTATATTGCCCGTCTTTAACTCTTAATAGCCCGACACGTTGTAAGAACTGTCTGTCTCTACTATTTAATAAACATGTTGTTGGAATATTTTGAAATTAATTTGACTGGGCGCTGTTGCTGCCATGGGTAGCAACAGCGCCTAGTTAAATTAGTTTCAAAATATTCAACAGCTTACCTGTAGGGTTTTCTGGAAATTGATAATCAGAGAGTTCCGAGATCTATAGATCCCAACACGAGCGAGGTGTGGGTGGAGCTTAGCTAGAGATGGGAGGGGCATAGATAAAAAAACGAAAGGTCCATTATAGATGATGTTCAACAGAATAGTTCTTACTAACATGTTTTCTGTTGTTTTGGAAACAGTTACACTTATTTAAGAGCTCTACTGTAACTAACCTTCAGTTGCAGCCGCCCCCCCCCCCCACCCCACACACCCCTCCCAACCCGCCCCTCCCACCCACACACGCGCGCGCGCATACACGCACGCACGCGCACGCACGCACGCGCGCGCACGCACGCACGCACGCACGCACGCACACACACACACGCACACCACACCTTATATTCTAAATCTGGATTCACAGAAATGTGTGTAATTTTTTTTAACGTAATTTGAAAAATAAACTTCAAGAGCAATTTTTAAATCTGTTTATTCTTATTATAACAATAGTTGTATTAAAGAACAAGTTTTGATGCCAAACGTCGCCCACGACGACAATGACAATGTAAAACACCTCTCAACACGCGGTATTTCTTTTCTTGCGACTAATAGTGAAATTCAAAACAATTGAAATTCAATTCTCGTAGCCTGTTGTACAATCATTCAATGCGTTCAGTTGAATAAAATTAAATATATCTAACAGACATAGCATGGAGAATTTGACGTCATAATCAGCTAAGTGGCGCATAGGATGGCGTCATAATCATTACGTCATAAATGATTCTATTTGGCCCGTCTTTAACTCTTAATAGTCCGACACGTTGTACGAATTGTATGTCTACTATTTAATAAACATGCTGCTGAATATTTTGAAACTAATTTGACTGGATGCTGTTGCTGACATAGGCTGCAACAGCGCCTGTTGCTGCCATAAGCTGCAACAGCGCCCAGTCATATTAGTTATAAAATATTCAATAGCTTACCTGTATAGTTTTCTGGAAATTGATAGTCAGAGAGTTCAGAGATCGATCGATCCCAACACGAGCGAGATGTGGGCGGAGCTTAGCTAGGGATGGGAGAGGCATAGCCAAAATGGAAAGATTCATTGACATAGTCAGTTGTTACCATCATATCCTGCCAATCCATTTTCTTATTTTCTTGGTCTACGTGGTGGGCGGGTGTCTGAGCAATGGAACTCAAGAAATTCAATAGTCCTTTGATCCCAAAGTAGGCTTAATCTGGTTGTGATCAGGTCTATCCCTCGCGATGGCCTTTTGTTCTTCTACTGGGAGGGCAAGTTCTTGCGGAGAAAAGCAAACCATGCGGATGGTATGACTCGTATCTCGGCCGTGGGTTATTCCAAAGCGGCGACAGATGATCGTGTTGCACGTAAAACAATATGCCCGCTCGCCGAGATGATAGCTCAGGTAGTGGTCCATCATACTCATATATCTGGTGTAGACTCTTGTGCATCTTGGATATTTACACTTCACCGGGCGGAAAGCATGCTTAGAAGATTCTACAGAACTGTTCGCGAAGCCAATTTTCAGCTTCTTCGGCTTTGGAGATTGCGCCGATCCTGTCATAATGTCTTGAATGCGCATGGCAGCAATGATTGACGTTTTCTGTCTGAGTGGAAGTTCCTTAAGAATAGCGTCTGCAGCAGGGTTTTTAGCCGGAGTCTTTGGTCTAACAAATGTTTCGCTGCTCACAGTCTCTGTGCTCATCCTCTTCTTTCTCGTCAGTATTGGTAATTGTACTATTTGAGAAGAAGAAGAAGTAGAGCCTGTCTGCATCACCTTATTGGCGGCTTTCAATGACTTTGATGACTTTGGCTTGAATGGTTTAATAACTGCTTTCGATGTGTGACCAACACGGTGTTTTCCCTTGGAGGATTTAGCGACTATTCTTGCTTTTATTCTTTTCACGTCTAGGATAGATTTTGTGAGACATTTTGGAAAGTCTTTAGTGCGCTCATTGCTATCTGGCTCATTAGCATGATCATTGTACACCATCCCTGTCCCTGCTTCTGACTGAGTAACACTGTTTGAATCTGTGCGGTCTTCTTTATTGTATGGAGCTGAAACAGGCACAGCGATCCATGGATAATTGTTCGTTTCTCCTGTATGCCCAATCCTGAAGATTGCTTCAGACGCATCCAGATAAACATGAAACTGACTGGGATGCTTGTACGGATCATGACTAATGTGGTGTGCTTGCTGATGTAGGCCAAGCTGGGACGTATGCGGCTTTTGATAAGATTCTGATTGCCTCTGTTAATATAGTCCATGATGAGGTGGTTGATTGGGGCTGATTTGAGTCTGTTGACACGAGCTATGTTGAGTCTGTTGTAACTGACCTACTGGGGAATGAATGTGCAGTCCTGTTTGAAATGAACATAGTTGAGCCTGATTATCACAGTGTGCCTGGTTTTGTCCATGGTTCGGTAATTCATCTTGTGGCACTATAGTAGTAATCATGGATGAGCGAGGTAGCTGAGGCATGGACATGTCAACACCAAGTTGTGATGAGAGTGCCTGTAATGCCTGAGACAGCTGGTGACCGAGTGATAGTGCTGTGGAAGTTAGGGGAGAATTGTGCCTCACTGACAGCATCTGACAATGGGCTAACGTGGGCATAGACGTCATCGCAGACATTACAGGGGGTGGATAGCCGAGAATCCAGTTTGCGGTACTAAATGCCCTTCAGGCACAAACGGTAGCTTGATACTTGATTGTTGTTGTTGCTGCTGCTGCTGGTGTTGATATGAAGGTCGTGTACTCTGCGGATTAGAAATCACAAACTGGGAAAGGTTTGTCTCCGGTAACAGTCCTCCCATCTGATCGGTGCTTGCCACTCCTGGGGATGATTCTAAGGAAACCATACCAGTCACTAATGAACCTTGTATTATGGGATTCCTTCCCACTAATGTTCGAGATCCGACAAAACCAGGTGAATTCAGCTCTGATACTTCATTTTCTTGTTCCGGTTTGATAATAAACAGGGAGAAATTCTCACTTGGCTCA
Source organism: Chaetoderma sp. LZ-2023a (assembly GCA_034401795.1). Lineage (NCBI taxonomy): Eukaryota > Metazoa > Mollusca > Caudofoveata > Chaetodermatida > Chaetodermatidae > Chaetoderma > Chaetoderma sp. LZ-2023a. Next base: position 9,582,185 of record CM067364.1, read on the forward strand.
GCATTGAGAGAGACATTGCTGTCCAATGCCATGTTCCGTACTGCAGTTTCTGTGGAAGTTGAAGCGGAGTGCATGGATTCTTTTGGCGGTAAATTATCAACATTGAATGGTCCAGACTTAATCAATTCACCAGGTATGATCATAGCATCAGAATCTTGGAATGTGAAAGCCTGAGTCGTACCAGAAAATGCTTCACTAGAGGAATGAACACCAATAACTCCACTATCAGGTGGTGTAGCTCGGTTAACATCACCAAATATCATGCATAAAGAACTGAATTCGGGTCCAGTGCTTTCTTCACTATCAGTAATATCAACATTCTCGCAAATCATCTCGAAACTAGTAGGAGGCAGATTATCGTTATCATCGTCATCATCATTTTCATCGTGTGCCATCTGGTAATTGGTGCTACGATTTTGTTGTTTCATCAACGTGCCTGTATTTATGATAACCATATCTTGAGATGCAGTAATAGGTGTCGCTGACGTGAACTTTGTGGTATCGCTGATCCACTTCGTCTTTGTCAGCAGGGCATCTGTAGACAAAATATAATAAAATCAATCATTAACCCTCTAATGACTAAGTTTTCTCAATAAAACCGAAATGTTTCAAAAAAATGTATTTTTTGAAAATTTACCACGGGAATCTTCTTCTTCTTCTTCTTCTTTTCGATCGCTGGTATCACACTTGGAGAGCCGTTCTCAAGATGAAATCTGTGGATTTCTGCAGTTCTTCCACAGGCCCATACATCTTTTCAAGAAAAGAGGTTGACAAAGGCCAGATCTCTTCTCTCAGCAGCTGATACGTACTGTAACATTGAAGTATGTGCTCTGTGGTCTGTTCTGCTTCTCCACAAGGACAAGCGGGCGATGTCGTAAGGTGGAACCGCCTGTACATGTGTTGGTTTAGTCTGTTGTGTCCAGTTCTGAGGCGAAAAATGGTCACTTGCTCTAGCCTCGAGAGATGATGGCAGGCATCTTCTGATTGAGGTGTTCTATAGAGTGACTTGATGATAGTCTTCATCTCTGTATGGGTAACCATGTTTTCTGTCTGATTCCCTTCTGCACCCACCTTTGCCATCTTGTCTGCTTCCTCATTTCCTTGGGCTCCACAGTGTGAGGGGATCCACTGCAGTGCTATCCGAAAGCATTTGATGGTTTGTAGTGCTTCTTCAAGTTGTGGCGGCTTACCTTTGGTGATAGTCTCAAGGACGGAGCGGGCATCAGATAAAAAGACAATCTGTGCAATAGGGTCTGCTGTTCTGCTGATGGTATTAGCTGCATGAACCAGTGCTTCGATTTCAGCTCTGTAGTATGTGCAGTGTTTGCCTGTCGGTATTGCAGCTGACTCATGTTGTCCGTTTGGATACTGTATGTGCAGTCCGGCACCTCCGCTCCTAATTGCATCTTTCGCTGATCCATCTGTGTAGATCCTTATCCATGGCTCCTGAGGGTACATTTCTTCCAGCATAGCTAGGGTCAGGGCCTTCTTGCTCACATCACTGTGTTCATCTTTGGTTGTGAGATGAGGTACTGTGGTGCGAATAGCTATGCTCTCTAGTTTGTATTCTCAGGGTGGAGGATCAAGGGTGTGGTTTGGGTCTTCTATTTGTGCTGGCAACATTTCTTGGTGTTTCCTTTGAAGTGCTTTTGTCTCTTTCACAAAACTTGATCTTTTAAGTCTTCCTGATGACAGCTGTGCTTGCCTGATCTTCATCGGGTGGATGTTAAACGACTTGATCTTTGCAGCTTGGATCAGTGCTTTGCATTCCTTTCCTTTGCTAAGTGGGCAGATGCCTGCTGTCTGCTCCATTTTTTCTATAGGTGTTGATCTCATTCCACCAGTGATGATGCGCAGTGCATGGTTTTGTACTCTGTCGAGGTTCTGTTGATGAGATTTAGCTGCTGTCATCCATGAGCTGGATCCATACTCAAGGTGTGGTCGTACGCCACCTAGGTAGATGGTCTTGAGGATCCTTTCATTGGCACCCCAGTTTGTTCCTGCCAGCTTCCTCATGATGTTTAGCTTTCTTCTGGCCTTTGCCTCTGCGTTCTGGATGTGCTCCTTCCATGTTAATCTTCTGTCATAGGTGACTTCCAGGTATGTCTGATGGTCCTCGTACTCGAGTGGAGTACCGCCCAGTGTCAGATTGCCAACCTTGGTTTTGGTGGACAGTGAGAATAGCATGGCTGATGATTTTTCTTTGTTGATGATAATACACCAGCGATTGGCCCAAGCTGTAATTCTGTCCAAGGCGAGCTGCATTCTGTACGTGGCAGTCATTAATGAAGAGTATGAACAGAGTTGGTGATAATACTCCGCCTTGTGGCACCCCTTGTCTCAGCAATACATTCTGTCCAGATTGTCCATCAACCAGCACCCTAGCTCCGCGATTGTGTAGGTATGACTTGGTCCATCGGAACATGTTGCCACCGATGCCTGTGCGCCGGAGCTTCACGAGGAGGCCATCCTTCCACACCTTGTCAAATGCCTTCTGCAGATCGATAAAGGCAGCTAGCATCACCTTCTTGGCTTGAAAAGTGTCCTCTATGACCTGTGCAAGATGTGTTGTTTGATCTTCTGTGCTCCTGTATCTTCTGAAGCCGGCCTGCTCTGAAACTATAATGTTCTCCGACTCCAGGTACCACTGCAACCGCTGGTTGATGATGCGCTCCATGGTCTTGCATATGCAGCTTGTAAGACTGATAGGACGGTAGCTCAGCACTTTTGTCTTGTTCTTCCCTTTTTCAGAATAGGAGTCATTCTAGCTTCTGTCCAGCACTGAGGAACCTCTCCATTGGTCCAACTGAGATTAAAGATGTCTAGCAACTTGCGGAGAGATGCATTACCAAGGTGTTGGATCATTTCATTCGTAATGCCATCTGGCCCAGGAGATTTCTTCTTCTTCAATTGGCGGACAGCCTTCTTCAGTTCTGCTAAACTAATGTCAACTTTCATTGCATCGTGAGTATTGGTGTCTGTTCTTTCCTTTTGCTATTTTCTAACCTCTTTTTGATGCATTCGTGGTATAGAAATGTTGCTTTCTTTTGCATATGCCTTCGCAAATGCATCTGCAGCCATCTTTCCTGTCAGTGTTTGTCCATCTTCTTCAAGAGTAATCTTCTCTCCCCCGACATCCTCATCATTCAGTGCTTGAGTCAGTCTCAACAGCTTTGTGGTGTCTCTCTCTAAATTAAACCCTGCCGTCTTTTCCCTCCAGCTTCTTCTTTTGGCCTCCAGCTTGGTCTTTAGATACCTGGCTTTAGTTTGTTGTAGCGTGAAGTGCTTTTCATGACAGGGATTACCCTCTGCATCTTCTTATTATCGAGCCAGTCTTTCCAGTGGTAAATTAAAAATACCTCTTCTATTGACCTGCAAATGGACATTTCTCAAGACCACTATAGAGGCCGGTTTCACCATGAAAGGGTTAAAGAAAAGCTAGCCTCATCTCATAATAGCTGTTTAGGTGATATAATATGCTACTCATAAACTATGCATGATATTTAAGCTTTTTACCAGGAAGCTAAAGACAGACCTTTAGGATTTAGCAACTAAGGGCCGAATTTATGAAAGGTGGTCATCTCGTGTTAATTTACACGCAGAAAAATCACGTGTGCGTGCGTGCGTGCGTGTGTAGCTGAACACTTGTGACTATCCTATTTTTATTCAGAAATAATCAGCTGATTTGCTGTCATGTCATATGCCACTGAAGGGTTTATAGGTATGGTGTACTGAAGTCTGCATTTCGAACACGGATATACAATTTCTGGTTTCTGGTCTTATAGTAGGTACCTTTCAAGAACGTTAACTGTGTACCATCGTGCATAATTCATATGTTTTAGACATGAAGTCTACTTAGGCAGATGTCTCTGTTCTTAATCACTGAACGCACTGCGAGGGCTATATGGCAAAGCAGCATTGTATGCGATGTGCAAGTTAGTATCTAAAGATAGATTCACAGTTATCGGTAGCACTTTCAACATGGCTTTCGCGACGGTTGCAAATTTAAGGATCGGGTCACTGCCATTTGTGTCTGTGTTGAACAAAGTTTTAAATATACCATATGATTGCAGAAATCTGTTTCCATTTTGGCTTTATGTTTGTGTCGAATTTCAAGAAAATTATAAAATGTCTACGGCATCAACAGCGCCCAGGCAAATTAGTTGCAAAATATCCAACATCATGTTTATTAAATAGTAGACATACAAATCGCACAACCTGACGGACTATTAAGCGCCTAAGACGAACTAAATTGAACAATTTATGACGTAATTGATTATGACATCAGCCTAGATGTGACGTTGTTAATAATGACGTCGTATGATTGAGTGAGAAATTGGATTTTTCATTGCATCGCCGCAGTTCCTGGATTCGTTCCTTTATGAATCCATCAAAACGATACACAATGCTTACACTTGGGATTAGCTGCTAACATGCCTTATGATATCTTGACTTCAATGATATTAGTGTATAAAAAGATCACCACCTACGCGACATCGCATATCGTCATCACTTTATCACTCACCCATCGTTCTATTGTATCACAGAAAGAAAAGAGGGATACATGTATGAGTGCTTTCTCTTTATTATAAAATAACTATTGACACAACAAACACTTGTGTTTAAATTCATATGAAATTCGCCTCTATCTTGGCGTTGATAGTCTGAGATCACCAGATGTCGTACTTTCTGGGAGGTCTGACAAAATTAGTTGAACTTATAAAGGATGAATAGAAGCGCGAACTTGTACCAGTGTACATTTATTCCTTCTAAGTTTGAGCCATTTTTATCAATATGTTCTGCATCAAATGAGGCAGGTCATAACATGACAAAGCTTTCCTCAAATGCAATGAACTGATGACTGTTTGTATACAGCTTTCTAATCACTTTCTTAGATGTTCATCTGTGTCAGCTTGTCAATTTATACCCTTTGAAATATTTATTGATAATCTAGGCCGCTTAGAAGCACTTTTTAGATTTAATCGGCTAGTTTCCAAACTTTCCATACCTTTCAATGATAGGCCACCTAAACTATAGGACAGGTATATTAGCTATGCCATGCTTTAATTGTCTTAAAAGAGACCGTAAATGTAAAATACCCGTAGAGCATATAACATTGGCTGTATAACTAGTCCTAAGTAAAATGTGAATAATTTAAATAATGCTTTAGATAGGTTATTTTCCAGGGTTTTTTATGACACTTTCTAAAATTACCCTGGGATAAATGTTACAAACAAATGTTGCCCAACTTCTAGAGTCTACTTCCACCACACCATTTATACCCATAGGGTCCCCGACAGCCTGGCATGGTCAGAAAATCTTTACCCAATGGACTGAGCATTACGCTCTTCCCCCTACCCCATCCAAACCAGCGTTGGCTGCTGGACTATTAAGGCAGTGTTCACATCTTGTGAATATGGGATTGAGAGAATAGATACATGTCAGTTGCATGACGAGCCAGAGATCAAGAGACTGTTGTGTCTCGAGATCTGAAATAACAGAAGCAGACGGTAGAAAAGCTTTAACATTTCTAACGAATGGCTGTTGTTACTTAGATAAATATTTTATAGTAGAGTGTAGACATCTGATATGTCCACTGAAAATATGAATATCAGATGAACGTTCAAAGCTAATTGAGATCTGATTGGGACCATCTATTTTGGCCCATTTCATGCTTTTCAGCGTGGTATAGCTCTCCTAAATTTGTTAACACCTACCAATCTGATGGCAATATTCCATCTACTATTATGTCTATAGCAAAGAAACTGGCGTAAAATATTCAACAATTTTGGAGGACGATCTTCCACCAAACCTGCCTAGAAGATGTAACACCAGCTCATTTATTTTATTTTGAAAATTAAAAATTGTGCTATCAGCATCCCAAGGGCTAAGGTTAGGGTAGAAGCGAACTCATGAGACTTCGTCCATAGGGAATATGTCCACTAAAAAGATGACATCTGGCCCGGACAAAGATTTTTTTGACAGACGTACATATCATACATGTAGGCAAGTCGACAAACCGGCAAAGTCGTATCACACAATAACTTAATAACAGTAAATGTTAATAAAAACAGTAATTAATCAGCTAATATTTGAGCTGAGTTTCTTATGGTAAATATAGATTGAGTTACGATGTCGTTAGGGCATCCAGTTCCCTTCACTTGCTATATTGTCGCAGCTCTGTTATCTATCCGAAAACATTCTACAAGACCAAACTCCCTAATCTCAATGATAGGTATGCCACTAGAGATAGAGTGTACAGATGATGTTGACTTTATCGACGAGCGAAAAGGTCCTTTTTAATATACTACTTCCAACAGCTGCCGAACAGGTCAAGGCTCCAAACTGCTCCGTGAGTGAGGCCAAAACTAAATTCACTCACATAAACCTATCCGACAACACAGAAATCAACCATGACGCTAGCACCCACACACCCCACCTCACCGGGGCACTGAGAATTAGAGGAAGAGTAGAATCTTGGGTCCCGCCCTCTCCAGCTCTAACGACATTGGGACTCGCTGTGCAACAGGAATGATTGCCTGCCAGTCTTTTTGGAAGTTGTGTATTCGTGCCTCTAACATCGCCATGAAATTCATCATGCAGCTATGGATGCTACATGCGTTTCCATAATGCTATTCAATAGCAATTGTCGGGCAGCTCGAAAAGCCACCCACCCCACCCCTCCCCCGCTTAAATAAGCTTGACGCACGTCACCGCAAACATCCGTGTGCCATTACAAATCATCGCTGACCACAGCCTAATATCAAATGCAGCACCACTCGAGCCACTATATGTGAGGGTGGCGCTTCGTGTGATTCTCGTTAAGGACCACTCCGAGCAGCGTAGATCTTGCATTCACATTATAAATTTAGGTTGGAGCAACTACAACGAAACAGTTAATCCGCTGCGTTTTTTAAATTAACTAAAATCAATGGAGGTATCGAATTAGCGTGTTCAAATTCACGAAAGCAATCGATGAATCAGGGTTGCATCCGAGTAATCCTCTAATGAGAACATGGCCTAACGTTTTGTGTTCATTTCATGACATTTTGTAAACACCTCAGAAACATCGGGATCGTAAACGAACTAGCCAAGGGGCGGGCGCTGTGTCTGATCCTATGAAATTTTCGTCAAGGAAAGCCCTCATATCGGCACAGATATAAAATACATTACATTCGCATTACAAAGTTATTTTGGCGGATCTAATTCCAATCAGTTAATTAATCTGCCAATTTTTTTCAAAACAACTAATTCGATGGAGGTTAGAATTAGTGTGTTCGGATTTACGAAAGTAATGGATGAATCAAGTTGTAACATTGCCCAGCCCATCTTTAGCTAGGCCCCGCCCATGCTTTGACTGTGTTGGGATCGATCGATCCCTGCACTCCCTGAATTTTAGTTATCAGAAAACCATACTGGTAAGCGGTTGAATATTTTGAAACTAATATGACTTGGTGCTGTTGCTGCCGATGGCAGCAACAGCGCCCAGTCAAATTAGTTTCAAAATGTTTATTAAGGAGTAAAGGCATACAATTTGTACATACAACGGAAGTTTGGTTCCCATTCATGACGTATTTTATTCGGTCGCAACACCGATGCCTCAATGTAGGAATCCAGTTTTAGCTATGCCCCGCCCATCTCTAGCTAAGCTTCACCCACGTTTTGAACAAGTCGGGATCGATCGATCCCTGCAAACTCTGAATCTCAATTTCCAGAAAACTATACAGGTAAGCTGTTGAATATTTTGAAACTAATTTGACTGAGTGATGTTGCAGTCAAATTAGTTTCAAAATATTCAACATCATGTTTATTAAATAGTAAAGATATACAATTCGTACAACCTGACGGACTATTAAGCGTTTAAAACTGACTAAATCGAGTCATTCATGACGTAATTGATTACGGCGTCAGCCTACACCTTACGTAGTTTATTATGACGTCATATGATTGACTGAGAAACGGGATTCATGAATTGATGAAGCAGGTCAAAACATATGACGTCATAATCAACTGCATAACACGTCATAGTAAATTTTGTCATGAATTTCCTCTCTAATGCAATTCGTACACTCTGCTAACCAGCTTGCTAAGACTTGCTAAGAGCCCAAAATGACCTAAAACCTGCACATTGTATTACAAACATCCCTTTTGGCATGAAGGTAGTTTATGACCATGTATAACATTTAAAATATGGACACAAGCTGCGGCTGCCATTTTTGCCTTCATTTGCATAAATCCAAGATGGACGCCATCAGCGGGTAGTGTCTTGACGTAGTTGGCCATATCTCTATTGCTAGTCAACATAATTTGATGATGTTAGGGTATAAATGTATATTTTTGATGAGATGCGGTATCTGATAGAACACTGACCCTGGTGATGCGAGGTCAAGGCCACTCTTAGTGTCTAGATATATGTTTATGATGATGAGCTTTCCAATAAAACAGCAACCTTCGAGCTGTGGTGTCAATCCCAACCAAAATTTGTACAGATGTCAACATTTGGCAAAGTGTTTAAGTTTAAATACCATCTTCATAATATGGACATCAAGTGCGGTGTTATCAGGTGTGACGAACCCCCACCCCATCCCACCCTTTACCTCTAGATAATTTACTTTTAGATTAAATTTTATTTATGTTCTGGAGAGATTATGTTGAACATTTTAAAAATGAAGTTGACTGGAAGCTGATGCTACCTAAGGCAACAACAGTTTTCCGTCAAACTAATTTCCAACAATTTAACCGATTGCCTGCATTGTTCCATTGAAAATTAGCAAATACCATTTCAGGGCTGAAATGCTAATGGACATTTCCAGTTAAGCTGTTAAATATTTTAAAACTAATTTGACTGGGCGCTGTTGCTGCCCCAGCCAAATTAGTTTCAACATATTCATTATATATTCATGTCTATTAAATAGTTAAGACATACAATTCGTACAACGTGTCGGACTATTAAGCGTTAAAGACGGACTAAACTGAGTCATTCATGACGCAATGATTATGACGTCATCCTATATGTCACCTAGTTGATTATGACGTCATATGATGTGTAGATAAAGTGGAAAGGGCAATTATGCCTGTGGAACAATCATGAAACGCTAGATGGACCCCATCTTATGGAGTGGTGTGGAGGGATGGGTGGGTGGGTGGGTGGAACACACTACTCATGGATCAGGAAAAAATGTTTATCAATAAATAATTGTGATTGCAATAATTGTAATAGGCCATAATTGAATTGTGACCTATATACAAGCATTTTATTAAATTATGCAAATTTGCCATAGATTCAGGACACGATTGGTACGATGTCCGCAGACCTATTACATATTTTTGCGTGCATATGCCTCTTTGATGCCAGTACAAGGAAATCTGGTTTCAGTGGGTAAGAGTTTCTTAACAGCTTTTGCTGAACAACCAGATTACATTTTTTTCAGAAATTCTTAATCTTTTCATTGAATAACCTGGTGCATCTTCACTATGCAGAATCAAATTTTCCAAAGAATTTATGTGGGAGGCGGACGCCTATATCCCCTCCCCATATCTGGAGTGACGGTGAGAGTTACCCCTCCTAGACCAAAATCTAAATCCTTTTGAGAATTTTTTGGCGATGCCGATGACTTGGACCTGAAGTTATAGGCTTTACCACCTCTTGTGTCAACAGCGCATTAAAGCGCTCAAAATACTATTTATTTCAATTAACCATTTAATTGCAAATATTTTCCAAGGAAATTTGGATTTTTACAGCTAAAAAAGAGTATTTTTGTAAATTTATAACGAAAATTTACCAAAAAATATATTTTTGTTATCCTTCAAATGGAGATTCATAGAAAATGTAATGGTAAAGAAAATTCAAATTTCTGCTTAGCCAGTGTCCAATTGCAGACCAAGAAGACTATTTTTGAAAATTTACCACTGGAATGACTGGCTCGGTTACGGAGCCAGTCATTCCAGTGGTAAATTTCAAAAATATTCTTCGCTTAGCCTGCAAATAGACATTTCCCAAGATCACTGCAGAGGTCGGGTTTTTACCAACTTGACCATTAAAGGGTTAAGTTGACACAAGACGGGTTAAAATAGCAGCCTTACAGCAGAAACTTTCCAACCGAGTGGCATCCATGTCACAGGCATGAACATTGTACATCTTCACCAGTAACTCGTAAATGACAGCGAATATGTAATCTGTCACGAATGTTGGTTTCAGTTAAATCCCTTAGTGCCCAAGTCATATCACGTTTCTGTTCCCATATGATCCAAGCAGTTTTCTTGCTATTTTCATAGCAATGTCATTGTTTTATCAGACATCCCATCATCAAAACATGCATTTTGACCCCAACATCTTGAAAATGTGTTAACTGGAACGTGAACGGTGACCATCTTGGATTTATGCAAATGAGGGTCAACAGGTCCAGCCCCAGCTTCCATCCATATCTTAAAGTGATGCTAATCTCATCTCAAATGTTGTATTGCACCGATAGAATATGGTTTATAGATTCCATATCATTCATATCCTGTCAGATTCCCTGATCTGTATCGCAATTATCTGTTTTGTAATATCAAGTAAATGTTGAACAGTGATCGACACCATTTTGTCTCCTCAAGCTATTGAGTGTAATGTCATGTAAGCTCCAGTGCATCACATTCTTTATTATGTAATGCTTATCCCATTGAATATTAAATCAAATTGGTTTCAAAATATTCAACAGCTTACCTGTAGGATTGCTTTTATACCACATTGCCAAACTATAGCTGGCGCCTCTATGACTGAGCTTATATACCGAGGCAGACACACTAGGGTTTTTCTGATTGGTTGAAAAGTAAATCATGACAGCCATCATAGGGTGTAGAAATGTACCAACATTTAACTACTAAATCCTGAATATCTTTCCTTAGCGTCGTGATAAAAGGCTTAAAATTACCTGGATAGTTTATGGCCGGCGTGTTAGATCACCTGAATAGCTATCAAGAGATAGGATTAGCTATCCTTTAAATGTTACATATGGTCCTAGACTACTTTCATGACAAAGGGGATGGTTGTACTACAATGCGCGGGTTTAAAGGCCTTGACAAGCCCAATAACCGGAGAAATAATACAAGTTTCCAGTCCTAAAATGGTCCTGCGTACTAGAAAGTAAACAACGTACATTTTTAATACTGCCATTATTGTGTTAGCAGATAAGAAACCAAATATATAAACGAAGTGAATATCAGCGATACAATCATGCTATTGCCAGATAGTTATGCTGTTGTCATAGATACAAACGCCAATACCATTTTCAGCCATCGTCAAATGTTAGAAACTATGGCCAACTGAGACTGCTATCATCATTATTGTTATGAATTTCAGGGTTAATTCGTTAACCCTCATAGCAGACGAAGAGAAGACTATTTTTGAAAATTTACCACTGGAATGACTGGCTAGATAACCGAGCCAGCCATTCCAGTGCTAAATTTTCATAAATACTCTTCTCTTCGACTGCAAATCGACATTTTTAATGATAAAATTGAAATTTTCGTGAACAAATTTGAGGGTTAAAGGGTTCAAGTACTATTCGTCGAGGTTTTAAATTCCTAATTGCCTTCATGTCACTTATATACAACTCCCATATGCTCTGGCAACATTGGCCCTCTCTTCAATACTCTCATTCCACGATAATACAAAACACCATGCTCAAGTGTCAGGTGCTTGCGGTGACGATAGAATCTGGTGACTGCATTCAGTTGGTGCCGGGTTCGCACAGCGCAAGGAACATTGAAAGTGCCAAGCATCAGATCCAAGAGGATCTGGTACGTCGCTTCATCCACAAGACCCAGGTCTCTTGGCTTTCTCCCGACACAGGTGGGCCAGAGATTAACTAAAATAGAAACAAATTGATATTCGACTTTATTTGCAGTATATTGGGATAAAAAAGCAGGGATCGGTACAGTCAAATCAAGAATGGACCTGAGGAAGCCAATGATTTTGGCTGAGGACCAGTCACAGTGGGCGAAAGCGAAGGACTGATTGCAGCTGTAGGGTGTTTCTACTACTACAACCACAGAATACAGTAATCATACACACATACATTGGGATAAGACATGTGGGTATATAACGACTTTACAAATATATGAGAAATGATGGACGTTATCTAATTCAAGGAAACATAGTTACGCATGCTTAAAGTACAGTACTGGGTTGTCCATGACACATGATAGTAATATAATAGAGTGATCCAATCTATTGCTCAAGTATATGGCGTCATAATCAATTACCTCACATATAGGCAGAGGTCATAATCATAATGACATATTATAATTGTGAAGCACGAAATATCAGTCAATTGTATGAATTTGATAGATTTACAATTTAATAAACATTCTGCTGAATATTTTGAAACTAATTCGACTGGGAGCTGTTGCTGCCATTGGCAGCAACAACCCCCAGTCAAATTCGTTTCCAATAGTTCAACAACTTACCTGAATAGTAATTATCTTGAAATTGAGATACTGCGAATTCAGGAGTCAAAAGTATATGAATCGATTCAAACACACGGAGAAAAGTGGACGCAGATAGAAGTAGGAATGGCGTAGCTAGGGATCCCTCTAATAGAGGTCTGGGCCTGCCGTGCAAGCCTTCACAATATATTGATGCTAAATCAAGCCATTCTCAGCTTTCCACCAGGCTTGAAAAAATATATATAGTCAATGGCATTGCGGAAAACACTTACAATTAAACATGTGCCCACCTACCACAGGTTGGTGCATAGTGTCACATGTGCATATTACTGGAATTCAGTATATTGCATAATATTTACATGCAAAAGAAAGGAAATACGTGGCAACCATCTCCCTTTCTAGGTCTCAGCAAACAGACATGTACATCTGAGCTGTAGTAATAGTCATTCTTGCATGGACGAAGCACACACTCTTCCTAGTGGGTTTACGTCCATGATCATTAACATTTTAGCTGAACCTCGCAGCTAATATAAGTTTGAATGTTGGTCTGCTGATCAGATGAAGAGACGTGTTACTTAAGTCCTCCTGTGCTGAGCCCACACACTCCCCTCTTACACATGTCATGTATGCGTGCACCAACAATGCACGTGCCATACATCATTATCGCGACCACTCACCTACTGACATACATACGATCCATAGAAGGGTACCTCCTTTAGTAGAGGCCCGCCTAAACCCCTACCGCGCTACAAGAAGCACGAGTCAGAGAAAGTTGTACTGCCGTCATCGGTGCAAACGATACTCATATACATTGTTGAATCTTCATCAATATTTTGGACAGGGACCCCTACCTTAAATAGCATGACGGTAAAGTAACAACGATGACAACATAGCGACAAAAATTAAATGATATATAACTAATGTAAGTAACGAAATGCTGTAGCAATGAAATAGTGTGCACATAAAATCGATACTGTACGAGATTGTATTTATATTCAGGCGACCACTGTCTAAATTGTACTGATTTGAATTATCAAGTACAGTGAAGACATATGTTAGCACTAACACTAGGACCAATAGGCTACATTCTACATTGGCAGACTCTCCCAGAGTCCTTTTATTCTCCAGTAATCGTCTTCTTCTTCTGCGTTCACATATTATTGGTTTTGCAATCACAATTGAATATAACTGTCTATCTCAATCCTTACTTCAACCCTCACTATCATAACTAATAAAATCACACTTATACCAAAAATAATGTGTTGCAAGGACTGTCATGGAATAATACATAGTTCAATCGCAATACCCAACGTTCCAGGAAGATGAAAGGGAGGGTGGGGTAGGAGCGGAGAATGAGAATAATTGATGGAGGTTACGGTCGAATGAATGAATGAACGAACGAACGGACGGACGGGTGGATGGATGGGGTGCGATTGATAGATGGATGGATGGATGGATGGAAGAGAGAGAGAGAGAGAGAGAGGGGGGAGGGGGGAGGGAGCATGATCGTAAGGTACCAAGAATATCCAAAGGGCTTGATTTCTGACGTGGACAGCAAGATAACCAGACTCAAAATGCTAAGAAATAGTAAACATTTATTTGTCTAATCTAATTAATTACAAGATATACACATGGCGTTATATTGTCTTCATTCACGAAAAAAGAGACAGATAACAGTTGATACTATGAATCAATGTTTTACTATACAAGATACAAAACAATGCTATGGAGAAATCCACTTTTAACTATGCCCCACCCATCATTAGCTAAGCTCCACCCACACTTCGCCCGTGTTGGGATCGATCGATCCCTGAACTCACTTTTCCAGAAAACTATACAGGTAAGCTGTTGAATATTTTGAAATGTTTTCTTGAACTCCCCAATCATATTGGTATCGCACATACCAAATTTGGTTGAATTCCGTTCAATGAGATTGAATTTGGTTGAATTCCGTCCAATGTAATTGGATGCGTTACGTTCCAAGCAATTTCCGCAGACACAGACACACATGCTGTAAGGCGTAATCCCACTTTTCTTCGAAAAAGACCTCTGGTACAGATATCTACAACTGAAATCACTGGTAGGCTGTTGAATATTTTGAAACTAATTTGACCGGGTGTTGTTGCTGTTTATGGCAGCAGTCAAATTAGTTTCGAAATATTCAGCATCATGATTTTTAAATAGTAAAGACATACAATTCGTACAACCTGGCGGACTATTATGCGTTATGCATTAAGACGAACATTCATGACGTAATGGCTTATGACGTCAGCCTACACGTTACACAGTTCATTATGACGTCATATGATTAACTGGGAAACTGGAAAACTATTTTAACCTTTAAACTCTTGAAATATCAACTTCAAGACAACTATATAAGAAGACTTGAATATTTAAAAACAAATGTGGAGCCCTTAAGGGTTCGAATCCAGATGTTCCGAGATGCAATCTGAGGCTCATTTGGCATTAATTTTATTAATTATCAATTGGTCAAGATTTTTCAAGAAAATCATAATTTTTTAAGGCAATTTTTGCAAATTTACCAGTGAATTTACGAAAATAGCATTTCTCTCGTCCTGCAAAAGGACATGCCTCATCACCATTGTAGAATTCTTTTGACCATCAATGTGGTTTAAAATGGCTACAAGAGTCACGTATTCGCATAGCCATAGTTCATTTGCAGGCCAAGAGAATATTTTTGAAAATTTACGACTGGAGAGGGAATGACTGGTTCGGTTACCGAGCCAGTCATTCTAGTGGTAAATTTTCAAAAATACTCTTCTCTTGGTATGCAAATGGACATTAGCCAAGACGACTGTATTACTTTACTGTAGATGGTGCCGAATTTGTCTCTTCATTGCGTTACGTAGCCTATAAAAAACCATTAATGTTTGGGTTTTTTGGGGTTTTTTTAAAGAGCGATGCCCTAAGCTATAGCTATAGCTATATAAATAGACCAGTGGTTAATCCTTCCATGGCTGTTGTTGCCAATAGGTGCAAAAACTCCAAGTCAATTTAGGTTCAAAATATTTAACAGAATATTTATTAACTTGTAAATTCAGGAACGACATACGTTTCATACGTGACAGACCGGGAGTCTTATGACGAGGCTACACCATTCTGATCGTGACGTCAGCTTACAAGTGACGCATTTGATTATGACGTCAGCTACTTGATCAGCAGATCGTATTGCTCTATTTGGCTTCTCTTGTACTGGGAACTTTGTATCCGTGAATTTCATACAATCCTAATGACCCTTTCCAGTTTATCCATCAATCATATGACGTCATAATCAACTACGCGATGTGTATGATGACATCATAGTCAATTATGTCATGAATGGCGTAAATAAGTCCATAGGCAGCAACAGCACCCAGTCAAATTAGTTACAAAATATTTAACAGCTTACCTGTATAGTTTTCTGGAAATTGAAATTCTGGGAGTGCAGCGATAGAGTAACCCCAACACGGACAAAGCGTGGGTGGAGCTTAGCTAAACATGGGCGGGGCATAGATAAAACTGGATTCCTCCATTGAATTCCGCAGATTATTTTTAGAATTATTTTACAAGAAGCTGCTGCTGCTTTTAGGTGCATATTCACAGCAAAATGCTTGAAGATGAAATTGTCAAAATTATATACTTCTAGAGGCTTAAATTGTGGGCATAGATGTAATGAAACGAAATAAATCTTAACATATGATGATTCCATTACCTCTGAATTAATATAATTTTTCAAGTTGTGAAATTGAATTAGAGACATGAGTACCTAATCCAACTTCGCAACTAAAATATTATAATCATTTGTTTGTAGGGAAAGAAATCATATATTATTATTTACTTCGTTTCCTTACATCTAGGCCTACAATTTAAGCCTCTAAAAGTATACAATTTTGACAATTTCATTTTATTTTCAAGTCTTTTGCTGTGAATATGCACCTTTAAACTGTCACTAGTATCATTCTAGAAGACAAATTAATTTTAAAATATTCACTATTTACAGAGAGTTAAATCTTTGAAAAATCCCGATTCCATATAAAACTACTCTGTGTAATGATTAGAAATGACGTGCTTCCTGTATCTGAAATATTGATCATGACTGAATGACATTTCACACGACTGGCACTGAAATCGTAATGTTCTGTGATAGTGCGTCAGACAATGACGTACAAAGCCATACTTCCTGCTTATCGCGGTCGAACATAGCGGGCACGTGAATCTCAGCCCGGTCGTTGTATTGGCGTGCTCCTGGTACTCGGTACTGTGCGCTTTAAAATGATCGTGTAGGCTGGTGGCGTTTCCCTTGAAGTCGCATATAAAGCACTGGAATCTTGGATGGCGTGTGGACACTGTTAAAAAGGAGAAAGAAAGATACAAAAATATGTGAGCGATTGAAGCAGTTGTAACGAGAGAGCAGTGTATAGGAAAGCTCATAGTTAATAATTTAACACGTTTCCAAAACAAAAACTGAAACATGATAGTTAGAAGGCCCATAATTTTAAACAAGATCTAATGACATAATGAATGGCTATCTGACAGCAGGCCTCAAGCCTCTTCTAACGTCAGGCGTAACAGTTTCGCACCAGTCCGCTAGAATTGAAGTAGAATTGTGCATACATGTAGGTTTAGCTTTTAAGTTGAAGCGCACGCTGTGACTTTCCCATAGTTTGTCCAATCTATGTTTAAAGGAATTAACTGATGGTGAATTCATAACATATTCAGAGAGTTTTTGCCAATGATCAGTGCACCGTTATAGGAAGGAGTATTTCCGTATGTCTAGTCTCTAGGTCTAACGTTCATGATTGTTTTGGGCTATGGCCCGTTGTACTAGTATTTGTGTTGTGAAGGTCAATGCGGTATGATGTTCCTTGGTCATATTTGTTATTTAGGTGTTTATAAATCTCTATCATATCGCCACGTAATCTTCGAAATGACAATGTTGGCAATTTCAAAGTTTGTAGGCGTTCACTGTAAGAGCTATGCGTAGCTATGGCTGTTTGATTCACGCATTATATCTATACTGTGGACGAGATCGATTTGTAAAAATCAAATGAAACGTTGAACGTCACATATCTGCACGTGTTTTGTACATTGACTGATACGTTAATCTAAGAAAATCAGTGAAAATACAATAAATGTAGACTCAAAATACACTTTGTTCACGAAAACGTCCACATTCACACCAGAATGCGTGAAAATAAGATTGCTAAAATAGAGGCCTAAATTGTATACATCGACGTAACGAAGCGACACATATTTTAACCTATGGTGGGTTTCATTCCATATCAATTAACATAGTGTACGGTGACTTAGTTGTGAGTTGATTTAAGAATACGTATCCCTAATTCAATTTGACAGCTAAAAAAATATATATTGATTTATATGAATTGAAATCATCATCTGTTAAACGGTGCATATCCACACTAAAATACTGGGAAAGTAAAATTACTAAAATTGTGTACTTTAGAGGCTTAAATTGTGAAGGTCAATGTAATGCAACGAAATAAATTTTAACATATGATGATTTCATTTGGTATAAATTAATATAGATTTTTTAAGTTGTGAAATTGAATAAGAGACACGAGTCCCTAATTCAACTTCACAACTAAAATATTATATTAATATATACGGAATGTAATCATCATATGTTAAGATGTTTCATTACACTGAAAGTATACGATTTTAACAATTTTACTTTCTAGCATTCTGATGAATGAATGATATGTGTGCTTCGAATTGAGACAATAAACATTTCTAAATATACACAAAAACACAAATTCAGACATCATATTTGAACTAGTCATCCACGTCCATAATTTGCACGAAAAATGGAAGTATATGAGTGTTCTATTTTTTCAACGATTAGCAAAGATTAACTACATAAACACATGGGTGGGTGGGTGGGTGGGTGGGTGGGTGCGTGCGTGCGTGCGTGTCATACCTAAAACCGGATTCCTCCATTAGACGACAATAACGTTATTTAATATAAAACAATGCAGTACAATCTCTACTACAGTAAGATGTTAGTTGGCAAGAAATGTTATGTTGAATATTTTTAATATAACGGAGGAAGCTAAGCTCACTTCTTGCCCGTGTTGGGATCAGTCGATCCCTGCACTCTAAGAATCTCAATGTCCAGGAAAGTCTACACATAAGCTGTTCAATATTTTGAAACTAATTTGACTGGGTTCCTATGGCAGCAACAGCGCCCAGTCAACTTAGCGTCAAGATATCCAACGTAATGTTTATTAAATAGTAAAGACATACAATTCGTACATGTCAGACTATTAAGCGTTTGAACGGACTATATCGCATCATTCATGACGTAATTGATCGTGACATCAACCTACATGTGGCGTAGATGATTATGACGTCATACGATTGACTGAGAAGCTGGATTCCCCGATTATGCTCAAAATATTCAACAGTAGGTATTATTTTGTTTGGGAAACCAAAGTTATTTCTGAACCGTACTGTATAATCAGTGGAATAGTACATAATACAGAGGAAGATCAATACTAAAATATCCTGGCTGTGCCCAAACTAATTTGGTATAAAATGGTTCTTGAGAATTTGCTGAGCTGTCTGCACACTACATTTTCCATGGGGTTTAACTCTGGATATGCTGAATATTTAGAAAACAAATTGACTGAAAGTTGTTGGTGGCTAAGCCACCAACAACTTTCAGTCAAATTGTTTTCGAAATATTCAGCAGGTTGAGAGCTATCGCCTGTTGAAATTCTTGTCTGGTGGCTTGCAACAGTCAGACGGTTCAAGCAAAGAACAAGTTCCCCGGATGCATGGAGTATGATGGGCAGTTGCCATGGGGTAAATCACAATTGCGCATGACCGGGTATTCACTGACTGGATGACGCAGACGACCAGCTATATATATATATATATATATATTTTGATGACTTAATTATCTTTTGGTAATTTGAAGAGAAATTGAATAGACGCAAACTTACATATTTTTGATCAGAAATAAAATTGTATTTGCTATTATAATCTGATACTTTATTCGACTACGTAATAGGTTTAGTAACAAAAAACATATTATTTTAGAGATGAAACATCCGGGGCGAAAATACGGAACTATGAAATTCCTCTTTGGAGAGGGTCATGATCAATCTAGCCAGTATAAACGATATCTATGGAGCTAAACATATCTTCATAACACCCCACGCCACCCCCTCGACCCCACCCACCCCTGTACCACATCATGTGCAGATGATACATGATGCTATAACTGTTTTATACACTGCCTGGGTAGGCATCTGTAGAATGTGCTTCTAACATGTGCTTGTTGTACTTGAAGAAGTCTTTGTGACTGAACGAGGCTTGGCACAAATAACAATTGAATCGCAAGTTCTTGTAATGAGTCAAACAATGTCGGACAAATCCATACTTCCTGCTAATCGAGACGTGACATAATGGACACGTGAAGCTCAGGCCTGTAGTTGTCGTACTGACGTACTCCTTCAACTCCGAGCTGTGTCCTTTGAAATGTTCATGCAGGCTGACGGAATCTCCGGTGAAAGTACATATAAAGCATTGGAATCCTGTACCTGTCGTACGACCACGTGACATATGCCCATCTGAACCATCCTCCAAGATGATTACTGTTAAATGGAGAAAGAAAAATAAAAGTGTACAGAATATGAAGCTATGTACTTCTATACATACGTATCCATGATATCATTGAATGGATTCAGAAGGCAACGATTCTCCAACATGCCGCTATGTAAGGACGGGGCGTGGACACAACCTGAACCAGGAAACAACACGCGCCCGTCTTTTTAACCATTTAACACTAAATTTGTTCAAGAAAATTTCTATTTTCTCATGGAAAATGTTCATTTGCAGACAAACAGAAGAATATTTTTGAAAATTTACCAATGAAATGACTGGCTCGATAACCGAGCCAGTCATTTCATTGGTAAATTTTCAAAAATATTCTTCTCTTGGTCTGCAAATGGACATTTCTCAAGACCACAGCAGAAACCGCGTCATAATCAACTACCTGACGTGTAGGCTGACGTCATAATCAATTACGTTATGAATGACGTAGCTATGTTCGTCACGAACACTTACTTGATGACGGACTAATGGTTGTTGTACGAATTTTATATCTTTACTATTTAATAAACATGATGTTGAGTATTTTGAAACTAATTTGACTGGGCGCTGTTACTGCCATGGGAAGCAACAGCGCCCAGTCAAATAGTTTCAAAATATTTAACAGCTTACTTGTATAGCTTTCTGGAAATTAAGACTCAGAGGGGCAGGGACGCTCAATCCCAACACCAGCAAAGCGTGGATGGAGCTTAGCTAGAGATGGGCGGGACATAGCTAAAACTGGATTCCTTCATTGACCATTATAAACGCACTCAGTAGCCATCTATAGCAACTTCTTGCATGTGGCGCCCCCCCCCTCCCACCCCACCCCCTCCA
The DNA here is from genome assembly GCA_034401795.1 of Chaetoderma sp. LZ-2023a. Lineage (NCBI taxonomy): Eukaryota > Metazoa > Mollusca > Caudofoveata > Chaetodermatida > Chaetodermatidae > Chaetoderma > Chaetoderma sp. LZ-2023a. Next base: position 9,603,065 of record CM067364.1, read on the forward strand.
GACAAATGTCATAGGTCTTCACAATGGTCTGGGATATCCAGGGAAAGTCCAGAAATATTCAGGAATTAATTTTCTTTGACAACCAAAAGGTGTGTCTATAAAGGTGAGTATAGGCGAAAACTTTCGTACCTACCCGAAGGTAAATCATCTACCATCGGGTAGACGAGGGTATACGCACCACATGTTTAAATCACATTGATTTCAATACAAACACACGAATTACTCGACTTACCCGGCTTAGTAGCTGGGTAGCGTTACTTTTGTAACTCGAGTAGCTACTCTACGAACGAGGTGTGGGTGGAGCTTAGATAGAGATGGGCGGGGCGTAGCTAAAACTGGAAAGGTCCATTGTCGTGTAAGATGTGGATTTCAAACTAATGCAATCTAACTTTATCACAAAATCTGTATAACCACACACACACACACACACACACACACACACACACACACACACATATATATATATATATATATATATATATATATATATATATATATATATATATATATATATATATATATATGTGGAATATTATTTTAATTCTGGATTAATAATCTTACATAATCGAGATTAGTTTAATTGAGAAATCCAGTTTTATATCCAGTTTTAAGCCCATCTCTAGCTAAGCTCCACCCACACCTCGTCTGTGTTGGGATCGATTGATCCCTGACTATCAATTTCCAGAAAACTATACAGGTAAGCTGTTGAATATTTTGAAACTAATTGGACTGGGTGCTGTTGCTGCCCATAGTTTCAAAATATTCAACAGCATGTTTATTAAATAGTAAAGACGTAGGACCTACAATTCGTACAACATCGCTTAGTCCGTCATCAATTAATCGTTCGTGACGAACTATATCCCGTCATTCTTGACGTAATTGATTATGACGTCATCATACAAGTCACGTAGTTGATTATGACGTCATACGATTGATGGATAAACTGGACTCTTCCTAATCTTGACATTGTTCAGTTCATTTTGGTAGTCAATGCTTTGGGGAATTGAATGTGACATAAGGAGGATAAATTGCAAAATGACCCCGCTGATCAAAAAGTCACATATCAAAATTATTTTTGTTTGTCAATCGTATATTGTGGCATTTCCCAACTATCATGCGTGTTTGACTATTGTACTAGTACCGAGCTACTCTAGGAATTCCTTGAATTTTCACGTAGTCGTTTTCAAATGGCCAGGTTTGGGAAATCCAGGGTCATACCCATACATATATGATTCGACAAAGTCGGACGATGTTTGATCGTGTGTCATAACTTTCGACAAGTCGAATCTTCTACGCAAAAAAGTCGGGCGATGTTCAACTTTCGGCCGACAGCGTACAACATGTTGGATGAAACATCACATCATACAGCGTAATTTAAATCACGTGATTTTGTTTGTATCACTTGTAGGTAAATTCATCCAACAATGTCCGATGCTGTATGATCGTGTATGGTGAGCGTGTATGACATACAAATGTATTATCGTATATGTATAATCATACATGTTGGATCGTCTTTCACTGGCTTTACGATGCAGTGTGTTTCCTGGGAGCACTGTAAATTTTGGAGCTTCTTGGGATTAGCATAATTCGTCCCTGGATTTCCTGAGGTACCCCCTTTCAATACGGCCATGCCGCAGTCCCAGGATATTCCATGGTCGCTTTGTCCCAGTCACAGAATATCCCTGGATTGGGACTAATGTGTCAGTCCTGCGATATCCAGGGATACCTGGTTACTGGTATAGTCTCCTGGGAACATCCTAGGAATTCCCAGTCAACAGCCATGTTCCAATACCAACACATCCCAAACCTGGGAATGGGATATCCCAGTAATTAATTATGTGATAGTCCAGAGATTTAGTGGGATTACCTGTGATAGAATGCCTCATTTCGACAGGGGCACAAATGGTGTCCAATCTAGGCAAACATATCCCAGTGTTAACTGACCTTTTCAGTTTATTTCTCCATCATATGACGTCATATGAAGTCAGAATCAACAACGTGATGTGTAGGACGACGTCATCATCGATTACAGTATGAATGACTCGATTTAGTCCGTCTTAAACGCGTAATAGTCCGACACCTTGTACGAATTGTATGTCTCTGCTATTTAATAAACATGCTGTTGAATATTTTGAAACTAATTTGATTGGGCGCTGTTGCTGCCAGAGGCAACAGCTACCCAATCATGTTAGTTTCAAAATATTTAAGAGCTTACCTGTATAGTTTTCTGGAAATTGATAGTCAGCGAGTTCAGAGATCGATCGTTCCCAACACGAGCGAGTTGTGGGTGGAGCTTAGCTAGAGATGGGCAGGGCATAGCTAAAACTGGAAAGGTCCATTCTACAAGGGGGTTATAGTCCATTGTAATTTTGAAATGATCCATGTATCTGTCCAATAGGGATCCACATACATTTGACAGACCGATAGCCGACAACCAACCGACATAACTCCTTATAGTCGACGACTAGCCCCAATCCTCACATGAAATAACTAGAATATTGTGCCTCCCATTTCTAAAAACTAGTCAACAAAATGTAAATTTTCTGACCGCGAACGCCAATGTGCAGTCGAAGAGGAGAATACTTTGACACCCTAACACTGCAGTCAGTCGCTGCAGTATTAAGCTTTCCAAAATATTATTCTCTTGGTATGCAAATGAACATTTTTCAAGATCAGGGATAAGACTTTTTTGTACGGCTTGACCGCTAAAGTGATATGCGAATACTTGAACAGCTTCAAGGCGAGTAATAAATACAACTGTATAGGACAGCTTCTACAAGCCACCAGACAATAATTTCAATGAACAAAAAAACCCGACTGGCTTAATATTTTGAAAACAATTTGACTCAAGTAAGCCACCAACATCTTTCAGTCAACTTGTTTTAAAAATATTTAGCAGGTCCACAGCTATAACCCTTTGAATATGTATACATGTCTGCAAAAGCTCAGCAGGTCTGTATTTATATATCTAATATCATTACTGCATCCCGACGTCCAGAGTATGAATGCACTGATGTCCAGATGCTTTGGATCGAGATCCACAACGATCCCAAGTTATTAATGCGTGTGATTTACCGCCAGCCTAACACCACTGTCGATAAATGGGAAAGCATATCCGAAAACATTGATAATGTCAGCGATCTAAATCCGCACAAAAATCTCATCATTCTTGGCGATTTCAATGATGATTTGCTAAACCCGTCCAAACACTACTTACAAGACATTATCACCACCTTTGACCTCCATCAACTTATTACAGAACCTACTCGACCTTCCATTAATTCGCTATTAGATCCAATCATTATCAACAATGCTCGAGTAGTGAAAGGAGGTGGTATACTAGCACCAGTTGGCAGTGACCACAGTCCGGTGTACCTGCTATTAACTTCTTGCATACCCAAACACCATATCTACAAGCGTCAGATCTGGGACTATGCAAGGCCAACTGGAGAAACTTCAGAGACCACCTACTTGATGCTTCCTGGGACTCTCTCTCTCTCTCTCTCTCTCTCTCTCTCTCTCTCTCTCTCTCTCTCTCTCTCTCTCTCTCTCGGAAGACAACCACGTTGACACCTGGTGTCAGACTCTAATATCATATATCATCAATGTAGGTACCTTGCGATTTCAAATTGACTAGCTAGAAATGGGCGTAGCAGAGCTAGAAATGGGCGTGACATAGCTAGAAATGGGAGTTGCATAGCTAGAAATGGGCTTAGCATTGCTAGAAATGGGCGTATCACAGCTAGAAATGGGCGTACCATAGCTAGAACTGGACGTGGAATGGCTAGAAATAGATCCATCTAATCGAGTCACAGATACAATCAGAAAATCTATAGTACCAGCGACTAAGCATATTATCCAAACAGATGATATATTATTAATTTGCAACAAAGAACGTGAATGAAATGGGGGGTTTTCCCCACAAATATTGTTTGGATATAATAACGCATGGACGGAGCAGAGATTACTTTACGTGCCCCTTATTCTTAAAAGATAGGATGGCGGTGAATAAAATAATTAAATCGATTTCATCCATTTAAATCATTTAAAACATTATTATTCATGAGACAACATACGTATCTAAATGTAACATGTAAATATAAACTAAGACGAATGTATCATGCAAAACTAACCGTCATACGGAGTACGAGATAATTAGAGTATTAACCTTTTCAACGTAAAATCCCTGAAAAAGTACATTCTAGCATGTCCAGTTGAATATTTTGACATTAATATGACTGAACGACATTGCTGACTAAGTCAGCAATGCCCTCCAGTAATATTAATTTCAAAATACTCAACAGCTTTCCTGTTAGTTTTCACTGAGAGTGAGATACAGGGAATTTATCGAGGAAAAGGTAAAAAAAGATTTATGAAACAGATGGGTAAAATGAAGGATTCCAGTTTATCCATCACACATATGACGTCATAATCAACTACGTGATGTGTAGCATGACGTCATAATCATTTACGTCATGAATGACGTGGCTAAGTTCGTCACGAAAGCTTATTTGATGACGGACTAGGCGTTGGTGTACCAACTGTATGTCTTTAATAAACATGCTGTTGAATATTTTGAAACTAATTTGACTGGGCGCTGTTGCTGCTAAAGCGCACAGTCAAATTAGTTTCAAAGTATTCAACCGCTTACCTGTATTTCTACTCTGGAAATTGATAGTGATGGAGTTCAGGGATCTATCCATCTCAATACGGGCGAAGTGTGTGCGTGCGTGCGTACGTGCGTGCGTGCGTGCGCGTGCGCGCGTGTGTGTGTGTGTGCGTGTGCATGCGTGCTTGCGTGCGTGGTGGTGGGGGGCTCTTAGCTAAAGATAGGAGAGGCATAGCTAAAACTGGAATAAAACTGGAATCCGCCATTAGATTTGACACAAACGTTAACGCCTAGATAACGGTAACATCATATTACTAAACGTCCCTCCTTTTGATACGATACCTGGCACACATATTTATAACACTGTTCTGTAAGTCATTGATTGCTTTTTAACACTTTCATGACGAAGACGGCCAACACCCACCTCTGCAGTGGTCTTGAGAGAGGACTATTTTTTGAAAATTTACCACTGAATAACCGATCAAGTCATTCCGGTTGAAAAATTAAAAATTACTCTTCTCTTGTCCAGCAAATGGATATTTAATATGTAAATAGTTTGATTTTCTTGACCAAATTTATCCATTAAAGGGGTACTCCAGCACCGACTAGCAATCCTGGTCGCAAGATTATCACCAATCATTCTATTACTTCGTTATTTACTATGTAGCAATGAGCCAACAGTCAGATAAAGGCAAATAGTTAAAAACTGATCTAAAATCAAATATTCTTAAACTTAAATTTAAAATTAAATCTGAACCATTTCGGGATTCTCTATTTCTTAGTGACATCTATCCAATGTTCAGCTAGCATATGTTTGTTGTACTTGAAGAATGCTTTATGGCTGAATGATGCTGGACACAGATGGCAATCGAATCGTAATGCCCTATAATGAGTCAAACAATGACGGACAAAGTCATATAGTTGGCTGTTAATGATGGTATCGCAAAGCGGACACGTGAATCTCATTCCGGTTTTTGTGTCCGCAATCTCCCGGTAGGCCGCCCCGTGATACTTGAAATGTTCGTGCAGATTCACGGCGCTGGTCTTAAAATTGCAAATAAAGCAATGATACGATGACGGCTGATCGCTGTCCCCAGAACGATTGCCTTGCCTCGGAACTGTTGAAGGGAAGAAGAAAGAAAAAACAGTATTACTACTTCGCTCTGGTATGAACGCAACACAAATACAATTGAATAAATATGTTGCTATAGCGATTACTACTAACACTGCTGCTACTGTAATGATTAGCTAATTAACCCCTGGTGCGTCAACCGCGCCTCGAAACGATCAAAAGGCGATTAAAAAAAAAATCAATTATGCCTTTAATTTGTCAAGAGTTTTCAAGTAAATTGAAATTTTTGCTCAATGAATGGCCATTTACTGGCCAAGAGAAGACTTGGTTTTTTTGTAAGTTTATAACTGGAATTTAGGAAAATCGTTTTTCAAGAGTTGTTTTTACCGGTTTGATGATTAAAGGGTTAATTAATGGTCAAGAAAATCTAAATTTGTGTTTAGTCAGTGTCCATTTTCCAGTCATTTCAGTGGTAAACTTTCAAAAATAGTCTTCTCTTAGCCTGCACAGCTTTGTAAGTGATCCATTATCCATAAGTTCGTGGAGACGTCTATATCCAATTGAGTCAAACTGTCAATAAACACGAGCGATCAGAAGACGGCATACCACCACACACACGCACACGCACGCACGCACGCACCCTGGATCCAAACATGTATCAAGAGTTGACATAACGCTAATTGTAAAGGACACTATTTTAGAACAACTAATCAATGAACAAGAACGTCGAGGCGTGATATGTCTAGTCTGTTCAGTCGTGGATAATGTGGATTGCCATTCTGATCAAAATTAGTCATGGTCCAAAACGGTGAAAAAGTATGCAAAATTCCCCCAAATCAAATTAGTACTACTGATACAGATTGTATCCCTGACATAGCATAGAACAATTGTGTAAGGTTTCATTGAAATTAGAATCTGCCATTGACGAGTTACAAGCCAAACTAAAAACTTTAACAAAGAAAACATGGAAAATAATCCAAGTCCAAAATCGTGAAAAAGTAGGTAAAATTTCACAAAATTAAATTAGTAATGATTCAGATTTCATCCGTGCATGGTCTAGAACAATTGTGTAAAGTTTCATTGAAATCAAAGATCCCACAACATCATATCAGCAATGATGCAGATCGAATCCCTGTATTGTATTGTAAAATTATAGGACGCACTGTTGATAAATAAGTTGATTTGAAAACAAAAGATTTTCTAGTGGCAAAGGAATTGAGAACATAGGTTCGAGATTCTACACGATCAGGCACGAATAACACAATTTTGAATTCTAAGTATTTCAGGGGAGATAACTATTGAGAATATTGATAGATTTCATCGAAACAGAATCATAGCACTGCGTACTGAAGAAATAGGAACAGTGAAATAAATTACGAGCATAGCATCAATACTCTTGAAGAGGTGGCCCGAAAAATACCATTTTGATGAATTTTACGTGTCGCAGGGGAGATAACTCAGAAAAATATGGATGGATGTTGTCGAAAAAGGCACATGCACAACTTCAGGTGTACTGTTACATTTACCAACTTTCACAGGAATCACAACTAAACTGTAGGAGTTGTGTTGACAAGAAATGAGTACGGACAAATGGACAAACAGACAGACAGACGGATGGGCAGATAGACTGACAGAGATGCCGTTCGCTATATCACACCACCAGTAGTAACAAAAATAATCAGATCATAAAGAATGCTTGCATGAATCCATGCAGATAGTATGAAGTTATGCATCAGCTTTAAGATATTTAAAGGGGGATAACCCTATAATGAATCAGTTCCTAGGCCCTAAAAAGGACAGGAACATCTGCACATGATACTGATAATGTGCACCAATTTTGAGGTTAATCCATTGGAAACGTTACGAGGAGTTGAGTTGCCAAGAAATTATTGTCAGAGATGGACAGACAGACAGACATACATTCTGGACATATGGATGGACATACTGTCATACGGATAGCACATGCACGTGGTAATAATAACAGTTACCAAGTTTCAAAAGAATTGTAGCTAAACTACTATGGACAGACGAAGATACATTCTGGACAGATGGATGGACGTCCAGACAAACGGATAGCACATGGTAATGATAACACTTACCAACATTCAAAAGAGTCGTATAGCTCAACTGTAAGAGGATTTACGTTGATAAGAAGGGGACAGACACATGGACGATCGGACATGCTGATATATATTTTAGAAAATCCAAGACGGCCGTTAAACACGCTAAATTTCGATTGATCCACAGTGGCAACGGTTGTTTTATCTATTATCTTTCCATGGACAAACATTAATGGTCCTTAGTCCCTAATCATATCTCCGAACTTTCAGCTGGTAATGTTTAGTGGTATTGGGCAGGTCGTTTTCACGAAAACCATGTCATCCAAGATGGCCGCTGAAACAATTTAGCCAATCAAGTTCCCTTGAACCGATGTGGTTCAGATATTGGCCTGGATGATGATTCATGGGTTTTGAATCGATTCCCCAAAAGAGTTTTCGAAGATTTTAAAATCGAATATGGTCGCCGGACAACGTGGCCGATAGATCGACTTCCTTTGAACACACTTGGATCTATGTGCCCTAAGGATGATTCCTGTCAAATATAATTGAAATCGGCCCAGTGGTTCTCAAGAAGACGTTTATAATTTCCTATTGATTTAGGTTGGGACATTCGACGGGAAAAATCTTATCAAAATAAAACTAGATTGATCAGTCGATGGCGCGTCATCGCAAATCCCCATGTTCACTGCTTTGAACTTTTAACATACTCCACACCCATCCCAGGGGCGGAGTCAAATTTAAATATCATTTTGCACTCCGCAATCATATGGGTAACTCGCATACCAAATTTGGTTGAATTCCGTCCAACAGTGTCAGAGGAGTTGCATTACTATCAATTTCATGATCGTTTGACCCCATCCCCACCTCTGGGGCGGGACCAAATGTGAATGTGCTCATCCACTCCACATTGATATGGGTAACTCACATACCAAATTTGGTTGAATTCCGTCCAGTTTCGGAGGCGATGCATTACAATCAATTTCCGCAGGGTAAAATTTGACCTTTTGACCTCTCTCCCGCCCCTTGGGGGCGGAGCCAAATCTAAATGGCCTCTTGCACTCCGCAATCATAGGAGTAACTCAGATATCAAATTTCGTTGAGTTCTGTCTAACGATTTCAGAGGAGTTGCAATACAATCAATTTCATGACGGTTTGACCCCATCCCCACCCCCTGGGAGCGGGGCCAAATGTAAATATGCTCATCAACTCCACATTGATATAGGTAACTGAAATACTAAATTTGGTTGAATTCCGTCCTACAGCGTCAGAGGAGTGGCATTACAATCATTTCTTTTACCTTTTGACCCACCCCTCACCACCTCTGAGGGCAGGTGGGGGGGGGGGGGAGGGCGGAGCCAAATGTTAATGGGCATATGTACTCCACATTTATATGGGTAATCCACAGACCAAATTTGGTTGAATTCTGTCCAACGGGTTCGGAGCAGATGTGTTACAATCAATTTCAGCAGGTTAAAATTTGGCCTTTTGCCGCCTCCCCAACCCCCTGGGGCGGAGCCAAATCTAAATGGCCTCGTGCACTCCGTAATCATATGGGTAACTCAGATATCAAATTTAGTTGAGTTCCGTCTAACGATTTCAGAGGAATTGCGTTACAACTGATTTAACCTTTTGACCCCTGCCACGCACCCCTGGGGCGGAGCCAAATCTACATACCGTCTTGCAAAGCGGAATCATATGGGTACCACACATACCAAATTTGATTCAATTCCACCCAAAGGTTTGGGAGGGGATATCGTGATGGATGGATGGCCAGACGGACAGACGGACAGACGGACGGAGGCTATTACAATATCCTCGACGTTTGTTTAACACGTGAGGATAACAAGTTTAGCACACTATAGCAGCAATGTATGCGGCTTTGTCAGAAATGTCAAAGGTTTCTTTGACAGACAGATTGACAGACAGACGTGTACTAGTTGTAAATCACAACTAGAAAGTTAATACTAAGATAATATCTTTGAATCCAACTATAATTATTACCAAATTAACCCAGATATCACACCTTTGGAACTAAATCAAGAATTCCAATCGAGTAGTGAATATCGTTTAAACAAGTTGGAATAATTCAGAAATCAGCGATGACACCAAGAAATTGGAATGGAAATAAGTAACCATTTAAACCATTCTTTAGAACATCCTTGGTTAGCAAATACTGCTGCTAACAAGCTTTACATGGCTGCTTTTTCTAATTTTAAACCGAGTTAAAGATCTTTTGTCCACATTAAGCAGTGAAGTATATTAATAATTAGCTTGTCCTCCTAAATGCACATCCAACATATGTTTCTTGTACTTGAAGTACGCATTGTGGGTGAACGATTGTTCACAGACTTGACAGTCGAATCGAAGCTTCCTGTAATGTGTCAGACAATGACGCACGAAATCGTACAACTGTGTGTTACTGATCGTGGAACAGAGGGCATGTGAATCGGAGACCACTCCTTGTATTCGCTCGTTCTTTGTACTCTGGTGCAAGCTCTTTAAAGTGGTCATGCAATGCAACAGCATTACTCGTCAAACCGCAGATGAAACAACTGTATTCAGCGACACGTGTCCTCTGTCTAATCAGGTGGGGCCTCCGAACCGTAAATGTTCAAGAGCAGAAAATAACGCCAAATCAAAATACTGTCAGAACTATACATGCATAACTGTAAATCCATAGAACTAGGCAATACAGAAGACGAGCTATCAACCGTACTTCGACTTTTAATACTCCTCTATGCCGATGATACAATTATGTTAGCAGAAAATGCAACTGACCTCCAGCTGACAATAAATGCATTTGAACATCATTGCAACTTGTGGAAACCAAAAGTAAATGTAGATAACACAAAGATTATGGCATTTGGTAGTACCAAAGCATACTGTAACAAACTGTCATTCTAAGTAAATAGACGGACATTAGAAATCATATATAACTATAAATACATAGGCATACATTTTTCTTACAATGGACGCCAACTTTTAAAACAAGAATTCCGTGGAATTAAATGTCTCGCCTGTCTCCTGTTTGTCAAAGTGGCATTGACCTTTGTCCTTGTGACCTCCGTATTATCATGCTGCTTCCTAATATTATAGGTATTAGTCCAGTAGAAATTAATAAGAAAATAGGGGAACGTGGACATTTATTTAACACTCACTTTCTAGTGCCTAACTCTTCCTAAGACTTAATCGAGCATACTCTAGTGATGTGGCTGTTCAAAACCACACACACACCTGTTCCAGAAAACAAGGCTGGGTGTCTGTCACACATACAATAAGTAGATCACTATAAATCTGTTGGCAGACCATTTAGCAAATGCATGTGTTGAGGTGGAGCAAGCGGGAAATGAATGTGATGATGATGGTGTGATTGTGAGAAAGAAAGGCATTAGAACTGTCACAAAAAGAGAGAATGACGATGGATTTTGCTGATGATACAGCATCTTTCTATCATGCAAGCACCCCTTAAAATAGTTCACTGCAAAGTAGGAAATAGAAGCTATGCATCAGTGGCTAAAGAAATTGTATATAGGGAACTGTGTATGTGTCTGCCATTTGCCCAAATAATTCCTGGATGTGGTACATCATCAATGTAAAGCAACTTGGAGAAAAATTCATTAAGTCTGTATAGTGGAGGATCACGAAGTCAGGGTTTTGACAATCTCAGATACCTAAACGCCATCTCTTCTAAGCATGTACCAGTTGAGAACTTGTCACCCACGGGTAGAGTAGCATATTTCCAATAGCGTGTGGGTACATCACCTCGTCAGCAAATTGTGGCACCTAAAGACTGTGTTGAACAGGGAAGAATGTGAACATAAGGTAGAAAATGAAGCAGTGTCGGCTCGATCTAGATACACGATGCCAGTGCATTGTAAATGTGAAGGCCACTACCCTAACAGCTCGAACTATGAAGGTGTATGAAGCATCCGTTATGTGCAGTTTCACTGCACTTCTGAGGTTTATTGCGAGGTTTTTGGGATAATTACCGAGTTTATCAGCTGGTTTTAATTGATTGTTATTTTAAAATTCACAACAATTGCCAGCTCTTTACTCAGATGACATGTTATATGACCACTAACCATCGTTTTAGCGGCCATCTTTAAAACATATTTCCCCAAGTGGGAATCTTGGTGAATTTTTCTGGCAGCTGATGTGATTAAAACGGAAATATGACTGTTAACCAACATATCCGGGTCTATGTTAATTTCTATTGAACTATTAACAATTCCAGAGCAAATGTTTACTACTGTTTGTTAATTCTTTAACGGTCAAGTTTTGTCATGACAATTTGGATTTCTACTTGGTATATCTCCATTAACGGGCCAAGGGAAGACTCAAGACCAATACAGATACGTGTCTGGACTGGTTTAACCATTAAAGGGCAACTGTATAAAAGTGTGATAAGTCAACTGAGCATAAGTAAGAAACTTGTGGAGCTGGCCTAAATCTTACAAGTATTATCAGTAGTGGAATGGGCAATGACCTTTCAAAACAACCTAGGCAGATCTGACCAGTTTATAGCAATAACTCCATTGTCTTATCGTGCATGACTCTATACATGAGTGTCAACCCTTTTTACCATGAATTTTATATTCATAGCATTCATTTAGCTGGGGTTTAAATATCCCTTATCATACTGCTGTCAAACGATTAATTGTAGAAGAAGCATTTTGGAAATATTATTGCTTTCTTAGACAGCAGCAGCAACATTGGATTTCAAATTAACTAAAAGGTCGGAATATCTTTGGGAACAATCTTAATACAAGTTTTTTAATTAGATAGTGACCCATGGACTTTGCACTAACTCTCCACACGTGCTCTCCCACCAAACATGATGGGTTTGCAAATTAAAACCTATTGAATATATTGAAACTAATTTGACTGAGCTATTACTGCCTATGGTAACCGAAGACTAGTCAGAGTTGTTTCAAAATATTCAACAGATTACATGTATAGCTATATACATTTGCATCAACAGTGACATGCAGATCAAACTCATGTAGACAGGATATATGCATTCAGAGCACCAATACAGTGGACTGAATCATATGTATGAAATAAACCGAATGGTTGATGTCAAAATCAAAATGATGTAGCACCATCACAAAGGTAAAGGATCGAGCCAGGCATTTCAGCAATACATTTTCAGAAATATGTTTCTCTTGGCCTGCCAATGGACATTTCTAAACACCATTGCTCCTTTCGTCATTGATATGCTTTGTTGTTGTCTGGATAATTTGTATTCAGGCTGATTAATCGAGAAATCACGATTATTTAATCGATCGTGATCATGACCAAAATGATGGGACTAATCGGCAGATTATTTATTCATCTTGATATAGAAACCGTCAGATGGCTTTACATAACATTAGTCCGACTGCACCTAGAATATGCAAACCCAGTCTGGTACCCTGTCCGTAAAAAGGAGGTTTTCACCATTGAAAATGTGCAGAGAAGGGCCACTAAGTTAATCCCTGAGCTAAGAGACATGACTTATGAAGAGCGGCTGATAAAATAAAAGCTACCATCACCCACATATTGTAGATTATGAGGAGATATCATTGAAACGTTTAAGATGATGTGTGCCTCAAGATACCGCTCAGAGAATCGAACACAAGAGGCCACAGTTTTAAGATCTTCAAGATGCGGGCAAAAATAGACTCAGACAAACCAGCTTTATATAGCCAACCCATGGAAAGTCTACCTGAGCAAGTTGCAGGTGCACCAACTGTGAATACCTTCGAGAGCCGTCCAAATACACACTGGTGAAGACACAACACGTCAGTTCGTGATGAGTTTTATGAAGGCAAGAGGGAAGATCTGGACATATAAGAAAACCTTTCGTCCATTACCAACATTAGAGTACATAAGAGTGATCACTCAAATCAATAATCGTACAAACCAGTATAATAAACAATGTCTTAGGCGGCCAACCATAAAATCACTGGCTTCTTGTAGATTGAGTTACTAGCATCAAATAACAAAACTTTGAACCTCGAAATCAAATTGGTTTGAAAGCGTTTACAAAAGAATGTTGCAATGAAGATTGCAATATTGGAGGCATTATGAAACCATGGTTTATCTAATACAATGTTGCATGCACATTCACGTTTCTATCATACCACACTCAAGTTTGGTAGAATTTGCCAATATTTCGCTAAACTGGAGAAAATCGCCATAGAAATTACTTTGGTGTGATTTTCTGCGGTGACCTATCCAGAATCACATACTAAAAATCTCCACTGATCCCCCTTGGGGAAAATTTACAAATAAATTAGAAGAGGTACGACATCCCACTTCCTGGCCTTTTAGTTAACCTGATCACCCATGATATAGTGTGTTGCCTTACTAAATTAATGGACAGCAGCAATCAGGGATTGCAGACCCTCGCCCCTCCCGCTTTTCACATTTTCCATATTTTAAGATCTTAAAATTGAGTGAAGTCGGATCACCATTTTTTTTAGATATAGCCCCGGACAGACAGACAGATACGTTCACAATACCCTCTACCCCTTACAGTACAAGGGTAACAATGCAAGTAGAGTATTTTATGGTTTACAGGCTTGCAAAATTCACTTCCATTTGGCCACATCACAGATTTAAACAACAGCTCCCTATCTATATTAATGTTTCTAAAAGTACTAATGGCTAGGAAACCTTTTCCTAACCTTTATGCACTGTTTATATGACGAGAACATCAGATTCGTCATCAATGGCCACAATGTGGTCTAAGTTATTGCAAGATTCACCTTCGCATGATGCACATGCCATTACAAATGTTACTCCACTTTTTTGCTGCAAGAAATTGACTTGTGGCAGACAGGGGTTTCCTGTGTGTTTGCATCAGTCCTGATTGGGTGAAGGGATTCATCAGTTCCTTTCCAACCCTACTCACAGTCTTGTAAGCTTCCATTTCCCAGTTTCCTCCATCTCACTACCTTGAGGTGGACAAGTAGGCTGTGGTAGTAGGCTTTGCGGGTCCAACATGCTACTCTTGACCATCATCGCCATGTATCTTGGAAACCTCAGAGGAGTGAGCTTGCCCATCTAACTGCCTCCATCAAGCTAGCAGAAGTCGAATTCTAGCTTCAACAACTCCTCTGCTGTATTGTCTTGTATGCTGATCTTGCTGGACAACATTTGCATGTCTGTGGACTTTTTCAGCTCTTTCAATAGGTATGTCTTTCATATATGTTGCTGAGGTAGTGTTACAACTACTCCACGCATGTATGAATAAAGCATGCTTCCTGATATCTGCATGTAATCTGACATATGCTTTCTTCGTGCTGTACACTTGTCCTGACTTTACACAACTGCTTTCCTTTCTAATCAATATATCAGCCATAGCAATGCCCCAGTGATACAACATGATGAATATGCTAGTATCTTCTGCAACAACAACTACAGACTGTCAACTACAGGCTAATTCCAATGCTGTTGACATGATTAGTGGGTCCGCACATCCATTACTTATTTTCACACTATGACCACGGAATTGAAGGTGCTTTGCAAGGAGGTTAATAAATTGTGCTGTGTTTGATTCATTGGACAGAAATGCCTCCTGATCTTTGTAAGCATTACTCGTATCTGCTATATATCAAAATTTTTCCAGATTGATAACATTTGTGTTTGTGGACTTTAGGTGAAGGCTTTAGGTGATTTCTTTGAAAAGGTGACACAATTGCAGGTTGAAGTCTGCAATCTCGGACTGCTCTTGTCTTAGATTTGTTAACATGACAATAGAGGGATCCAGTCTTAGCTATGCCCACCCCATATTTACCTAAGATCCACCAACGCGTTGCCCATATTGGAATCGATAGATCCCTGCATGTTCTGAATCTCAATTTCCAGAAAGCTATACAGGTAAGCCATGGCAGAAACAGCGCCCAGTAAAAAAAGGTTTCAGAATATTCAACAGCATGTTTATCAAATAGGCCTAGTAAAGACAGACAATGCATACAATACCTAGTCTTTCATCAATTAAGCGTTCATGACGAACTTATCTATGCCGTTGATTATGATGCCATCCTACACGTTACAGTTTATTATGACATCATATGACTGGGAAGGTCTATTAACTATAATAGCGTGACATGTACACAAATGTGCACATATACAAGCGCGCGAATGCACGCACGCACGCACGCACACACACACACACACACACTATTCTCAGTGATCAATAAAGTAGGAAATAAGCATTTTTAACAGACACCAAAGCTTTTATTAACTTAATACAGATTCAATAGCTGTACACAGTACACACTCGCTTAGTAATGTATGCAGCAGCGATTAGACAATCTAATTGAGCTTTCCATTTTTAGCTTTGTCCCACCCATCACTAGTTAAGCTCCACCCACATCTCGCCTTGTTGGGATTGATCAATCCCCAAATAACCTAGCTATCAATTTCCTGAAAACTATACATGGAAGCTGTTGACTATTTTGTAACTAATTTGACTGGGTGCTGTTGCTGCCTATTAAATAGTAAAAGCAAACAATTTGTACAACAACGCATAGACCGTCTTCAAATATGCGTTCGTGACGTACTTATCGACATCATTCACGACGTCATTCATTATGACGTCATATGATGGGTGGGTACTCTGGAAAGGTGAATCATATTAACAGGGAATAACAGCTAGTTCAGTTCAATGACTCTCACTGAGAGACTAGTTCAAGCCCAAACCTTATGCTAACTAAATCACTATAGGCATATAATACACTTTAGTAATATAAGAAACTCAAGACTAAGTGGAATACATAATAAGCAAACATATACAAGGTGAAATGAATTATAGTTAAGACCGTAAGTAAAACAAAAAACAAACATTTCTTTACAAATATAATACAAATAATTATTGCCAATATAGGCATGTACTTCAACCAGAATATGATGCTAAATTAACCAATGAGTTCATTCACAGATCTCAACTTTTTTTTTGTTCCGAGAGTTAAGTCGACCTGGCCACGATTGTGCTGCACCAAAGGGAATACATATGGCAATTCGGAATTGTAACAAATGACCAAATGTCATTAGTGACATGTTTTTCAGTTTTTAGTTGCAACTAGTTCAAGTCGTTCTGTCAAATTTTTTACAGTGATGATAGTCATCTACATCGCAACTATAGCAAATCCACACTTGTTCATAGGCTTGTGCAATTTTTGCTTTGAGTGATCACGACCCGTTATTTAAGAATAATCGTGATTACTCGATTAATCAGCTTGGAGACAGATTAAAAAGACACAACATCAGCATATCAATGACGAAATCTGCCATGGTATTTGGAAAATGTTCATTTGCAGGCCAAGAGATAGGCTATTTTTGAAAATGTATCACTGGAATGCCTGGCTCGATTCTCGAGCCAGTCACTCCAGTGATCCATTTTCAAAAATAGCCTTCTCTTGGCCTGCAAATGGACATACATTCACTGAGCAAAATGTTAATTTTCGTGATCGGTATCATTAATAAGTAATTAAAAAGTTGGAATTGACATATTTTATGCAGTAGAAATTATTCATGTTATTTGATTATATAATTATTGAATCATTTAAATTCATGATTTAAAATAATTTATCTTGATTTTCGATTTAATCATGTAATCGCACAAGTTAACTTGTTCATTATAAGGTAGTCATATTAGGGATATGACTCATGGATTATGGAGCCTGTATTATGAGGAACTATAAGGTAATTCACATTATATGAATGACACATGTGGACTGTTGTTTAATCCCAATGGCATGCGCATCAACTCAAAATTAGGCGATCTAAGACAATACATTGCTTAACTTGCCATGTGTTTTTCAGTGTTTTACGTGATTGACAAAAGGGCAGCATGCTATAAGAGTTAAAGAGGGCAGCTGGAGAATTTTTGCTGTAAAAGTAGGGCACGTGTTAAAACTAAAATTGAATTTTAGGGCAGTGCTGCAAAATTAAGTCAGGGTGAAGCACCCTTCTGTATCAATCAAGGTAAAACACTGTTATTGTATGAACAAACCCAACATTACTCAGTATTTCATAGTCAATGCAGTACATAAAGCAAGATTGCCACCAGCTGCCGCGGAATTAGCTACCTCGTGTAGAACTGAGAAAATTGTCTAGCATTTGATCAGTTTTCCCATTCCAATCCGACTTTCCACATAAAATAATTACTTAAGTGTAAAAAATATTCTGTTATAGTTAAATAACATTCGCTTTTGCTACAAACAGAACATGCAGTAGCTTCATAGCAGCTTAAAATCCTAAAATGCTCTTGGTTAGCAGAAACACATGTACCATAGTCATTGACCAAAGGGGTGGAAATACACATTCTAGGCCACTTTCAGAGGCCACCTCATTAAGAATTTCCGGATCCACCCCTAATCAATATTGTAGACAGGAGTATCAATCATCATTTTATTAGGTAACACGTTCTAGTAGCTATCCAGTCAAGGGATTTTTTACATTTCCACAATAGCTGCGTGTTTTGCAACTACAGCATGTTGAGCTTGATAATATCTAAGTGAGTGAAGAGAGGGAACGCAAACAAACACATGCTGCAACATATGGTTTGTTGGCCGAACAAAGACTGATGGTTTGATTAGACAGATGACTTTATATCTTACACTCCCAAAAGCCTATTAATTATTTTATTTATTTATTATTATTATTATTATTAGTATTATTATTACTATATCACACGATTCAGATATGTCAGACAATACAGAATACACATTTACCTATATACAAAATCCTAAGTTGCATGTACAAAATTTGCCATGGAGCAATAACATAATAAACTGTAAGACAATGCCATTAAGTTTAATGCGTTGACCCTCACAGAGAAGTTACTGTGGCACAAACAGGTTGCAGTGAAACTAGTTTCAAAATATTCAACAGCTTCACTGTCCCTGTACAGCTGTGTTGAAATTTCAGACACTGTAATTTTAAGGGTTAAAGGGTGATGAGACGTGTGGTGATAATACAGATTTATTTCATTACTATGTATTAGTAGCCTGTTTGATTCCGATGCGAGATAAGATGCATGTAACAATTTACACATCATGAGAAGGAACAGAGTACAATCTATTTACAGTTAAACAAATCATAATAAGAAATGCCATGCACAAATGCTTGTGAAAGTAAATCCATTATATACAAACAGCTAACATCTGAAGCAATAGAAGTATATATATATATATATATATATATATATATATATATATATATATATATATATATATATATATATATATATATATGTATATATAATATATATATATATATATATATATATATATATATATATATATATATATATATATATATATATATATATATATATATATATATATATATATATTTGTACATGTTTACATTTAAAAGAAACAGGTTATGACCCAGATTTTATATTTAAAGGTAACAATCTGTGTGTATATTTATAATGTACCTGCTTAATGTGGCATGTTGAACTAAGGAGTATTGCATTATTTTATATATGGGTATGGCAAGCGATAACGACAATACTATCATTGAGTGCGAGAGAGAGAGAGAGAGAGAGAGAGAGAGAGAGAGGGGGGGGGGAGGGGGGGATGGGGTGGGGTGGGGTGGTGGTGGTGGAGAAGGATCAATGACTATAAAGTAAAACTATTATCATCAATTTATTATCAAAATTATACTTCAAGTTTAGTAAATCTCATTCTAATGTTAGTCTTAGTGAGATCAATTAATAATTGATAAAGTGAGAGTGATAATTTTGACATTAAATTGGATCAGATTGTATTTATTATACACATCATATTTACATTGTTTGAATCAGCTACGGTTATAACTACTGAGAAGTGTTCTCACTTACCTGATACAATCTATTAGGCTATGAACATTGTGACGTCATTGTTTTTCTACATAATATTACAATCCAAAGAATCTGCTTAACTCTTTCACAACCAATCCGGCCAAAACCGGCCTTAGCAGTGGTCTCAAGGAATGCCTATGTGCACGCCAAGAGACCATTTTTGAAATTTTACCACAGGAATTACCGAGTCCATAATCGAGCCAGTCATTCCGGTAGTAAAATTACAAAAAATAATCTTCTCTTAGCCTGCAAATCGACACTCAATAAGCAAATATTTTGATATTCTTCAATACAATTTGACAGTAAATGGTTAAAACAGGCAAATATTATGTAGGCCAATAGAGGGATTAATTTCTAGCTATGCCCCGCCCATTTCTAGCAAGGCTCTACCCACATTTTGCACATGATTGGATTGATTTATATAATCTGACCACTGAATTCCCAGAATCCCAATTTCAAGGTACCTATACAGATAAGCATCCAGTCAAGTTAGTTTTAAAATTTTCACCAGATTACTTCTATAGTTACCTTGATATTGGGTTTCTTGGAATTCGTGGTTCGATCGATCCCAACACGGGCAAAGGGTGAGAAAAGCATATCTAGAAATGGACGAAGCATAAGTAAAGGTGGATTCATTCATCGAAAGATATCGAATCTATTTATCCTATACTCTATAAGTATAATGCAACATTTAGAGTAAGAATAGTATCCCTTTAAACTAGCTTCAGTTATATCAATTAACCCTTTAATGGCTAAATTTAGCCACAAAAATCAAAATACTAGTTTATTGAATGGATTTGTAGGCCAAGAGAAAACTATTTTTGAAATTTTACCACGGGAACAATTGCCTGTTATCGAACCAGTCATTCCAGTGGTAAATTTTCAAAACCAGTCTTCTCTTGGTCTACAAATGGGCATTTTATATGAGGTTAAATGTTATCGGTACATCCTATACATGTGCACATTAGCTAGATGTTTTTTATATTTAAAATATGTGTTAGCGTTAAACGAGACATCGCAAAATTCACACTGAAATAACAAGTTATCGTAGTGCCTCACGCAGTGGCGTACAAAGTCGTAACTCTTCCCTTTAAGCAGTACGCCACACCTGGGACAGATAAACTGTCGTCCGGTCTTCGTATTGGCCCTCTCCATGTATTGAGGTCCGTGCTGTTTAATATGATCCCACAAAGCGAACGAGTCACCGGTGAAGCTACTGCAGATGAAACACAGATATGCTGTCCCGATTCTTTGGGAAATGAGATCTGTTAAAAATGAGAAAAATAGACGCGACATCAGAATAACGATGAAGATGAAGTCTAGAGTGCAGAGTTAAGGACGACTTTCTGCATGCACGGGTGTTTATAAACGAGAGCATGCTGATAACACATGTTATGTTGCGTGAGGCATTAACTGGCCGGCTAGCAAGAAACTACCTTGCATACATGCACATGTGATGTACCTATGGATTAATTAACCCCTTCAACAACAAATCCCTGAAAAAATTTAATTTTTTACCATTTATAGCATATTCTGTTGTATATTGTGTAATTAATATGATTGAAAGCCATACGTTCCTAAAGCAGCGATGGCTCCCAGTCATATTAATTTCAAAGTATTCAACAGGTTTCCTGTTCATTTTGCCATGAGATAGGGATATAGGGAATTTATCGTTGAAAGTTGGAGATTCTTTCAAATGATGTCTATTTCAAAAGAGTCAATAAAATCAGCTGACTCATAGTTAACTCTATAACCGTTAAATATCTTAATGACAATTTCAATTTTTCAGAAGAAAATGTCCATTTTACCACAGGAATGACTGGTTCAGGTACATTGTCAGTCATTGCAATGGTAAGCATAGTTGGTCTGCAAATGGAGATTTTCCAAGAGCACTGCCAACGCTGCTTTTAGACGGATTGACAATTAAACGTTTCAAGATGCATTGTTATGTTGAAGGAAAAAAAATCGGAGAAAATAAACTAAATTCTTAAATTACATTTAATTGTAAAAGAATTTGGGCCCACGGGCAGAAAACCAATGTACGAAACAAGGACATTTATGATGACTCATCTAATGGAACAATAAGATTAAAATCTTTCATATTTTACTCACCATACCCCAACACCTATACATTGTCATGTTCACCGTCACACTAACAAAAACTCTATATCTATTGCTTGATAACGGCCAGGTTTTTCATTCATCATCTCTCGTTGATCAAATGTTGATTACCCGTAGTCCCTTATCAAATGGCCTAAATGTGTCGCCGGTCATTTCAGCGGTTCCGAAAGTGGTTTGAGAAGCGCTATCAATTGGCTTCAAAATTCAATTTATATATAATATTCAATGAATTGAAGGATTCATTTCTAACTCTTAGTTCCGCCCATGTTTTGCGCGTGTTGAAATCGATTTT
Source organism: Chaetoderma sp. LZ-2023a (assembly GCA_034401795.1). Taxonomy (NCBI): domain Eukaryota; kingdom Metazoa; phylum Mollusca; class Caudofoveata; order Chaetodermatida; family Chaetodermatidae; genus Chaetoderma; species Chaetoderma sp. LZ-2023a. Next base: position 9,625,058 of record CM067364.1, read on the forward strand.
GAAACTTTGAAGCCTGGCGTCCCAAAATCCCAATTTCAAGGCTAACTATACACGTAAACTATTGAATATTTCGAAACTAATTGAACTTGGAACTGTTGCTGAATATAGAATGTTTATTGAGTTGTATATTCACCAATACAATTCAGACGCTTTCGTGACAGACAAGATTGTTACCACTTTTTAGAGATACTTAATTTTGATTGTGATGTCAGATAACACACAGCGTACTTCATTATGACGCCAGATACATGAATAACAGATCAGATCCCTCCATTGTATTAGGCGAGCGCGTGTCTATAGTGACAGCTTTCTGATGACCAATAACGTGTCCTTTGAAGACAAGTTTGACATTAGGCCCCCTATTCTCTTAATGGTAAATTTGTCGCAGAAATTATTCTCAAAGAAAATGTCCATTTACAGACCAAGCTTATTTTTGAAAATTTACCACTTGAATGACTGGCTCGGTTATCTTGGTTAATTATTGAGACACTGGCAGTTAGAGGGTTTCAGAATTTAACCCGTACCACCATGATTTTAAATTTTTAAATTAAATTAAAAGATGAACTGGTGTTGATTTCTCACCAGATTTGCTGGAAGATGTTGCTGTCATAGACAGCAACATCGTCCACCAAAATTCTTGAAAAATGTACACCAGTCTCTTTCCTATTGACACAGTAAAAGATAGAACATTGACATTAATATTTGTGAAAATTTACCCTTAAAACTTTAATGTCAATGTTCTATTTATTTAATTGCCTTAATTGCACAATAAATATACAACCTGTCTTAAAGATGATCAAACTGTGTCCTCCAAATTATATTTCCTATCGTAATTGAATAATTAAATAATCCTTTGTACTCTATGTATTTCCTGAATCTCAGTTTCAACGTCACTATACAGGTAATCTGTTCAATATTTTGAAACTAATTTGACTGGAACATTTTGCTGCTATGAGAAACATCTCTGGACCAGTAAAATTAGTTCCAAAATATTCACTACAATATTCCTTACATCGTAGTATAGCATAAATAATTTGTCATTTTGAGGTTCAAACCGTTAATAGCAGCACACAAGTTGTCCTTATTATCTCAGATGATTCAACTGAATATGCTAATTTCCTACGATGCTAAGTTGATAAAAATAGGGTGCAAAATGTGGAATAGTTCACAATTATTTTGACTGAATGATGTTGCTGCCAGTGAATTTGAATGCACTGTCTGATTGCTGCAAGCTCTCAGACAATAATTTCAATGGTTAATAACTCTAGGCCGGCTAAATATTTTGAAAACAATTTGACTGAAAGTTGTTGGTGGCTTAGCCACCAACAACTTTCAGTCAAAGTGTTTTCAAATTATTTAGCATATCCAGAGTGAAACCCCATGGAAAATGCAGTCTGCGGAAATTCGGCCAGCAAACAGTTAAGGTATTGAACAGTTGTTCGCTGGTTTTCAATAACACTATTACCAAAGCGTGTACTGTCCACATCTACATTAGCGTTCCATAAGATCGCCCTAAGTACATTTACACTTACACCGACATCCCGGAAAAAGTACATTCTTTACGATAGAAAACCTATTCTTATTCTGATGAATATTTTGAAATTAATTTAACTTCCATCATTAGTTAACCATTTCACCGACAAATTCCGGAATTTTTTTACATTTTTTACGATAAAGAACTTATTCTGTTGAATATTTTGGAACCAATTTGACTTCCTGTCAAATTAATTCCAAAATATTCAAGTTTTCCAGCATAGTTGCAGTGAAAATGAGATGTGGGGAATTTATAAGTGAAATGAGATGTGGGGAATTCATAAGTGAAATGAGATGTGGGGAATTCATCAGTGAAATGAGATGTGGGGAATTTATAAGTGAAATGAGATGTGGGGAATTTATAAGTGAAATGAGATGTGAGGAATTCATAAGTGAAATGAGATGTGAGGAATTCATAAGTGAAATGAGATGTGAGGAATTCATAAGTGAAATGAGATGTGGGGAATTCATAAGTGAAATGAGATGTGGGGAATTCATAAGTGAAATGAGATGTGAGGAATTCATAAGTGAAATGAGATGTGAGGAATTCATAAGTGAAATGAGATGTGAGGAATTCATAAGTGAAATGAGATGTGAGGAATTCATAAGTGAAATGAGATGTGAGGAATTCATAAGTGAAATGAGATGTGAGGAATTCATAAGTGAAATGAGATGTGAGGAATTCATAAGTGAAATGAGATGTGAGGAATTCATAAGTGAAATGAGATGTGAGGAATTCATAAGTGAAATGAGATGTGAGGAATTCATAAGTGAAATGAGATGTGAGGAATTCATAAGTGAAATGAGATGTGAGGAATTCATAAGTGAAATGAGATGTGAGGAATTCATAAGTGAAATGAGATGTGAGGAATTCATAAGTGAAATGAGATGTGGGGAATTCATAAGTGAAATGAGATGTGGGGAATTCATAAGTGAAATGAGATGTGAGGAATTCATAAGTGAAATGAGATGTGGGGAATTCATAAGTGAAATGAGATGTGGGGAATTCATAAGTGAAATGAGATGTGAGGAATTCATAAGTGAAATGAGATGTGAGGAATTCATAAGTGAAATGAGATGTGAGGAATTTATAAGTGAAATGAGATGTGAGGAATTCATAAGTGAAATGAGATGTGAGGAATTTATAAGTGAAATGAGATGTGAGGAATTCATAAGTGAAATGAGATGTGAGGAATTTATAAGTGAAATGAGATGTGAGGAATTCATAAGTGAAATGAGATGTGAGGAATTTATAAGTGAAATGAGATGTGAGGAATTCATAAGTGAAATGAGATGTGAGGAATTCATAAGTGAAATGAGATGTGAGGAATTTATAAGTGAAATGAGATGTGAGGAATTCATAAGTGAAATGAGATGTGAGGAATTTATAAGTGAAATGAGATGTGAGGAATTCATAAGTGAAATGAGATGTGAGGAATTTATAAGTGAAATGAGATGTGAGGAATTCATAAGTGAAATGAGATGTGAGGAATTCATAAGTGAAATGAGATGTGAGGAATTTATAAGTGAAATGAGATGTGAGGAATTCATAAGTGAAATGAGATGTGAGGAATTTATAAGTGAAATGAGATGTGAGGAATTCATAAGTGAAATGAGATGTGAGGAATTTATAAGTGAAATGAGATGTGGGGAATTCATAAGTGAAATGAGATGTGAGGAATTCATAAGTGAAATGAGATGTGGGGAATTCATAAGTGAAATGAGATGTGGGGAATTTATAAGTGAAATGAGATGTGAGGAATTCATAAGTGAAATGAGATGTGAGGAATTCATAAGTGAAATGAGATGTGAGGAATTCATAAGTGAAATGAGATGTGGGGAATTCATAAGTGAAATGAGATGTGGGGAATTCATAAGTGAAATGAGATGTGGGGAATTTATAAGTGAAATGAGATGTGGGGAATTCATAAGTGAAATGAGATGTGGGGAATTCATAAGTGAAATGAGATGTGGGGAATTCATAAGTGAAATGAGATGTGGGGAATTCATAAGTGAAATGAGATGTGGGGAATTCATAAGTGAAATGAGATGTGGGGAATTCATAAGTGAAATGAGATGTGAGGAATTCATAAGTGAAATGAGATGTGAGGAATTCATAAGTGAAATGAGATGTGGGGAATTCATAAGTGAAATGAGATGTGGGGAATTCATAAGTGAAATGAGATGTGAGGAATTCATAAGTGAAATGAGATGTGAGGAATTCATAAGTGAAATGAGATGTGGGGAATTCATAAGTGAAATGAGATGTGGGGAATTCATAAGTGAAATGAGATGTGAGGAATTCATAAGTGAAATGGTTAAAGACAGGGTTGACTGAAAAGTGAAAAGTTACATTTCACCGCACACCAGACGTTTATGTTTACGTCAGTGAACTCAAACTAAAATGCTTATACAGTATGTGTTTCTTTAAATAGTCATGGCGCTTAAAACTCTTCCCGCAGACTTCGCACGTGAAACACATATTCTGATAGTGCGTTAAACAATGGCGGACAAAATCGAACGTCTTCCCGTTAATTACTGTCGTGCATAACGGACAGGTAAACCGCGTCCCTGTTCTGTTCATAGCTGCTACTTTGTACTCGGGGCCGTGAAGTTTAAAATGATCGTTAATGCGCAATGGATCATCCGTGGTATATGAACAAATAAAGCAAGGAAAACTAGTTTGATTGTCACCACTGGCATCCACGGTACGAGTAGCAACCGTTCCCGGTGAGCTACTAACGTGAGAATATACGGTAACGTATCCTGTATTCGGGTCAAAGTCATGCTCAAGTTGGAGTAGTGATGTAGTTTCATCTAAAAGTTCATCTGGAATGCTTCTCTCACCTTCTGCTTTGACAGTCATCCGGGTCACGTCGTCAGGTACTGCAGAAAGAGACGAGAAAACCTATGTCAGTATGATAGGATATACTCAATAACGACAAACATAGATGGCTTTAATCAGTCATAACAAGAAATTAATACATATTTATAAGTTTGACTAAACACACATAAATAGATAAATGCTGAATTACAAGGCGACAATTACTGATGATAATAACTATGCTACAAACAAGGACAATGAACAAGATGGTATTGACCAGAATCTATGAACAGAATCGTTAACAGTCCGCCTGCTGCACGCCACTAAACAATAATTTCAATCGGTAATAACTCTGGACCGGCTGAATATTTTGAAAACAATTTGACTGAAAGGTGCTGGTGGCTAAGTCACCAACCACTTTCAGTCAAATTGTTTTCAAAATATTCAGCAGGTCCAGAGTTATTACCCATGAGATTACTGTCTGGTGGCTTGCAGAAGTCAGAGAGTCGAACGTGCTCAATACTGCATTCATTTAGGTGCAAAAATGCTGTCAGACACTGAAATATCAGGTTTCTAAATTCCAATTCTTTTATATGATAATGGAGGAAGCCAGTTTTAGCCATGGCCTGCCCATCTTTAGCCAAGCTACACTTCGCCCGTGTTGGGATTCGATCGATTCCTAAATTCCCTGATGAATTTCTAGAAAACTATACAGGTAAGCTGTTGAATATTTTGAAACTAATTTGACTGGTCGCTGGTTGGTGCCTATGGCAGCAACAGCACCCAGTCAAATTAGTTTTAAAATATTCAGCAGCATGCTTATTAAATAATGAAGACATACAATTCGTACAACCTGGCGGACTATTACGCCTTTAAGACGGACCAAATCGAGTCATTCATGATGTACTAAATTGATCATGACATCAGCCTACGTACACGTCACCGTAGTCGATTATGACGTCATATGATTGAGTTAGAAACTGGATTCCTCCATTGCATTTATATTGGCAGAAATGTTACTGTAGGCTGTTGCTACCTAAGAGTAACACAGCCTTAAAACGGGTCTTAACGTTTTAAAGGATAACCAACGCCATCTCTTGATAGCTATTCAGGTGATCTAACACACCGGTCATAAATTATCCAGGTAATTTTAAGATTTTTATCACGCCGCTAGGGAAATATATTCAGGATTTAGTAGTTACATATTGATACATTTCTACACCCTATGATGGCTGTCATGATTGACTTTTCAACCAATCAGAAAAACCCTAGCGTGTCTGCCTCGTTATATAAGCTCAGTCATAGAGGCGCCAGCTCTTGTTTGGCAATATAGTATAAAAGCAATCCTACAGGTAAGCCGTTGGATATTTTGAAACCAATTTGATTGGCAGCAATAACTTCCAGTCAAATTACTTTCAAAATATTCAATGGGATGAGCATTACATAATAAAGAATGTGATGCGTTGGAGCTTACATGACATCACACACACTAGCTTGAGGAGACAAAATAGTGTCATTTACTAGATATTGCACAACAGATAATTGTGATACAGATCAGGGAATGTGACAGGATATGAATGATATGGAATCTAAAAACCATATTCTATCGGTGCAATACAACATTTGAGATGAGATTAGCATCACTTTAAGTACGTATCAAAATACATTTAGCCAATCTAAACATGTTCTTTTTGCAGGCCAAGAAGACTTCTTTTTGAAAATTTACCACTGGAATGACTGGCTTACCGGGCCAGGCATTTCGGTGGTAGTTTTAAAAAAAGATGTCTTCTTGGCCCGCAAATGGGCATTTTTCAAAGCCGTGCAGATGTCAGTTTTGGCCAGTTAGACAATTCAAGGATTAAATAGATCTAGACTAAATGCAATGCTTTGTAATCCATCATCAAAAAAATGTCAACGAGTATTCGCACCAGAATGCCTGAAAATAAAATGGTTACAATTGTCTATTTTTAGAAGCTTAAATTGCCTGCCTAGAATGAAAGGACTTAAATCATAACAATGCTGATTTAGTTCCATATCGATTAATACGCTTTTTTAAGTTGTGAACTTGAATTAGAGTCCCTATTTAGAATTCACACCTAAACAATTATATTAATTTATACGGAATGAAATCACCATTAGTTAAGATTTATTTCGTTTCATTACATCTAGGCACCCAATTTAAGCCTCTAAAAGTATACAATTTTAACAATTTTATTTTCAAGCATTCTGGTGTGAATACGCACCTTTAACTGTCTGGCCGCTGAGTTTCTGCAGACTACATCTTCGCGGCGTTTAACTCTGGATATGCTAAATATTTTGAAAACAATTTGACTGAATGTTGTTGGTGGATAAGCCACCAACAACTTTCAGGCAAATTGTTTTCAAAATATTCAGCAGGTCTCACTAGTGAGAGTTATGACCAATATGCAAATTCACAGCAGACATGGTTATAGATGACTTGAAATTCAACTGAGCCACTGGAATGTCAAAATTTAAAGGGCTAAACGGGGTTTATAATTACTCTTTAGTTTATTTTAATCGCAGATTTCTAACGTGAGAAATAAGTATACGTCTTACACACAATGTGTTAACAAGATGCATAGCGCTATGCTCGATTACGTTATAAAATTAAAAAAAGTTCTAAGCGAAATATAATTTAAATCTCACCATTTTATACTTGATTGCCGACAACGAGCGCAAAAGGGATGTCAGAAGAAAAAGAGGAATATTTACCCTGACTTCAGGGGTGAGCCCACAGTGGCATGGTTGAAGATTGTGACTAAGGGTGCATGATAGTGCCCTAAACTATTTCGCGATTTATAGGTAATAGAATATCGCAATACATATGCCATAGACTATTACGATGTATAGGGCATAGAATATCGTGATATACAAGTCACAGCATATCGCGATACATAGGCCATAGAATATCGTGATATATAAGTCATAGGATATCACGATATATATATATATATATATATATATATATATATATATATATATATATATATATATATAGAGAGAGAGAGAGAGAGAGAGAGAGAGAGAGAGAGAGAGAGAGAGAGAGAGAGAGAGAGAGAGAGAGAGAGAGAGAGAGAGAGAGAGAGAGCGAGAGCGAGAGAGAGCGAGAGAGAGAGAGAGAGAGCGAGAGAGAGAGAGAGAGAGAGAGAGAGAGAGAGAGAGAGAGCGAGCGAGCATAGAATAGTACGATAGATCGGTCATAGAATATCGTGATATCAAAGTCATAGAATATCACGATAGATAGGAAATAGACTATCACGATACATAGGCCATAGAATATCGTGATATATAGGCCATTGATTATCTTGATATATAAGTCATAGAAATCACGATATATATATAAGTCATACATAGAATGTCGCGATATATATATATAAGTCATACAAAGAATGTCGCGATATATGATAGGGTATAGAATATAGTGAACCAAGGGTAATAAAATCGCCATATGTAGGTCACAGAATATCGTGATAAAATATCGTAATATATAGGTCAGGACTATCAGGATATATCAATATATCATATTCATTCACATAGGAAAATCTAAGCGGATGTGGCGGCGTGAGTCAACAACATAAAAACAGCATAAAACCATTGAATATTTTGAAGTTGTTTTGACTGGAAACTGTTGCTGCCGTAGCGAATTTCAAAATATTAAACACGTGACCATAAATTCTCAACAAATTTCCGTTTTCATCAGCTTAGCCATATTAAAAGGATTATAAATACAGTGGTATATCAATGTATCAAAAATAGTGCATCCATAAACCTGCTTCATGAATCCATGAGTCCAGGTCCTCACTCAATCATATGACGTCATAATCAACTACGTGGCGTGCAGGCTGACGTCATAAACATGACGTCATGAATGACTAGATATAGCCTATCGTTAACGCTTAACAGTACGACACGGTGTACGAATTGTATGTCTTTACCATTTAATACACATTCTGTTGAATATTTTGAAACTAATTTGACTGGACGCCGTTGCTGCCATAGGCAGCAACAGCGTCCAGTCAAATGAGTTTCGAAATATTTAACAGCTTACCTGTATACTTTTCTGGAAATTGATAGTCAGGGAGTTCAGAGATCGATTAATTCCAACACAGACGAGGTGTGGGTGGAGGTTAGATAAAGATGCGCGGGGCATAGCTAAAACTGGAAAGGTTCATTAACACAATCTTTTCGTATTCACAATCATCAAGTCCGACAACTCTTGATCACAGAAAATCTTAACGCAAGTTAAGTGTACTTTGGAAAGTTTTGCACTCACAAGTATTGGTACTGGCTTGTAGATCACTGCTGAATGCGCAATGCATACATTTTCCTTCAATATTTAACAAATAAAAGAAATGATTTTATATACAACAGAAGAATAACTCAATTTAGAAGTAAATATTCTTCGTATAAATATATGTTGCGTATGATAGCGGATGGTGTTATGATCGAGTTTTTAATTATATGTATCACAACGCCCTATTAAGTCATGTGACAGTAGCGAATCAAAGCCGGCAAAATACTATTTAGGGCAATTAAGCTTTTAATGGTAAAGATATTTGAGGAACATTGACATTTTTGAAGGCTAAGCGAAGACCCACTATTGAAAATTTACAAATGAAATTTACAAAAAATAGCTTTCTCTTTTTCTACAAATGGACTTTTTGAAGACCAATGTAGAGAAGCTGTTTCTCACCTGCTTGACCCTCACAGCAGATAGGAAACTCCAGTTTGTGCGTAAACGCTCTGTTACTGAGCCAGTCATACCAGTGGTTAATCTTTAAAAATAGTCTTTACTTAGCCCGCAAATAGATATTCCTCAATACCACTGCGCACAGATCGTGCTTTGGCCGACTTGATCGTTAAACGGATAGATTGACACAAGAGGGCTTGAATAAAAGAACGTTCAACAAAATAGTGAGTAGTTGACAAATTAATGAAGACGTACGGAACCCGACTTTCTGATGTGATAATTACAATATGTCATATAAACGCGGCTTTCAGCCCGTTTAATATTCTGGATAGGAAGTTTCATTGGTCAGATAACGCAAAAGAAATATTTTCATTGGTTTGATAACGCGTAATAATCTGAATGCCCCATGACGCCGCAGATGGTCGCCGCGGCTGTTTCGTTGAATATGGCAAAACTCCAGGATACGTAATGCTGTCGATTTAAATTGTGTAATATATACACGACCTTGTTAAGAATTACGTTTGCAAATTTGCATGGTAAACACAGAAAAGATGGATCAAAAGTAGCTTCAAGTCTGAAATAACGATGTTTTGTTTGTCATTGGTCAACATTCGTAAAGAGTGATGCATCACAGCGACGAAAACGAACGGGGCAAAATGGTGAGTTCAAACATACGTCATCAACCAGCACGGTTAAAGTGTGGGTGGAGCTTAACTACAGCTGGCCAGGGCAGAGCTAAGTGGGATTCTTCCATTGCAAGTCACGACTAAAATGGCAGGTTTGCTACATAAGTGTTTGGTGTTTTAGACAATTAAAACATAAGATGGACTTTCTAAGCTTGCGTCATATTAAAAGTCCAAGCAAGAACAACCAGAAGGATAATGACCGACACCGAGCGATTTTCAGATAAGTAGCAATCGTCAATGAAAATAGGCATTCGTTTTTATGTAGCAGGGTGTATATTCATGATATGTCTTTTCAACGTGTCCTGTCGTGTAAATGTCTTATTGCAGTAGCCGCACTCTATGCTGAAATGAGGATAGTGCGTAAGACAATGCCGGATAAACACGGATGGTGTCCCCTTGATCACGACTGAACACAACGGGCATTTATACTGCGGTATGCCTGGTGAGTACCGTAGCGGGTCCTTGTAGTCGTCGACGTGACATCGAAGATGCTCGCGAATAGCGGCTTGATCGTCCGTGGAATATGAGCAGAAAAAACAGGGAAACCGATCGATAGATCCATCGTTGTTTGTAACGAGGTTTTCCACTTGGGATAAAAACACTGCTTTCGCATTGGCTTTCCAATGTCTCTTTCCCTTCAGGCTGGCCAGGAATTCTCTAGTCGTAGACCATTGAGTGCCACAAGCTGGGGAAAAGAGACGATACAATTGTGTCAAACTTGAATGATGGACAATTCAACTTGCATATACTAATGCGCACAAACTTGTTATTGGAATGGATATTATGCATATCATCAGATTGCGTGGTTAATTATATTCTTCAACAATAGAATGTATGACAGACAAAACACCAATCATACAAATTAACACATTATTTAACAGTTTTATAGCGATGCTGGTCAAAATCAGCCTCTGGTGCTGTTGAGGAACGCAGACCAAGAGAAGACAATTTTTTTTGAAATTTTACTACTAAAATGACTGGCACACTACACGCACCAGTCAAAGAAGATGACTTATAGTTAATCCCCTAACGCTCAAAATGTTCATTTGCTGGCCAAGTCTATATTTTTGAGAATTTACAACTGGAATGTCAGTCATTTCAGTGGTAAATTTTCAACAATAGTCTTCTGCCCTGCAAATAAACAGTCACCAAACAAATATTTTGGTTCTTGAACAAATCTAGCCATTAAAGCGTTAAAAATCTCTGGAGACAAAATATTAAACGCACTATAACAAAACCCAGCATAATATGTCCTCACTGGAGGCATTCATCTCTAGCTATGCCCCGCCCATTTCTAGCTATGCCCCGCCCATCTCTAGCTATGCCCCGCCCATTTCTAGCTATGCCCCGCCCATTTCTAGCTATGCCCCGCCCACATTGCCTACATGTTTCAATCGATTAATATACTTTGATCCCAATTTCACGGTAATGGATGAATCCAATCTGCCACTCAAGTATATGACATCATAATGAATTAGAGAATGTCAGCGGGAGGCTGACAATAACCACCCCACCCCCTCCCCAACATATGTACATCCCCAACATGAGTGTTCCCCAATGCCGTCATACAGTAAGAGCATCATGTATGATTTGGGTGGTGTACAATCATCCTAGCAAGTTTCATCCAATTCCCTCTGTAATTGTAGGAGTTGCAGCGACAAGATTTTCGGGATGCACGGACAGACGACGTACCGCCCCCTAAATCAGGCATGCATGACCGACGACATTTGTTAACATTAGGCACATCTTTGGGTGGTGTACAATCATCCTGCCAGGTTTCATCCAATACCTTCTGAAACTGTAGGAGTTGCAGCGACAAGATTTTCGGGACATACAGAAGTACGTACGGACGAAAGCATAATACCACCCACCCCTCCACCCCCGCTACGCATAGGGGTGGGGATGGGTGGGTTGGTATAATTACTTCACATGTAGGCTGCCAACATTCAGAATTGACAGGAATACTCAGGCCCGCAGTCAAATTAGTTTCACGATATTCAACAGCTTACCTGTATAGTTAGTTACCGTGATAATGGGATTCTGCTAATTCAAGGCTCAAATTGTTAAAATTGATTCAAACAATTGTACAAAATGGGCGGAGCCCAGTTAGAAATGGGCGGGGCATAGCTACAAATGGATCCCATCTATTGTCACATAACGACCAAGGCTATGATGGCCTCTTATCAAAAGCAAAGTTAGGTAACTCTAGTTATAACAGAACACGTTACACTCCTAGTTGTACCACAATGCCATAATAGTTTTCATATCGGTTCTTTGGTAAATGAGATACCATATGATTAGCCCATACCATGTAATTAACCATCATGGCTCCACATTGTTTTCAGTAATGGACGTCATATCTAACAATTTATGTGTATTTTGCATCTCATTTTCACGAGTTTTGTTGTGACCGGATTTACAAATTCCATCTCTCGGTGTCTCCTGTACAGTATTCAGGATGTTATTGGTGACTAGGAACGTGAGCAATTGAAATTGTGGTTTCACAAACTCTGATTGGATAGAAGAAATATTCTTAACCGTTCCAATAAAAATAACAGACTGAAAGGCTTATAATTATAATCTATACAAGTGCAGATTTATATATATATATATATATATATATATATATATATATATATATATATATATATATATATATATATATATATATATATATATATATATATATATATATATCATGTTATATGGAGCCATGAATAACATAATCATTTCTCTGATTCCTGGCTCTTCTGCCGGGTTCGATTCCCGATCAATGCCATATACCGTAATGACACGAATATTGCATAACTTAGTGTAATAGCAGAAAAATGCGTGGTCTCCGTGACAATTACGGTCAAAATCAGTTACCACAGACTTCCACTGTGTATCAGAAATCAACATCGTGAAAGCCTCACCGGTAAAGTAGGATTCTTGTAAGGCCTGAGTGAATAAAGTTAACTTGGACTTGTCCTGCGACGTTACTGTGGTGGAAACATTTGTGGGCTATGATGCTTGAGCTTCCGCCGGTTCTGCGTTCGATTCCCGGCCAATGCCAAATACCATTATTGCTCACATACGTGTATAAATACTCATTTTCAGCTCAGATCATTGGTTGTTGACTATTATGTAATTACTCTTTTTTACGGCTAATCCGGAGAAAACCGCCACCTACATTTCTCTTGAGGAATGACCATTCACAGGGTAAGAAAACTAAATTTTACTGGCTCAATAACAACTAAGACAGCTATCCCAGTGGTAAAGTTTCGAAATTAGTCTTCTCTTGACCGGCCTGCAAATGCACATTTACTAAGCAAATATTTTCAATTTTCTGGATCAATCATGACCATTAGTTTGTAAAAAACCGGCTTCTGCTGTCGTCTTTGAAAAACATCCATTTGCAGACCAAGAGAAGACGATTTTTTTTAATTTACCACTAGAATGACTGGCTCGATAACCGAGCCAGTCATTCGAGTGGTACATTAAAAAAAATAGTCTTCTCTTGGTCTGCAAATGCACATTTTCTATGAGGAAATTTAACTTTTCTTGAACAAATTCAAGGGTTAAATATTTAATAGGAGAATGATAACATACTTCTATGAAAAGTTTGCAACAAAAATGATTGATATTAGTTAATGTAACTAAAATGATCAGAAAAGCACACATATAATAGATCGAGGTATCCATTTCAAGCTATGCTCCACCAATTTCTAAGTTTAAGCTCCACCCACTTTTTACGTGTATTGTAATCGATTTGAAAACATTGAAACCCAATTTCACAAAATCGAAATTTCAATGTAAGATGTTGAATATTTTGATGGAAGATATTTGACTGGGAACTGTTGCTGCCTACAGCGCCCAGCTAAATTAGTATAATATTTAACAGAATTGTTTATTAAATTGTAAATTCATCAAAGAAATACAATTCATACAATTTATTGACAGGCATTTTGATGTTCATAACAAACACATCATTTTGTTTGTGACGCCAACTAACACATGGTGCATTTGATTCTGACATCAGATACTTGAGTTACAGATCACACCCATCTATTGTAAATATAAGTCACGCTAACACTCAACCTATATCTCCTAGATATATACAACCATTTCACAGATAGACACGGATGAGAATAATTGACCAATTTCTAGATAAACACGGATGAGAATAAATAACCCATTTCCAGATAGAAACGGATGAGAATAAACATTCCTTTTCACGACTGAGAACTGTGTATATCAAAGACATGTTTCTTCAAGGTGTCCTCTCGCTTAAACGTCTTATTACAGTGGCTACACACTATGCTGAAGTGAGGGTAGTGAGTAAGACAATGGCGGATAAAGAAGAATGGTCTTCTCTTCACGACGACTGAACACAACGGGCATATATACTGAGGTATGCCAGTTGCGTACCACATCGGGTCCTTGAAGTCATCGACGTGACATCGGAGATGCTCCCGAATAGCGCCTTGATCATCTGTGGAATACGAGCAGAAAAAGCAGGGAAAGCGATCTCGAGATCCGTCGTCGTTTGTGGCAATGCTTTCCGCTTTGGATAAAAACACTGCTTTGGCATTGGATTTCCAATTTCTTTTTTGCTTCAGGCTCGCCAGAAATTTGCTAGTTTCGATCGGCCATCGATCACCACAAGCTGGAGAAAGAGACGAGAAAATTGTGTCAAACAAATTCACCTTTCATGTTCATGGTTTATATTCTTCAATGGATTTTTCCAGTTTTAGCTATGCCCCGCCCATCTCTATCTAAGCTCCACCCACACATCGCTGGTGTTGGTATCGCTCGATCTCTGAACTCCCTGACTATCAATTTCCAGAAAACTATACAGGTACGCTGTTGACTATTTTAAAACTACCAGTCATAGTAGTTTCAAAATATTCAACAACATGTTTCTTAAATAGCAAAAACATACAATTCATACAATGTGTCAGACTATTAAGCGTTAAAGACGGGCTTAATCGAATCATTAGTACTGTCATGATTATGACGTCAGCATACACGTCGCGTAATTCATTATAGCGTCATATGATTGAGTGAGGAGATGGATTCATGAATTATATAGGATGTATGACAGACAAGCAACTTTCGTAATAATGAACTGTCTGACTGCTAAGTTTCCGCAGACGACACATTTCACGGGTTCTATATATCTCTGGATCTCCTAGATATTTTAAAAACAAATTGACTGAAAGTTGTTCGTGGCTAAGCCACCAACAACTTTCAGTCAATTAATTTTCAAAAAATTCAGCAAGTAAAGAGTTTTTGCTCATTGAAAGTATTCAATACAAAATACAAAATTTAACTTTTCGTGAACAAATTCGAAGGTTAAAGTTTTATGGGTTAAGGTTAGGCGCTGATGTCTGATAATTTGCTTCAATGATGAGTTGATTGTATCTGGGACAATACTATATAAAATTATTGATGCATCACAATAGAGGAAGCCAGTGAATCTGTCGCTCGAGTGTATGACGTCATAATCAATTATGTCACGTGTAGTATGGCGTCATAATCAAATACGTAAAGAATACTTAGACTAAAAATTGCTGCAGCAACGTTTCTGCAGCAACAACTCTCACTCAAATTGTTAGCAAATCTGTAGGAAGTAGGCCCACTGCTTATTGATTATTTTGACAAAAATTTTACTGAATGTTGTAGTTGTCATTCGTACACTTGCACTGAACATTATTGAAGTATGCTCTGTTGCAGGGTTCCCTAGAAATGTTCAAAATTCCATTTGAAATATTTTCACCGTAACGAGGTTGCTGGGAATACAAGAGATGGGTGCAGCAAAGTCAGGGACAGACCTGGCTTTCGCAAATGATTAGCCAACTCCAGTTTTTCTTAGCCAAATCGTGACAATTTTAGCCAATGTTTTGCAATGTATACAGTCCATCTCCATTAGGTAACCATTTCAACTGAACACTACATGCCATTAATACAAGTCTATGTTGAATATTTTGAAACTAATTTGCCTGGAAGCTGTTGCTGCCTAAGGAAGCAACAGCTTCCAGTCAAATTAGTTTTAAAATATTCAACAGCTGACCTATATACATGTGTGTTTTCAATCTGAGATATTGGAATTTCAGTGTTTATTTGGTCGCAATAAAACATAATATAAATACTTGTTAGTTCTTCACAATTAATCCTGTGGCTCTCTATTTAGAAAATATGTGTAATAATGTGATTTTAATCATTATCCAAATATTTAGCCAATCCTGCTTTCTATTAGCCAGATTTCAATTTTTACTAACATTTGGCTAATTGCTGAATGGGTAGGTCGGTCCCTGAAAGTAACTAATATACAGATAATATATAGGGGGTGGGGGGCTACTAGAGAGTGGTATCCTGTTCATAGAAAAATTAAGTTTATCTCCACTTTCATGACTTTCAGGAAATGGACACAACTTGGACACATGACACAAGTCGCACATTAGGCAAACTGTCAAAATGTGAAAACCTCTACTAAGTCACTGTTAGATTATATACATATTATGGTGTAATATCGTCCTACTTGCTTACATTAGCCAATAAATGATTAATACAGAGGTCTGATCTGTTACTCAAGTATATGACGTCATAATCAATTACATCACATATTTGTCGACGTCAAAATCCAAATGCATAATGAACCATGTATCTCGCTCCATCTTGAACATTGAATAGTCTGTCAAGGGTATCAATTCCATGTCTTTGATAGATTTACTACTCACTAAGAATTTGGCGGCAACAGCGCCCAGTTATATTAGTCTCAAAATATTCAACACATTATCTGTATGATTACTTTGAAATTGTGATTCTGTGAACTCAGCGTTCAAAGTATATACATCCATCCCAACACACGTAACACATAGGCGAAACTTAGCGAGAAATGGGAAGGGAAGGGATAGAAATGGATCGCTCTATTGCACTGAGAGAAAGGTCTTAATTAAAAAAAAAATCCAATCCGTATCTAGACACAAATACATTGGCGTTCAACGGTTACACCGCGTATGGCATCTGGGCATTACACGCTGAGTAAAATGCACAGAAACCAACAAGTATACAATATCGCATCCAAGTTCCTCTCTATTGGCAGCTTCGTGATCCTGCGATTCCCGTCAGCAGAAATGGATACCCGCACGGGCGCGCACACATACACGCACACACACATATATATATATATAGAGAGACATAAGCCCAGACGAATGCACCCATACTCACAGAAAGCGAAAACGGTATACAAGAGGCCCAAGGGGCCTGTATCGCTCACCTGGACTATAGGCATCTCAACTACAATAAGTGAAACTCTAATGAGTTGAGCAGACTTGTAACAAGAAAACAGAGGCCATGTTTCTTCGTGTATCAACTTCTCTTGAACAAACTTTAATGGCACTTAGTCATCAATATCATATACCCAAAATTTCGGACGAATCCGTTCAGTGACTCTGGAGACGAAGTTGTTTTCATGAAAACCAGGCCATCCAAGATGACCGCCCAACCATTTGGCAAATTAAGTTTTCTTGAACAAACATGGTTCAGCTCGTGCCCTAAATGATATTTTATGACTTTTGAATCAATCGCTCAGTTTCGGCGAAGATTTTAAGACATTTCTAAAAATCGGCCGAATCCAAGATGGCCGCCGGACAAATTGGCTGATTGGCTTCGTTTGAACAAACTTGAATCTCTACAACCTAAGGATGCTTCCTGCCAAATATAATTGAAATCAGCCCCATAGTCTTATAAGACATTTTAAATTTCCCATTGCTTTAGCATGGGAGCTTTTGACAGGAAAATGATCCAAGATGGCCGCCCAACCGTTTATCCGACTTTCGAAAATTGCAATTTTGAGATCAGAATACCTAAAAGCACATATAAAACCAACTTCAGCCTCAAAATCCATCAAATAAAAAAACCCAATATGGCCACCAAACACACTATGTTTTGATTGGCCCACGGCGGCCATGTTTTAAGACGGATCAACTTCCCTTGAATAAAGTTTAATGACCCTTAGTCCCTAATCACATCTGCCAAATTTCGGCCCTATCCCTTCAGCGGTTCTGGAGGTCGTTTTCGCTAAAACTAGGTCAACCAAAATGGCCGCCGAACCATTTGACCAATCATGTTCCCTTGAACAAACTTGGTTCAGCTCTTGCCCTAGATCATATTTCATGGGGTTTGCTTCAATCCACCAAGCGGTTTCGGAGAAGATCTTTAAAGATGTTTCCAAAACTGGCCAAAATTCAAGATGCCGTTCTCGAGAAGACGTTTTAAATTTCCCATTGCTTTAGTATGGGAGCCTTTGGCGGGAAAATCATCCAAGATGGCTGCCAAACCGTTTATTCGACAGTTTTGAAAATTGGAAATTTGCGATCACAAACCCCAAAACATCCAAATTCCATCAAATAAAAAATCCAATATGGCCGCCAAACATGCTGTATTTTGATTGGCCCACTGCGGCCATGTTTTTTGACGCATCAACTTTCCTTGAACAAACTTTAATGGCCTTTAATCCCTAATCATATCTGCCAAATTTCGGCTCAATCCCTTCAGCGGTTCTGGAGAAGTTGTTTTCGCTAAAACTAGGTCAACCAAAATTGCCGCCGAACAAACTTGGTTCAGCTCTTGCCCTAGATCATAATTCATGGGGTTTGCTTCAATCCACCAAGCTGTTTTCGGAGAAGATTTTTAAACACATTTCCTAAAATCGGCCGAAATCCAAGATGGCCGCTGGCCAAATTGGCTGATCAGTTTCGTTTGAACAAAATTGGATCCCTATGCCGTAAGGATACCTCCTGCCAAATATAATTGAAATCAGCCCAGTGGTTCTTGAGAAGAACTCGTTTAAAGAAAAAAGTTGATGAACGGACGGACGGACGCCGGACAGACGGTCGCCATGGCATAAGCTCACTTGGCCATTCTGGCCAGGTGAGCTAATAATACGATATATTTTTGTGAGAGCATTAAATTACCTTTCGTCATTGAAAGGTTTTAAATGATAAACGCGCTAGAGTGTATAAGTGGGTGGAGGGGTGGGGGCAGATCACCAGTGGATAAATCTTCGCAGCATTATCAGCCTCCTGCATTGGATTTTCAATTACATACATATAACATGGCGTACAGGGAAATGGATAGATACTCGGGCAATCTTGGTGGTGGTGTGGGAGGTGGTAAGTGTAATGGCCATGGTCAATACCTCCAATTTCAATTATTGTATATCATCAGGCTCTTGCTTGATCTCTGGTTCTTCTCATGACATGGTTCGATGTTCCATGCACTGCAATCTCGGCTTGACTCCCGGTGATAACGTTTGTTCGCCCGCCATTGTTTCCGTCTGTCACTCTGTTCCTTTTTCGTCAATTGCCTGATTCTCTTTATTTTTCCCACGGATATCCGGTTCCAGTATCTCTCTCGTTCCTTGGCAAATACAGAGCATAGCGGGCTGGGTCACCCCTTATCCGGTTCATGTACAACTGATGACGTGATTCCACCCCTGTATTGGCCTCTAGAAAATAAGCAATCATGGCACTGTTGTATGTTCTGGTTTCAACACTTTGACTAAATTCCAAAACAAGCTCTGACTGCATGCGGGCATCGTGATAATTGCCTGAACGAATTTATCCAAAGACTGAACGGCTAACTTGCAGATCAGAGTAATATTCCAGGCTGATGATGATGATGATGAAGATTCACATATCAGTACAGGGAAAGATGATATTTCAAGAAATGACAGACACAGCCAGCCAGACAGACACAGCGAGTCAGCTAGACTTACAGACATACAGAGACAGATAGACAGACAGACAGACATACGGACAGACAGACATGCAGACAGACAATGTACAGCAAACTGCGTTAATAACAAATGCTGTATCCAGACTATACATTGATCACAAAAAACAAAAGGAAACTATACAGGCACACACGTGTATACACACACACACGCACGCACGCACGCACGCACGTACACACGCGAATGCGCGCTTGCACATAACCGTACATAAATAATGAATCAACAGCTTTAATTATTCTTTGACTTTATTTCCACTAAAAAGACAACTAAAATTTAAGACCAGCAAATAAAATTAATTGTAACAAGTCATTAATTACACCATAATATGTATATATCTAGGTTGAATAATACAAATATATACAAACAATAAAACGTAACTGTACAATTATGTATACCATTTTCTAATTCAATGTATGATTAGTAGATGGACCTGTCCAGTTTGAGCTTTGCCCCGCCCATCTCTAGCTAAGCTCCACCCACATTTCGCCGTGTTGGGATTGACCTAACTATCAATTTCCTGAAAATTATACAGGTAAGCTGTTGAATATTTTGCAACTAATGTGACGTACTTATCAACGTCATTCATGACGTCATGATGTCGTAATTCATTATGCCATTCTACACGTCTCGTAGTTAATTATGACGTCATAAGATGGATGGATAAAGTGGAAAGGTCTACTGGGCTAATCATCATTAATGTTGACGTTTAAACCCTTACCACAGTGGGGTCAATATTCTTTCTTTTACTGTGCCAATAGCAAAGAACCTGGTGTATGTTCTTCAACAATTTTACGACAGCAACATCTTCCAACAAATTTGTTTAAAATTGATTACCAGTTCATCATTGAATTTAAAATTTTAAATTTTGACATCAACGTCGCAAAGGTCAATCGAGTTTAATGGAGAGATCTGACATCAAGATCAAAATATTTCATTTGTAAGCCGATGTCACAAACATAATGTGGCCCGACATGAAAGCAAACACAAAGGTCCTACACAGTAACGTGAATTGTATGTCTTTGGGTAAATTTACGATTTACTAAACATTCTGTTGAATATTTTGAAACAAATTTTACTGAGCGCTACTGCTACCGTATGCTGCAACAGCTTTCATTCAAATTACTTTCAGAACATTCAACAGTTTACCTGTATAGGCCTAGATACACTGAAATTTAAATTCTGGGAATATGTGGTTTAAAGTGTTAAGTTCGCTTCAAAGGTGTGTACAAAGTGCGCAGTGCTTAACAATTTATGAGAACTTTGACGAGAAAAGGTCAAGGCATATCTAGACCCAGATCCCTCTATTAAGAATGCACATTTTCTAACATTCGAATCAACGCTAGACAGCAAAGTCAAATATTTATTCATAATTTAAAAAGATAACTTATATTTTGAAAAGTTTCTCGTGACTAATAATTGTCAGTGCTTAACGCTCCTGCAAGCCAACAGACACAATCTCAATGGACAAAACTCCTGCTGAATATTTAGAAAATAATTTGACTGAAAAATGTTGGTCATAATTAACTACGTGACATATATGCTGACGTTATAATCACGACGTCATGAATGAGTTGATTATGCCCGTCTTTAACTCTTAATAGTCAGACAGGTAGGAATTGTATGTTTTTGCTATTTGAGAAACATGCTGTTGGATATTTTGAAACTAATTTGACAGTCAAATTAGTTTCAAAATATTCAACAGCTTACTATGGCAGCAAAAGCGCACCTCCTCCCTCCCGTCAAATTAGTTTCAAAATATTCAACAGCTTACCTGTATAGTTTTCTGGAAATTGAGTCAGGAAGTTCAGAGACCGTTCGATCCCAACACGAGCGAGGTGTGGGTGAAGCTTAGATAGAGATGGGCGGGGCATAGCTAAAACTGGGACGGTCCATTATACAAGTAAGTTGTTCACTATTTTGAAATTAGTTTCACTAGGGGCTGTTGCTGCAACGGCTCCCAGTCAAATTAGTTTCAAATTATGCAGCAATATGTTTATGAACTTGTAAATTCCTCAATGACACAATTCGTACACGTTAGTGACAGACGTTTTGCTTTTCGTGACAGAGATACTTTGATTGTGATGCCAGCTAACATGTGATGTAATTGATTATGACGTCACGTATTTGCGTGACAGATGGGATCCCTCCATTGACCACTTGAGTTGAAATGTCTTTCACGAGCGACAACAACCTTGGAATACGTTAACGCTTGTTAAATAACCATATTTATAGGCAAATATATATTTTCAAAAATGTCTCGCTGATATATATGACTGACTTTTTAAAATATCCACGTATATACACATTTAAAAAAAATTAATTTTACAGGTTTGTCCAGTCCAGAGCACGAAAAATGTATAATTATATACAATTTTAAAATACATATTTTTCTGTACCTCGTGGTTAGTGTTACTTTGTCTGTCTGTTTGTTGGTCAGATGTGTGGCATCGTTACAAAGCTGCATATATAGGTAACAGCAGAAGTGCATATGTGCTTGGTTTTTGCAGCTAAAAAGAGGATTTTAGTAAATTTATAACGAAAATTAAAAAAAGATTTCTGTTATCCTTCAAATGGACATTCATCGAAATTGTATTTGTAATGATCAAGAAAATTCAAATTTCTGCTTTGCCATTGCTCCAATTGCAGACCAAGAGTATTTTTGAAAATTTACCACGGTTACCTAGCTAGTCATTCCAGTAGTAAATTTTCAAAAATATACTAGCCTGCAAATGGACATTTCTCAAGATCACTGTAGAGATCGTTTTTTACCAATTTGGCCATTAAAGGGTTAAGTTGACACAAGAGGGGGGGGGGTTAAACAAGGCGTTCATCTTTGTAAACAACAACTGATTAAAACAGAAATTGAACTTTAATCTGAACTCTACACTAGAGCACAGAAAGTGAATTCGCTAATGAAATATTTCAGTTTTCCTTTTCCTAGAAAACAAATTTCAGTGATTTGACAAAAAAGATTCTACGATTTTTCCTGATTATCATGTTTCTCAGCGCCACTTAACGCTTTCACCGATCAATTCCTCATATCTCATTTTCAAGGCAAACACACAAGAACGCCTTTGAATATTCCGAAATTAATTTGAGAGGAAGCCGTTGCTGCCTTAGACAACAACGGTTTCCAGTAAAATTAATTTCAAAATTTTCAACAGAATAAGTTTTATGTCGTAAAGAATTTACTTTTTCAGGGATTTGTCGGTGAAGGGATTAATGAATGCACATTTCCATCGATACTCCACTTGTTCATCTCATTTTTTAGATGTCGTTGCGAGCGCATATGTAACGAATACTTATCTCTGCGAGTGAATCCACAGTTACACGTATCGCAGCGGTAGATGTTCCGAGTATGTTCATAATGGGCCAGAATATGGCGCACAAATGCGGAATTTTTTCCAAACAGAACGGACGAACATATAGGACAAGTAAAGTGATAGCGAACCGGTGTCGTTTGACCAGTAGACGGTTCAACAAACACTTGATCTACCTGTCTCATGGCCTTAACGTGTCCAAACAAATGCTCTCGAAAGATTTGCATAAACGGTGTAGCGAATGAACAAAGAAAGCAGTTGAAATTGTTAGTCGTGGTCAATGCAGATTCTTGTCTTGTTATACTAGGCGTGGCGGGTAGCAGCATCTCGGAGCCGGAACCGCCATCTTCGCTCGCAAACGCGGCTGCAAAATCACAGAAAAGGTATTGATTGATTCAGGCAGGTGACAGATAGTAAACTAGATGACAGCGAGACATTTTAAATTTGTCATAGCCTAAATTAAATCTCATAAATAAGCTAACACGTTTCCATGACAAAAACAGGAACATATTAGATCGCTAGTTTAGAGTGTTAGTTAGTACGGTTTTAAATGTTCTCTTGGATATGTTGAGCATAATTGGATTGGAAGCCATTGCTGCCTTATATGCAGCGATATCTTCCAATCCAATTATGTTAGAAATCTCAACAGTACGTTTTATTTTGTTTTGGAAACATTGTACGTTATTTCCGAGCTGTACTATAACTATATTTAACTATTAACTGTCTGACTGCTACACGCCGCCAGACGATAATTTCAATAGGCAATAACTCTGGACCGGTTGAATATTTTGAAAATAATTTGACTGAAAGTTGTTGGTGGCTTAGCCACCAACAACTTTCAGTCAAATTATTTTCAAAATATTCAGCATATCCGGAGTTAAACCACATTGAAAATGTAGTCTGCACAAATGCAGGCAGACAGTTAAGCACATACAGAACAGATCAGTATATGACTGATGACTATATACATATATAGCTAGCTCTTTCATACAACGATGTGTGTGAACTGACTTGGAAACCACTTGGTACGAATTGTAATAAAGTCCCTTTTGGCCCAGAAATTATCATGATTTCCTAAACGAATGAACCGCTTAACTGTCCGACTGTTGCGTTTCTGCAGACTATACTTTTCATGCGGTTTAACTCTGACTATACCAAATATTTTGAAAAAATTTCACTGAAAGTTGTTGGTGACTAAGCCACCATCAACTTTCAGTCAAATTGTTTTCAAAATATTCAGTAGTTCCAGAGGTATTGACCATTGAAGTCATTGTTTGGTGGCTTGCAACAACCAGATAGTTAATGGTCGTCAGGCAAAACTGGCCTCTGTAATGGTCTTCAGAAATGCCCATTTGCAGGCCAAGAGAAGACATTTTTTGAAAATGTATCACTTGGTAACCGAGCCAGTAATTTTAGTGGTAGATTTCGAAAAAGAGTCTTCTCTTGGGCCACTAATTGAAATTCATTAAGCAAAATTTTAGATATGCTTGATAAATCTTGAGCGTTAACCGAGTGACAGACGATCCAACTGTGTCACACGTGTTCATCATACACGATCATACAGCATCGGACATTGTTGGATGAATTTACAAACCAGTGATACCAACAAAACCACGTGATTTAAATTCTGGTATATGATTGGCTGTTTTATCCAACATGTTGTGTGCTGTCAGACGAAAGTTGAGCGTTGTCTGACTTTTTTGCGTGTATGATTCGACTTGTCGAAAGTAATGGCACACGATCAAACATCGTCCGACTTTGCCAAATCATACATGTATAATCCTACATGTTGGATCGTCTGCCATAGGCTTTAAAGGATTCATGTATTTTTGTGATATCTATCAGCATAATTCCAAACCAACCGTCTGCCTGCTGAATTTCTGCAGGCTACATTTTCCATGGGGTTTAACTCTGGATATACCACATATTTTGCAAACAATTTCACTGAAAGTTGTTGGTGGCTAATTTTCCAAAAACATTCAGTCCAATTGTTTTCAAAATATTTAGCAAGCCCTGAGCTATTGCCCATTGAAATTATCGTCTGGTGGCTTGCAGCAGTCAGACAGTTAAATGTGTTCTGAAACTTTGCATCTTTCCTGGATTTGTCAAATTCTTGAACAATTCAGTGGTAAATTTTCAAAAATAGTCTTCTCTTGGCCTGCAAATGGATATTTAATAAGAACATGTTCAGATTTTCTTCACAAAATTTGACAATTAAAGCGTTAAGAATAGGATTTCATATAAAAAGTTAATGTATCATCCTGTAATCCGACAAAAGTTAATGTATCATCCTGTAATCCGACAAAAGTTAATGTATCATCCTGTAATCCGACAAAAGGATGATTTTTATTCGATCAATCCTTATAGCTTTGTCCAGGAGCCATTCATTTAACTGTCTCGCTGCTGCAAGCGACCAGGCAATATTTGCAATGAGCAGTAACTCTGTACCTGCTGAATATTTTGAAAACAATTTGACTGACAGTTGTTGGTGGCTTAGCCACCAACAACTTCCAGTCTAGTTGTTTCCAAAATAGTCAGCAGGTCCAGAGTTAAACACCATGGAAAAGGCAAACAGTTAAAGACAGGTATCACTGTGCCAGTTGACATTTCAGTAGTACAATGTTACACACCCACAGTTTACACGTTGAATAAGACAAATTCTTTACAATGTTAGAAATATCTTGTTGAATAACTGGAAGATATTTTGGCTGGAAAGTTCAGTTTCTACATAAGCCTAAGGCAGGAACAGATTCCAGTAAAATTAGTTCCAAACTATTCAACAGAATATTTATTACATCCAAGATTTTGTCAATTCCAGTCTGCATGGTTTAAATGGTCAAACTTGCTAGTCCAAGTGTCATATTTTGCACTTGCCAGTTGCCACGCCCTCTCCACACACAATTTACCCAGCATAGGTCAAGTATCAAGACATACAAAACCTTAGCAAGCTCACCATATTACAGAGTTATGTATTTCTACGTTTCACTGCTAGTCATTTTCCGAACAACAGTGAATATAAACTTAGGGATTTCAGCGAATAAATGATGACGTAATTGGTGTATTAGGAATTTAGGAAAATAAGTTCAGTTCTCATAGAATGATCAGGATCTAAGACCGGCAACGTGATACTGACTCCACAGTATTAAGGAGTGAAATAATATTTCCATACGCGTGCAAGCGTACAATTTTTATTCCCCCACTCTGCATTTCCAAACAGTTTCGCCTCTCTTGCCTTTCCAACCAGCTTAGCCCGTAAACCAAATAATTAAATTGGTGTGGTCTTACCTGACAAATCTCTGAAAATGTATTCTTTACGATACACAATTTATTGTTAAAAATTTTGAAATTAATTTGACTGGAAGATGTTGGTGTAAGGCAGCAATGGCTTTCAGTTAAACTGATTTAAAAATATTCAACAGTTTTGCCGTATGGTTGGCTTGAATATGAGACATAGGGAATTCATCAGCTTGTTGCTGCCATAGGTAGTAACAGCTCCCAGTTGAAATTACTTTCACCAGAATAGTCCTTCCTTATATCATAAATAATTTGTCGTTTACAGACAAAAAGGGGGTAAAGATTAACAAATTCACAGATAACAACCAGAAATGGTGCATTGATATGTAAGTTCTCATAATAATTAAAGCAATGTCCAACTTTCAATACACTTTTTTAAAATAAAGTCATTAAAGAAAACCAAATTTCACTGATTCGAGCAAACACGACAACGGATCTAAGGTTGTTCCTGATTGTCTTTATCATGCACTTCGCTGTCACCCAATGGTTGCACATCAGATTCTCCATCATTACTCCACCTATTCATCTCATTCTTCACATGTCTCTGACATCGTAGATGTGCCGTGAACTTATCTCTGCGAGTGAAACCACAATTACACGTCTCACACCGGTAGATGTTCCGCATATTCTTATAATGACTCAAAATATGGCGCACATTTGCCGCATTTTTCCCGAACAGAACCAACAAACATATCGGACAGGTAAAACGATAACGCGCAGGTGTAACTTGACCAGTAGATGGGTCAGTATAGACGGGTTCTTCCTCTCGCATGGCCTTAACGTGTTTGTAGAGATGCTCACGAAACATCTGGATGTACGTAGTAAAGAATGAACAAAGAACGCATTTGAATTTATTAGTAGCGGTCAACGCTGATTCTTGTGTTGCAAATGCCATGTCAGGTGAGATAGGTAGCAAACCGGACCCAGAAGAGTCTTGTGTCATCAACTCGTCGTCTTCGCTCGCAAACGTGTCTGCAAAAATCACAGAAAAGGTAACGATTCAGGCACGAGAAAGATAAACGTAGCAACGGCTTCCAATACAATGGAGCTTTCCAGTTATCCATCATCTGACATCATAATCAACGAAGTGACGTGTAAGATGACATCATAATTAATTATGACATGAATTACTCGATTTGGCCCGTCTTTAACGCTTACTAGTCCGATACGGTGTACGAATTCTGTTGAATATTTTGAAACTAATTTGACTGGGTGCCGTTTCTGCCTATTCAAAATATTCAACAGCTTACCTGTATAGTTTTCTGGAAATTGATAGTTAGGGAGTTCCGGGATCGATCGATCCCAACACGAATGAGGTGTGAGTGGAGCTTAGCTAGCGATTGGCGGGGGTATAGCTAAAACCGGAACGGTCCATCATGTTCAAAATATGCAACAGAATATTTCTTACTAAGCAATATGTTCTATTCTGTCTTTGTTTTAGAAACGCATTAGCTTCTTTATGAGCTGCACTGGAGATTACCTTGAAACATTAACAATCTCTTATGGCTTAACCGGTCAGTACATAGTTTGTATCGGTCAGTATAGGACTGTATCCGTCGGTAATTAGTATTCCCGTTTAAATGGATCCTAATCGCATCTCAATTGTTGTATTGTAATGACAGATTATTGTTTATATATTCCATATCATTCATATCCTGTCACATTCTCTTATCTGTATCACAAATATCTGCTTTGTAATATCGCGTTAATGTTGAACAATGATCGCCGCCATTCTGTCTCATCAAGCGAAAGCTTATGATGTGGCAATGCATTACGTTCTTTATTATGTAATAATCATCTTGCTGAATATTTTGAAACTAATTTGACTGGAAGTTGTTGCTACAACAACTCCCAGTCAAAGTTAGTTTCAAATCAATAGGTAGCGTACCTGTATGATTGATTTTATATCACATTGCCAAACTATAGCTGGTACAGACTGAGCGCATATACCGAGGCAGACACGCTAGTTTTTTCTGATTGGTTGAAAAGTAAATCATGACAGCCATCATGGGCTGTGGAGATTATCAACATTTAGCCACTAAAGCCTGAATATATTTCGTTGTTGGCTCAATAGAAAGCTCAAATGTCAGGGATGTGATTATGAGTGACAAATCATACCACATGAATGGTTAGTACAAAATAAGTTGAGTTTCCTTTAACAAGAGCTAGTTAGTAAACTGACTTTAATACAGAATAGCTTAGTATATCACTGATGACTATAGAAAATGATAGAAACAAGATGTGTAATAAAAATCTTATCTGACCAAAGTATTTCCGTCAATCCAAATCGATTTGCATGATCTACATGAAGAAAATAACTGCAGCTCTGCCCTGCCCCATCTGACGAATACCTGACTCCCAAGCATCAAGCAAGACGGGCATGCGCCCAGAGATACAACCAACATGTCCCGAGTAATATCATCCAGCAGTTCCAAGGGAGGAAAAGATATGATTTAAAGCAAAAATGTGCAAAACCCAACAACTTGAACAGTCATTCTTTGGAAGAACCATACATAATGAAACCAACTCCATGAACAAATACGTTCAGTTCACAACAGGAGATGCCTTCTGGTCTACACTAGGATCAAAATAAAGAGAGAC
Source organism: Chaetoderma sp. LZ-2023a (assembly GCA_034401795.1). Lineage (NCBI taxonomy): Eukaryota > Metazoa > Mollusca > Caudofoveata > Chaetodermatida > Chaetodermatidae > Chaetoderma > Chaetoderma sp. LZ-2023a. The sequence goes on from CM067364.1 coordinate 9,653,808, forward strand.
TGCACTTCATCCATTGCAAAATGCCAATTTCGGATTCTTCATGTATACATAGAGATTATCTTTCTGCTAACAAGTTCAAAATCAGATGGCTAAAGCAATAACGTGGTCCAAGTGAGCGTAGATCACTGTTCCTATTAAACCTTACACTAACAAATCCCTGAAAAAGTAAATTCTTTACCATACAAAAGTTATTCTGTTGAATATTTTAATATTAATTTGACTGGAAGCCATTGCTGCCTAAGGCAGCAACGACTTCCAGTTAACTTAATTTCAAAATATTCAACAGTTTTCCTGTATGGATACCTTGAAAATGAGATATAGGGAATTCATCGGTGAAATGGTTAAAGCAAATCCTGTCTATTATACTCACTTGCTTTTAGGACCAAACATCCGCAAAAGCCATTTACTTTTGTTATGTAGTACGTGACGTTCAAATGTCGCCTACCGTGAAGTCATAATGGAACATTTAAAATCATATTTAAGATCGTACGAAATGATTTGCATAGCTCTTTAATGGTAAAGATTGGTCAAAGCAACATACGATTTTGCTTAGTAAATGACCATTAGCAGGCCACGGTAAAGATTTACGATTGGTGTAACTGGCTCGTTTATCGCGCCAGTCATTTCAGTTGTAAAATTTTAGTCTTTTCTTGACCTGCAAATCGGCATTCCTCAAAAGACCACTGCAAATGGTCAATGGACAAGCGAATTGAGATGTCTACTTAATGAATTCCCATTTACAGGCCAAGAGAAGACTATGTTTTGAGAATTTACTGCTGGAATTACTTATTATCAGTCATTCCAGTGATAAAATTTCTAAAATAGGTTTCTCTTGGCCTGTAAATGAACATTCTTCAACTCCACTGCAGAGACTGGCTTGTATGGTAGAGAGGGCGGGAGAGGTTCAGCACACGCAATAACACACACACACACACACACACGCACACACGCACACACGCACATACGCACACACGCACACACACACACAACTGACCACACGATTCATAAACAGACATATACCACATGCGCACCAGAACACGGAATATATACGGCACACGTATGTTCTCAGGTGATATATGCAAATGCATTAGATACATATAGCAAAATCGTTAAATATTTCAATGATTTGGTAAGCATAGCACAACAGAAATTAATTGATGGCCAACTCAGACGAACTGACATAGAGGAATTACTGCAAATAAATGAAGAACTTAACAGCCTCGCCAGAACAATGGGACAACCCCAGACAACCCCCACAGTAGCAGATAATCTGAAGAGGATATTAGAATCAATGAACTAAGCTCCTCGTGAAGCAGATCCCCCTATGCCCAAAGCAAACCAGTGATCATGCATCTATCCATTGCCAATACGATTGCTAGATGCATATGATATGGTAGAATAATTTAATTACATGGCACTGCTAGTGAAAATCATGGTATCCAGTAATAAAAGGTGATATGTATCGCATAGTGTATCATATTTAAGGTATATGTTTATTAGATCTGATAATAATCATGTGCTGTTTATGTTCAAAGGAATACTCAAATATTCATCCATCTTGAAAAAAAATTCAAGCATATGGTAATGTAACTGATTATACTGATTCTGACGTGTGTTCTCTGCCTTTTATTGTGCAGGACATGCAGCAAGCAAGAGACGATTGACACACGAGGCGAGGATAGTATGTATAAAATGTAATGAATAAGCCATGATAAAGGTGAGTTTATTGTATCAAAGTGACTATTAATGAGTCCAGTATATGGTCTAAATGAGAAATTTCTATCCGATGTAACCCTTTCTGTATCTTGGTTCGTGCAGGGAATATGCATGGATTTGGTATGCAAGCAAAGATTACTTGCATAATAGCCTGGTATCTAGGATGGCAGTATTGGGTGCACACAGTACTACCCCCGCTGATTCCGGCTTTCGTTCACACCAGGAAAATCTTTTGGGAAATATTATTCAGGAAAGATGTTCCTAGAAACTTGTAAACGATATCTTTCAATGTATTGGCCTGTTGAGGTTACCAACTTAAAACCATATATCAGGTTCTTGCCCGGTGACATGATAATCTGACCGATTCATTCTCTCTTAAAAACGTTTAAAAATTGGACGATGAATGAGTAATAAACGAGTAATGAAGTTTGATGGAGAGCGGAGATATTATGAGCCAGCATCCTAGAATATCATAATATTGCATACTACTTAAAGGAGAACACAAGATGCGTTTTGAATAAAACACACAATTCTGTGGTTGACCACAGATCGAAACTTCTGTATAAGAAATTTCTGGGACATTGGTATTTAAGGACTAATAGATTGTGACAAAGTTCTATGTCTCTATAAATTTCAGCCAGCTAGTTCAAACTATGACGTCATACGTTATACCCAGGAAGAGAAAGTTTGATAATATAGTACATTTTAAGATAAAGAATATTCATACCTCTAATTCTATTATAGAGGCTCTAATTATACTTTTGAAAACGTTACAGTGTAGAGTTGTGTTATATCAAGCAGTATAATGGGGTCTGGCGTTCTCATTTAAAGTTCTAATGTATAAATATTGTTAAAAGGATTGTTTCCACTATTGCTAGGTTAAATATGATGAACGATTGTGTTTGTGCTGAATTCATTGAAAATTATCGTTGTTTCTATGTTTTATTTTTTCACAGGATATAGGGGAAGCGGGGGGGGGGGGGTAATATGGTACATGAGGACGGGAGAGGTCCGGCACACGCAGAAAGACACACACAACTGACCACATGAGTCATAAACAGACATATAACACATGCGCACCATATTGACGATGTATCCGTGTATGAATGAGAATATTCGGCTTGTGTACAGTTTCCACGTGAATTTATGTACCCTATAAGCGTGTGTATTTCTTATACTCCAACACCTCCATAATCTGATTGTATGTATGCGTGCGTGCGCGCATGCGTATGCATGTATGTATGTATGTCAGGTGTTCGCGCATGGACTTGTAACCGCATGTGCATTCATGTTCTTTCCACGGAGCCATGCATCATGGTGCCCTTGTTGTTGAATGTTGCAACGCACATAACAGATCATGATACATTGAGAATTGGAGATAGATGACCACACACACGATTTTGTCCCTTCACAAAAATAATGGATGGATCCAATCTGTCACTCGATTATCTGACATCATAATCAAATATGTCACTAACCTTGCTAGCTGGACACGTCGCAATCAAAATGAGAGATGGTGAAAGGTTCTCGTTCAAATGCCATCCATCATGAATATGGTAATGGACCGTTCCATTTTTAGCTATGCCCCGCCCATCTCTAGCTAAGCTCCACCCACACCTCGCTCGTGTTGGGATCGATCTATCTCTGAACTCCTTGACTATCAATTTCCAGAAAACTATACAGCTTAAGCCGTCGAATATTTTGAAACTAATAACAGCGCCCAGTCAAATTAATTTCAAAATACTCAACAGCAATCTTTCTTAAATAGCATGTTTCTTAATAGCAAAGAATTACAAAGACATACAGTTCATACGTGACGGGCTATTTGCGATTTGATGACGTCTATATGGAACCCTTTGTGACGTAATGATTGTGATGTCATCATACACGCGCTGATCTGATTATGAAGTCTCTGAATTGTGTCTTTTATTAACTTTCAACTTAAAAAATAATCTTTCAAATCTTTTGAAACTAATTTCACTGGGACTTATTGCTTACCATAGACAGCCTCCGGGCAAATAAGTTATTCAATAGCACATCTAGATTTGACATTTTTTACAGTTTTAAATCAATTCAAGCACTGGCATAAAGTATAAGTACAACTTAGCTCTAAATGGATGTAGCATAGTTAGAAATGGATGACTCTGGGATTGACGGATCTCGCTTAGATCGCTGATCAAAATCAAAACACATATGCCATGTAGACGATGTTGGTCTGAACTCGGATTTCTATCATGCACTCAAGAAATATTTTTGGTCGGTTAAGAAACCCTAAATTTCGGTCCCGGCCAAAAAGACAATTGTTGAAAATTTACCGCTGGAATGTATGGCTCGGTTATTGAGAGACATTCCAGTGATAAATATTCAAAAAAATCTCTTGGCCTGCAAATGGACATTTGTCTGAAGACCCCTGCAGAGGTGGGTTTTGGCCGGCTTGGGCATTAAAGGGTTAAATGGAGGTTATTACTGCATTATCCAGCACCAACTTTAACCCTTTAGCCCTCAAAGCAGACAAAAACAGCTTCTGTAGTGATCTTGAGAAATGTTCATTTGCAGACCAACAGAAGACTATTTTTGAAAATTTAACACTGGAATGAGTGGCTCGATAACCGAGCCAGTCATTTCAGTGGTAAATTTTCAAAAATAGCCTTCTCTTGGTCTGCAAATAAACATTTTCTTTGGAAATTTTTTAATTTTCTTGAAAAAATTAAAGGCCTAAAGGGTTAAATACTTAAATTCAAGGATAATTTATATCATACAGAATTGAGGAATCCAGTTTCTCAGTCACTCATATGACATAATCAACTAATACGTCACATGTAGGTTGACGTAATCAACTACGTCATGAATGATGCGATTTAGTCTTAATTCTTAATTATTCTGTCAAGTTGTACGAATTGTGTCTTTACTATTTAATAAATATTCAGTTGAATATTTTGAAACTAATTTGACTGGACACTGTTGCAAAAAATTATTCAACAGCTTACCTTATAATTTTCTCAAAATTGAGATTCAGAGAGTGCAGAGATCGATTAATCACAAAACGGGCAAAGCGTGTGTGGAGCTGAGCTAGATTAGGGGGTGGGGTGGGGTGGGTGGGGTGGGGGGCATAGCTAAAACTGGATTCCTCAATTGCTTGGACAGCAGAGCTCAGAAATAACTAACTTGTTTCCAAAACAAAAACAGAAACATGTTAGGAAATACAATTTTGAATCTGATCTAAGAAATGTTCTGTTGGATATTTTGATCATAATTGGATTAGAAGACATTTTCAATCCATTTTATTTTTTAACCCTTTAATACTCATATCATCCAAAAAACGGCTTCTGCAGTGGTCTTGACAAATGCCCATTTGCAGACCAAGAGAAGATTATTTTCGATTACCGAGCCAGTCATTCCAGTGGCAAATTTTCAAAAATAGTCTTCTCTTGGTCTGCAAATGGACATTTTCTGAGAAAAGTGAAATTTTCTTGAACAAATTCAAGGGTTAAAGGGTTCAATTATTCACCAGACATACGTTTTATTTTGTTTTGTAGGCATGGTAAGTCATTTCTTAGCTGTACTGTATCCGAGCCTATATGACATTATAAGATAATAATGAAAACAAAACTTCCAAACTAAAAGAGTTAAGTTTTATTATAAATTCAGCAAAAACATGTACAATAGCGCATTACTATAATACACCGATTAAGCTACTGGGTGTTAAATGGCAAATTTATTTACAATTTCAATATGTTCATGAAATGATTAACCCGATCACCAAAAAAATCCTCGTGTTTCAATCTGAGGCCAAACAAACAGTCTGTTGAATATTTTGAAATTAATATGGCTGAAATCCATTGTTGCCTTAGGCAGCTCCCAGTCATATTAATTTTAAAATTTTCAACAGAATATTCTGTACATTATAAAGAATTTACCTTTTCCGGGATTTGTCGTACTACTACTACTACTACTACTACTACTACTACTACTACTACTACTACTACTACTACTACTATTACTATTACTACTACTGCTACTACTACAATTTAAGCATTTCGTTAACCTTAGCACTCTGAAGTCAAAATTTTTAAATTTCAAATTAAATTAAAAGATGAACTGGTGTCCATTTTTCAACAAATTTGGTGGAAGATGTTGCTGTGCTAACCGTACCACTCTGATGTCAAAAATTTTAAATTTCAAATTAAATTAAAAGATGAACTGGTGTCCATTTTTCAACAAATTTGGTAGATGTTGCTGTCGCAGACATCAACATCATCCACTAAAATTGTTGAAAACCGTACACCAGTTTCTTTGCTAATGACCCATTAAAAGATAGAATATTTGTATCAGAGTTTGTAAGGGTTAAATCCGTTCATGCCATTTATACCAGCAAATACATTAACCCTTTCCCAGATGAATTCGCCAAAGCTCATTTTCGAGGTAACCATACAGGAAAACGTGAATATTTTGAAATTAATTTGACTGGGATTGGGAGACGTTGCTGCATAGGGCAACTTATTCAACAGAATAAGTTTTATACCTATCAAGTTAGTTTTAGAGATATTCACAGTTCACCTGCATGGTTACTTGGCAGGAGGGACAGTGAGACTTTAACATTTAAGAAAAGCAGATTCTCTTTTCAGAATAAAGTACAATCTATCTTAAAGCTGCCCTGACATGTTAAAATACTCAATTCTAACCAATCTCAGTAATATAGTGGGGCTAATATGTGTCCGTTTTTGGTGGATCATTATTAGGAATCCTGCTATTAACCCATTAACACTCAAACCGGCTTCTGTAGTAGTATTGAGAAATGTCCATTTTCAGACCAAGAGAGGACTATTTTTGAAAGTTTACCACTTGAATGACTGGCTCGATAACCGAGCCAGTCATTCCAGTGGTATTGTCAAAGATTTTCTTCTTTTGGTCTGCAAATGAACATTTTCTATGAGAAAATTGAAATTTTCTTGAACAAATTTAAGGCTTAAAGGGTTAATAACTTGAACATAACTTGGCTAATATCTTTCATAGACAAACATTTCCTCTGCTCAATAAATTGAGCAAACTGGCGAGGAGTATTAAAGTGATTAGTCACGTCACTTTCCAAGTATTAGTACATGACCTCTTAACTGTGAGGTACCGGTACCAAAAATGGATGTGCCTTAGGCCCATTATATTACTAGTATTGTTTAGGATGCAGGATTTTAACATGTCATGCCAGCTTTAAGCGACCAATTTCTGGATCACAAACCGTCAGTAACTACAGGCTGTCTCTAAAAATGTACATTTGCAGGCCAAGAGAGCACTATTTCTGAAGGTTTACCAATGGAATGACTGGTCTTCTCTTGGTCTGCAAGTGGACATTTTCTATCAGAAAAATTGAAATTTTCGTGAAAACATTTGAGGGTTGGCCATTTCTCAAGACCACTGCAAAAGCCGTCTTTGGTCGATATGGGGGATACTGGGTTAATATAATGGTTGTGTTGATTGAGTTGGTGTTTACAAGAATTCTGTAGTCTGAACAGCTTAACAATAATACATATTTGCAAAAGAATTTACAGACATGGGGCGACTTGGAGGTACAGTTGGGTAACCTAATTTAACTGGTGTACTTCCCTCTGGGGGCAACACAATATTTTTCTAAAATTTTCGAGCCCTGAATTCTCTGATCCAATGACTTTCCAGGACCCATACAAACTCTGGAATACGATAGTATTTGATAAAGCAAATAAAACAGATATCCTCAGTTACGCGATAACATTAGCCCTCTTCGTGTTGTTTCCTGTGAAAATCAACAAGCTCCTCAGGCACTATTAGCTGACAAACTACACACTGATAGCTTCGTCTAGCCTGCTGCTTTGCATAATGATCTACAATGTGCTGGATAAAGTAGAATGGTCTTCTTTTTAGGACAGCACCACAGACAGGGCACTGAAACTGGTACATTTTGTTTACGCCTTGGCCTAGGGGATTTGCAGACAGGCGCCAGTTTCTAATATGCGTATTGAAGTGCGACTTTAAATCCAGTAAACTGTGTGCGTGGTATTGGCAGCCAACACAATCCAAGTTGTTGATTCTAGAAATGAGGTATTGGCTGTTTGTGATGCGATTAGGCAGCAATGTATCCAACCGGTCTGCAAAACACACAGAAAACTGAATTGGTAAAGTCGTTTTAAACAATTTCAAACCTCTCGTAAATTTGCACCACAATAAATGTACCTTTAATCCCCATTACATTTGTGACCTATAATGCTTCAAAACATGGAGAATGAAATAAAATGGGCGTTTATTCATGAAGAATTTACACACCGGGCACATGAACTGGTAGGTGTGTGTGCCTTTTGGGCCCTTAATGATTGGGCGTGGTGATAGTCGCCAATCTATAACATGTCTGTTTAAATGTGATTTTAAATCGTTAAAATTCTGTGCGACATAGTGACAGCCAATACAGTTTAAGCCTGTTGCAGAAATGGCATCACTGGTTCTGTTTCGGCTCGGTATTATGGCCAAATGCCCTGAAAAAGACAGAAAATGTAAATATGTTGAATAAACTGCTTTTTGTCTTTATTCACGATAAGAATGCTAGTTCATTACTGCTATGAATACCTGCCATTTTTCATACCATATTATAAAGCACCAACAATTGTCAGTCAAATTAGTTCCAAAATACTCAACGGCTTATATTTATTACCTGTATGGGTGGCTTGAAGTGAGGGATTCCAGACAATTACTGAGCCAGCCATAGCAGTGATAAGTTTCCTAAAATATACTATTTCTGGTCTGCAGAAAAGGCAGAAAGACATATGTCCAGTCATTTTGGCCGACTTGACCATTTATAAATTAAAGCGCACAGAGAACTACATTTTAACCATTTAACCCTCATATCAGCCAAAAAAAGCCTTTTAAGTTGTCTTGACTAATGTCCATTTGCAGACCAAGACTATTTTTTCAAAATTGAATGACTGGCTCGATAACCTTGGTCTGGAAATGGACATTTTCTGAGAGAATTTTCTTGACAAATTCGAGGGTTAACCCGTTCGTGACGACTCGGTAGTGGTTTTGAGTAATGTCCATTTACAGGCCAAGAGAAGACTATTTTTGAAATTTTACCACTGAAATGACTGGCTCGGTTACCGAGCCAGTCATTTCAGTGGTAAAATTTCAAAAATAGTCTTCTCTTGGCCTGCAAATGGACATGCAATAAGTAAATATTTTAATTTTTTGAAGAATTTTAGTCATTCAAGGGTTAAAGGGCCACTGCAGCAACTATTCACAAATTAATTATTTTCTAAATATTTAGGGCTTGACAAAGTTACCTCCTTTAAAACAAGGTTTTGCACCTCAAAGGCTTACGAGTTAATGATGGAGCACATGAAAATAACTATCCACAAGCAAATATATGTATATGTGCACATTTTTCTCGGAAATGAGCGGCTTTTTAGCTGCAACTGTCAAATAGTGCGTGCGTGCGTGCGTGCGTGCGTGCGTGTGTGTCCGTAGCCAATACTTTTACACATGCACAAGCAATGTCATTATAGTACCCAAAAAAATCACAATCACAGGCGCATAACTTTTAACCCTTTACTGGTCAAGTTGGACAAAATCACCTTCTACATGGGTCTTGACTTGAGGAATGTTCATTTGCAGGCCAACAAGCATTTAACATTTTTTTTACCGCAAATAATTGGCCCGATAACCGAGGTACCATAGTCATGGCTCAATAACCGAGCCATTTTTGAATATTATCTGCTGGCCTCCAAATTGACATACACTGAGCAAAGGTTTTAATTCTCTTAGAAATTAAAGGGTTAAAATAATTCTCACACGTCTAACTCGCCTAGGACAATGTTGAACACCCTTAACACTCATATCCGCCATGTATGCCCTATGCAGTGGTCTTGAGAAATGTCCATTCGCAGACCAAGAGAAAACTATTTTTGGAAATTTACAACTGGAGGCTCGATAACCGAGCCAGTCATTTATCTAGCCAGTCAACCCAGTGGTAAATTTTCTAAAATAGTCTTCTCTTCGTCTACACATTGACATTTTCTTTGAGAAAATTAAAAAAATGCATGGCTTAAAAGGTTAAGAGGAAAGCTATGTACAGGCATAAAAACAGACTGGGTAGCTTTTCAGACATCAAAGGAATTCACAAAGGATGCCGCAACAGCAATGACGGTCTATGTTCGGACATGTTCTTCGAATGCCAGAAAACACACCTGCTCAAAACACACTAGAATTTGCCGTCACAGACGCCAACATGCAAAGACCGCTGCACCATCAACTTGCAATGTGTTTTGCGATGAAACGCCACCACAAAGGACATAAATGTAGGACCACCAAAGACAAGAAGCTAACCATTAACACTCATATCAGCCATAAACGGCTTCTGCAGTGGTCTTGACAAATGTCCATTTGCAGACTAAGAAGACTATTTTTGAAAGTTTACCACTGGAATGACTGGCTCGATAAGTCATTCACCGAGTCAGTCATTCAAGACTACTGGAATGACTGACTCGGTGAATGACTTATCGAGCCAGTCATCCCAGTGGTAAATTTTCAAAAATAATCATCTCTTGGTCTCCAAATGGACATATGAGAAAATAAATATTTTTTAAAACAAATTCGAGGGTTAAAGGAGCTTAGCACGCTCATTGTGGACAAGTTTGAAGAAGACCTGATAGCAGCTGAAAGTTTCACTTCTTCAGCTAAAAGACACATCCACCCATCATCACCAGCACCACAACAATCATCATCATCAATGTCACACCACTGACATGACCCTGCATCTCATTAATGAACATTGGCTCAGTTAAGTTCATATATGTACATTTATTCAATTCAATTCATTTATATAGCAGTATACAGCAACATAGATCATTGGATGTAAATAATTTGATTTAAAATTTATTAAATTATATAATAAGGCTTGCTTTCAAAACCATTCTGGCAAGAATGAGTTCCAACATATTCCACAAATTCAAGTATAAAATAACAATCTTAACTGCGTGAAGCTGTGTTCCTCAACCATATCTTGTCTCCTAACCCATAATGGTCAACCAGGCCAAAACCTACCTCATTAGAGGGTCGTGGGAACTGCCAATTTACAGGCCAAGCCAACTATTTTTAAAAACTTACCACCTGAATGACTGGCTCGATAAATGACCCAGTCATCTTAGTAGTAAATTGTCAAAATTAGTCTTCTCTTTGCCTGCAATTTGACGCTGACTAAACCGTTAGTTTTCTTGATCAATCTTGACCATGAAAGGGTTTTAAACCTATCACCCTCAAAAGAAAAAAAAGGTGGGGTGGCTGGACACAAAACTATGATAATATTTTAGGATGTTGCCACTCAATCATAAGAGGAATCCAGTTTTATCTCTGTCCCGCCCATCTCTAGCTAAGCTCCATCCACTCTTTGCCCGTTTTGGGATCGCTCGATCCCTGCACTCCCTGAATCTCAATAACGAGAAACATATACAGATGGGCTGCTGAATATTTTGAAACTAATTTGACTGGGTGCAGTTGCTGCAATATTCAACGGAATGTTTACTGAATAGCAGACATACAATACATACAACTTGACGGACCATTACATGTTTATGATGGACTTAATTACGTCATTCATGATGCCACTGACTATGACATCAGCCTACATGCGTAGTTGATTATAACGTCATATGATTGATCGATAGACTGGATTCATCTATTGCTTTAAACAACTACAACTTTAGTGCCACAAACCACCACAGACACATGGCATCTAAAAACAGGCGCCTATTTATTAAGTACTATATACCGGCTACAGTACGCCAATATCAAAGTTTATATTTCAAACAGATTTAATTAGTGTTCCTGAGCTTCCTCAACAGGAGTAAACCCTGGTTCAAACACATGTTTGTCTGCGTAATATATATCATACGAAAATGAACAGTGACTTTGATGATCTGTACATTCAATAGGTAATGCTATTACTGTTTTACCTTGATTGGCAATGGTGTGTGGGGGGGGGGGGGGTGCTACACGACGTAAAGAGGATATCTATTGAGTTTTCTCGTAGTAAAATTAGGGTATTTGTTGTCAAAATTAAATAAAATGAGTTTTAGGACCACGGTGCTGCAAAATTAGGGCAAAGTGGAGCACCCTATTGCACCCATCAAGGTAGAACACTGCGCTATGTACAAGCTGTTATGCGCGTACAACAGTAATTTGTCAGATCAATATTCCTATTTCCATTGATTTGCTGCCTGAGCAGTCAGCCCCGATAGAACCAACATAATTAGTGTGGCTGAGTAATCACTATAATCCCATATAAATCGCACGAACCGTGAACATTGAAAGGCATGCTCACGTTTGAACCACTTAGGATCAACTATAGTACATTCGCAGACAAATTAGTTTTAAACTACTCAACACCTTTCCTGTACATTGATCTTGAAAATTGAAACACTAGAATTTCAGTGGTTGAAGTGTTATTACCCCTTTCAGCGATAAATTCCCTGTATCTCAATTACGAGACCAATGTCCAGGAAAGATGTTGATTATTCTCAAATTAATATGACATAGCAATGGCTTCCAGTCATATTAATTTCAAAATATTCAATAGAAGAATAATACTATACATCATGAAGAATTTATTATTTCAGCGGTTTTTGTTAAGTGTTAATACACAAGGTTGACAAAACGAGAAATGTCTCGCAAGTCTTTCCTCAACGAATTACCATCACGTACCCACCAAAAATCGCAAGGCAATAAATGCTATTGCCAACAATCAGAATACAACAACAGCAGCAACTACATGTATACGCCGTAATGTTTTTTCAACAGGTGTCGTACAAGGAAATCAAACGTCCGTTTATTCATTGTTATCTGACACACAGGGCATTGATACTGGTAGGCATAGTGGTGTGTCTTTTGACCCGGGTTTGTGGCGTAAGGTGACAAGCGCCACTCAGGCAGATGCATGACTAAATGCTTTTTTAAATCCGTAGCCTCGTTTGCGACGTAAGGACACGACACGCAACGCATATCTGGTATGATTATGGTGTCACACGCTCCGTTGTTTGAACTTCGTAGTAAAATCATAGTTCCTGCAAAACACAGAAGTGAAAATATCTTGAGTGTCCAGTCAGGAATCTGGAGGTGGGTGTGGGTGGTGTGCTTGTTAGATAAGCATTCAGCTTAATAGTTCTTCAGACACATTTTAAAATCGCATCAATAACGTTACAACACGGTTTGTTCATTAGAGTAATGAATACTATGTCAGGTAAATACATATTTACATAATTTATAAATATCTCAGCTCATAAATAATTTAATGTTTCCAAAATAAAAGCAGAAACATATTACTTAGTAAAACTTTGAGCAGGATGTACATAACACATGTTCTGTTGACCATTTCAGACTTAGTTCACCTTCCCAGAGTACCCACCCACCACATGACGTCATAATGAACTGCATGATGTGAACAATAACATTATAATGAATGACGGCGATAAGTACGTCACGAACGCATATTTGAAGACGGTCTATGCGTTGTTGTACACATTGTTTGCTTTTACTATTTAATAAACATTCTGTTGAATATTTTGCAACTAATTTGACTGGGCGCTGTTGCTGTCATAGGCAGCAACAGCACACAGTCAAATTAGTTACAAAATATTCAATAGCTTCCCTGTATAGTTTTCAGGAAATTGATAGCTAGGGCATTTGGGGATCAATCAGTCCCAACACGGCGAGGTGTGGGTGGAGCTTAGCTAGTGATGGGCGGGGCATAGCTAAAAATGGAAAGGTCCATTGACCTTTCCACCTTTTAACTATGCCCCGCCCATCTATATATCTAAGCTCCACCCACACCATGCTCACATTGGGATCGATCGATCTCTGACCTCCCTGACTATCAATCTCCAGAAAGCTATACAGGTAGACGGTTGAATATTTTGAAGCTAATTTGACTGGGTGCTGTTGCTGCCTATGGCAGCAACAACGCCCAGTTAAATTAGTTTCAAAATATTCAACAGCATGTTTATTAAATAGCAGACATACAATTCGTGTCGGACAATTAAGGGCTAAAGACGGAGTATTTCGAGTTATTCACGACATCATGAGTATGACGTCAGCATACACGTCACTTAGTTGATTGACATGATATGATGGATGGATAAACTAGAAAGGTGAATTGGATTGGAAGCAATTGCTGTCTCAAGCAGCAATGGCTTCCGATTAGATTAAGTCCAAAATATTCAACAGTACATTTTATTTTGTTTTGGAAACATTCTAAGTTATTTTTAGCTCTACCCTAGAAGCTTTTAAATATTATAAATTGCTGCTAATCATTATTGTAAGAATAATTTCAACATATTCCACAAACGGATCAAATGATGCACAGTTTTAGCAGAATGAAGACATTGTCAATAAGTATATCTCAGTTTTTAACCGTTTAAGCCCTATAGACGAGACACGACACCTTCTTTATAATGTACAATGTAAGGAACATTCTGTTGAATATTTTGTAAACTAATTTCACTGAAACCTGTTGCTACCATATACATCAACATGTCCCAGTCAAATTACTTTCGAAATACGAAATAGCTTTCTCGCATAGTTGTCATGAGATTGAGACACCATTTAACATTCGAATTTGGTAAAGAAAATTTCAATTTTGTCATAGAAAATGTTCATTTGCAGACCAAATGACTATTTTTGAAATTTTACCACTGGAATGACTGGCTCGGCTATCAGAAGCAGCTTCAGCTGATATGAAGGTTAAAGGGTTAACCATCACATTACGACGGAAGATGCATTTTGGGAAACACATGACTGGTGTCTTAGAAAAGGTGGTCATTTACCAACATGATTTAATGAACCCAAATATCGTGCCACCCTCATCTGCCAACCAGTCAGCCACCCCACCCTACACCTAGGTATCTCTGACAGTATTTAGTCTTTTTGCAGATTTGCAGGGCAAGAGAATACTATTTTTGAAAATTTACCACTGGAATGACTGGCTCGTTTATCGAGCCAGCCATTCCTGTGGTAAATTGTCTAAAATAGTCTTCTCTTGGCCTGCAAATGGACATTCCTCAAGATGACTGGAGGCTGATTTTGGCCGGTTAAGTAGCTTAGCAGCATGGGTGGCTGAAGGCTTTTTCAGGAACTGAACTATTACGGAAAGTACGCATACCCAGTAGACCTACTTGTTCACAGTATTTGATGCAAACTATCGATTTGATGAACACAGTTTGATTTAATACCTTCCGTAGCATTTTAACACTCGTATCAACCAAAATGGCTTCTGCAGTGGTCTTGATAAAGCTCCATTTGCAGACCAAGAGAAGACTATTTTTGAAATTTTTACCACTGGGAGTCACTGGCGCTATAACCGAGCCAGTCATTGTAGTGATACATTTTCAAAAATAGTCTTCTCTTGGTCTGCAAATGGACACTTTCTATGATAATTTAAATTTTCTTGAAAAAATCTAAGGGTTAACTCAAGTTCCAGTATATAAGGGGAATTCTGATGTCATAGCTTACTTAGTGATGGCAAATCAGATGTTAGTATAAATTATAATATTGTAGTCTAATTTAGTAGTCTTATTGGCTTATGATAGCTTTAAGTGAGAAAACTTAGTAATATAACGCTAATGACATTACAACTAGTATGGGTGTCGCCAGAAAGCAGAACTCGGTACTCTCAAGTCAAGCACGGACCTGAGGAAGCTAAGGATTTCGGCTAAGGATTTCAGCTGAGGACAAGACACAGTGGGAAAAAGTGAAGAGGGCTGATTTCAGCTGTAGGATGTTTCTATTACTAAAGCCGCAAAATACAGTACTCATACATACATTACAACTGTTCATCAGGCGAATGAATACGGTTGCAGGTAAATACATATTTATGTATATCAAGGTTATATCAAGAAATATAGATCATGATTTCTGAGATAAATATTTTGTTTTACACACTATTAAATATTAGAAACAGTGGCTAAAGAAGGACTGTTTGCAGATGCAAACGGATATTAAATATGAGTGAAATTCTAGATGATTATTCCGGTTTCTATAATTGCAGCGTTTAATTTTAATGACTTTTTAAATGGGGTTTAAATTCCGCAAACACATCCATTTAACAAATGGCAATTGAAACAGGATGAAGACATTGCCACTATAAAGTAGATTTGGTCTCTTAAGCCAACTCAATGGAGTAATCCAGTTTTAGCTATGTCCCGCCAATCTCTAGCTAAGCTCCACATACGCTTCTCCCGTTTTGGGATTGATCAATCGCTGCACTCACTCAATCTCAATTTCCAGAAAACTATATGTAGGTAAGCTTTTCAATATTAACAAATCTGACTGGGTGCTGTTGGCAAATTAATTTCAAAATATTCAACAGAATGTTTGTTAATTTATAGTATTAAGACACAATTTTAAAAACTTGATGGCATATTAAGCCTTTAAGTGTAAATCGAGCCATTCATGGTGTAATTGATTATGACGTCAGCCTACATGGGACGTAGTTGATGTCATATGATTGACTGAGAAACTGGATTCCTCCATTGCAACAGAAATTGCATAATTTGAGCAGCACAAGACTGAGTGCGTCTATGAGCGTGATCTTTATAACGTATTTTCAGCTTGCCGTTTCCACAAGGTTAGGAAGCATGCAATGGCTTTCCAACACTCAATGCCATCCAGCGGCCACAAAATGTCATACAGCAAGAAACGTAATACTCAGACTCCAACACCTATGTGCAGTAATGTTTCTTCAACACGTGCCGACGAAGAAAATCAAACGATCGTTTAATCACAACTATTTTACAAACAGGACATTCATAGCGATAGGTGCGAGGTTGATGTGGCTTGCCAGCTACATATGTGTTTGTGGCGTACGGTGATAAACGCCACTCATCAAGATGCGTGCCTAAATGCCTTTTTAAATCTGCAGAATCATATGCGATGTAAGGACATGTCATACAGTGTAAGGCTGGCATAATTATGGTTTCACGCGGACTGCATTTTGAATGTCGGTGTAAAATCATAGTTCCTGCAAAACATAAGAGAGAAAATATGTTTGAATGTGCGGTCGGGTGTGTTGTGCGTGTACGTATATGTGGTGGTGGGCGGCTGTGGAGGTTTTTGGGTGCAGATAAGTATTCTGCTTTAGACACTAAATAATGGATGAATCTACTATTATCTATTCCCCACCCATCTTGTTAAGCTCCGCCCACATTGGGAATGATCAGACCCTGAACTCTCTGAATCTCAATTTCCAGAAAACTATACCGGTAAACTGTTGAATATTTTGAAACTAATTTGACTGGAAGTTGTTGCAACAACAGGGCCCAGTAAAATTGGTTTCAAAATATTAAACAGAATGTTTATCAAATTGTAAAGACATGTATACAATTCGTACAACTTTTAAAAGTTCATGAAGGACTTAGCTAGGTCTTTCGTTATGTATTTGATTGTCAGCCTACATGTGACATAACTAGTTATGACATCATATAATTGATCAGATTGGATTCATCAATTTGGTGTTGGGTTGAAACAGTTTGACAAGCCTGCTCAAGCAATCAAGTTTCCATATCCAGAGAATCAAACACTTTCACAGCATCTAACTGTCTTGCCGCTGGAAATCCACCAGACAATACTTTCAATGGGCAATACCTCTGAACCTGCTGAATTTTTTTGAAAACAATTTGAATGAAAGTTGTTGGTGCCTTAGGCAACAACTTTCAGTCCAATTGTTTTCAAAATATTTAGCAGGTCTAGCGGTATAACCCTTGGAATACGTGTCCTGCAAAAATTCAGCAGTCAGACAGTTAAAAGTATTTCGACTGGTCAAGGTTTTATTGGAAATATAAAGTGCACTTATATTATACATTCTCTATTCTGCTAACAGCTAAAACGCAGCTAAAACAGTATTTATATACATAATGTCATTACATGCAGTAAGACTATCTAAAATCTTGCTGAATACTGGTAGTTCATTGGCCTATAATCAGCATTAACCCTTTAACACTCAAATCGGCATCTACAGTGGTCTTGAGAAATGTCAATTTGCAGACCAAGAGGACTATTTTTGAAAATTTACCACTGGAATGACTGGCCTGGTATCGAGCCAGTCATTCCTGTGGTAAATTTTCAAAAATAGTCTTCTCTTGGTTTGCAAATTCACATTTTCTTTGAAAAAATTGAAATTTTCTTTAACAAATTTAAATCTTAAAGGGTTAATAGCATATGTACTGAGATGATTTATCCCAATGCAAGGCCTTAGCACATACACGATTACTGGTCTACGAATTGTCCACCAAAAATCATCATGAAATGCCAGAATTTACCTATGACTACGCCAAGTGCGCCGCCAGACTCATCCATCCAAGGAATGAGGTATAAGATAGGCGACGTTTAGCACCTCATACGTCATCACTAGTCGAGAAGGCTTTAGACATGAATGCATATCATCTCCACAGCAGCAGCAACCAACCAAATTAGTTTCAAAATATTCAACAGATTACCTGTATAGTTTTCTGGGAATTGAGATTCAGGGTTCGATCGTTAGCCCTTGTGATAAGTTCTCAAGATGACATAAAATATACCTGAACTGAGTTTAGTGAGAACGAGTATAAAAGTCGCCCAGGCGAATGACCCACGATTACTGGTAAATCAAATTAGAAAGTACCACCATTTTAATGAGGACTGAAGTCGGCAGTCATCGCATTGTTGGCTCTCCGATATTAAAGGTATTATTTTTAAGTGAGAAATCTGAGTAAGAACAATACGCCCCAATGACATCACAATCACAACACAAATGAATATTGTATCAGATAAAGTTTATACATATATAATACGTTTATAACAAAATCTAAATTATTAGATAAATATTTTCTTCTACAAGGCTTCTATTAAATATTATTTAAATTCTAGCAAGAATAATTATGATCTGATATGTAAGCGCATCATTGCATCAAACTATAATCTTAAATGTCTGAGTCCTGAATTTTTGTGGACAACATTTTCCAGGGGACATAACTCTTCACCTGTTGATTTTGACTGAAAGTTGTTGGTGGCTAAGCCATTAAGAACTTTCAGTCAAATTGTTTTCAAATTATTCAGGCAGGTCCAGAGTTATTGCCCATTGAAATTATTGCCTTGTGGTCTGCAGTAGACAGGCAGTTTACAGCACGAAGGCATTGTCAATATAAAGCATATAAACTCTTAACCCTTTAACACTCCTATCGGCCACAACCGGCTTCTGCAGTTGGTTGTCTTTAGAAATATTCATTTGCAGAGCAAGAGAAGAGTATTTTTGAAAACTTACCACTGGAATGACTGGCTCGATAACCGAGCCAGTTATTCCAGTGGTAAATTTTCAAAAACACTTCTCTAGGCCTGCAAATGGACATTTTCTATAAGAAATTTGAATTCTTGAACAAATTTGAGGGTTAAAGGGTTACCACCCTGATGAAAAAATTCTAAATTTTCAAATTAAATTAAAAGATGAGCTGGTGTCCATTTTTCAATAAATTTGGTGGAAAATGTTGCTGTCATCCACAAAAAATTGAAAAATGTACACCAGTTTCTTTGCTATTGAGTCGGTAAAAGATAGAATATTGACATCAGCGTGGTACGGGTTAACTCCCCTGTTGTCAACTTAACCCTTTGACACTCGCGGCGGTCAAAAGCATCCGCTGCAGTGATCTTTAGGAATGTCCATTTGCGTGCTAAGATGGCTATTTTTGATAATTTACCATTGTAATTATGGGCTCGGTTCCTGAGCCAGTCATTAGTGGCAAATGTTCAATAGTCCTCTCTTGCTCTGCACATGAATATCACTTTATCTTGCCAAATACGGCCTCCTCAGTGCTCACAAGAAATATTCATTTATGGAGCAACAGAAAGACTTATTCATATGTTCCAGTGGTAAATTGACAAAGATAGTATCACCATGGGCTGCAAATGGACATTCGCGGAGTAGAAATTTCAATTTTCTTTAAAGTGTTGCTTAATTGATTACAATTTTTAATTGAACGTTTTGACGAGCTGTTGACATAAGTGGGGTTAAGCCAACTCCCATTTCGACAGAATAATTGCATTTGGGCATGACAAGACTTGTCTTGATTGGTGTCGGCCCCCCCCCCCCCCCACCCCGACCCCACCCCATTCAATAAGATATCTTAATTCCCCTTTCCAGAGTATCCATCCATCATCTGACCATATGACGTCATAATCAGCTCAGCACGTGTATGATGACGTCACAATCATTACGTCACAAAGGGTTCCATATAGACCGTCATCAAATCTCAAATCTCAAACAGTCCGACAGGTTGTATAAATTGAATGTCTTTGTAATTCTTTGCTATTTAATAAACATGCTGCAGCAACAGCGCCCAGTCAAATTAGTTTCAAAATATTCAACAGCTTACCGGTGTAGTTTTTTTGGAAATTGATAGTCAGGGTATTCAGAGATCGATCGATCCCAACACCAGCGAGGTGTGGGTGGAGCTTAGCTAGAGATGGGCGGGGAATAGATAAAACCGGAAACGTCCATTGTCTAATGGCCAAGCCTACTGAAACCAGCTTTAAGCGGACTTCATTTACAGGCATTAGTTTGATATTGGAGCCGCCATATTTACGATTCTATTCTCCTTGCTGTACAATAATCAGTATAAAACCATTCCCGTAACGCTAAGTATAGTACTGTTGTATTTTACTGTTGGCCTCCAAGGTCAGCAGAGCTGTTACGATTCCAAATTAATGTACGGTGGATGGCGACCATAAAAATGTTTAAGATGACATAAAACAAATAGGTTACGTAACAATATTTGTTTATATAGACCTATCCATGAATCGGAAGCAGTCATTAAATACTAAACCCTGCTCTCCGCGAAACGGTGATAAATTCATCGGCAAATGTGCGTTTGAAATACATAAATAAGAATTGATGTTAAAATAGTAGTTGAACCAGTATGTTTACAGTGTAGTTATATAATGAATACAATGTCAAATAAGTCCTCCGAAGTCCGAAGGAAGACTTGAGCAACAATACATGGTAGATTTGTACCATACAGGTAAGCGTTGTGGAGGCATGTTATGTTTCGTATACTCATTAGCGTCCAGTAGCCACAACTGCATCTGCAGTGGTCTTGAGAAATGTCCATTTGCAGACCAATAGAAGACTACTTTTGAAAATTTACCAATGGAATGACTGGCTCGATAACCGAGCCAGTCATTCCAGTGGTAAATTTTCAAAAATAGTCCTCTCATGGTCTACAAATGGACATTTCTTACGAGAAATTTGAAAATTAAAAAAAAGATTTTGATGGTTAAATGGCTAAATGTCAGTGTGAAACGCCTACACGCCGTAATGTTTCTTTAGCACGTGCCGAACAAGGAAATCATATGTCCTTTTATTCAAAACTACTTTACATACAGGGCATTTAAAGGCATACTCGCGTGACTTTACACCCGGGTTTGTGACGTAAGGAAATAAGCGCCACTCAGCTAGATGTGTGGCCAAATGCTTTTTCAAATCTGTAGAATCAGATGCCATGTAATTACAATCCACGCAACGCATATCTGGTATAAGTATGGTTTCACCATTGTTTGAACTTCGCTGTACAATCAGAATTCCTGCAAAATACAGAAGTGAAAATATATTCAGTCACTTCAAATGTACTGGCAAGGTGTGCATGTAGGGTGGTGGCGGGGAGAGAAGTATTCTTGAATGTAATATTTTTAACAATGTAATGTAATCTGTTAACAATCTCTTGTTTCTCGAAGAATCAAACAGCTTTTAGATTTTCTGTGAAAAAGCGTCTTTTAGGTGGTGGTGGGTAGATAAATGTTCAATGTAGTATTGCAAACATTGCACATAACCTCATGTAATCCAGTTGTTTTGACGAATCAAACAGATTGTAGTTTGCTATGTGTAACATTGCACCTATGGTACTATGTCTAATATCTATACACTTTTCATAATACGCAGTACCGATGTCCACAATGTATACGAATACTAGAGCTGCAACGATTTATCGTGTATCGTGATATCGCAATACAGTAAGCGTATCGCGATACACTTCACTGTGTATCATGATACATAGAAACACTAATAAAACAGTTTACCTCCAAGCACTTTGGTTTACCAGCTGGCTTTATATGGTAGAAAACTTAACCCTTTCAACAACAAATCCCTGAAAAAATAAATTCCTTTCAAGGTAAAGTATATTTTGCTGAATATTTTGAAATTAATATGACTGGAAGCCATTGCTGCCTAAGGCAGCAATGACTTCCAGTCATATTAATTTCTAAATATGTAACCGGGTTATGTTAACATTTGCATTTTATTGGTAGTTCTCACCAAAACAGAGTGTTGAACTGTTCCTACTGGTGTGCCGTTAATTATGTACTTTATTTATTTAAAATTTTTAGGTTTTCACGCATCGTTTGTAATATATCGTGATACGTATCGTATCATGACTCACACACATCGTGATCCATATCGCCTCATAATTTAGGGAATCGTTGCAGCCCTAACGAATACTGGTAGTCAACCTATTTAGTTAACCCTTTAATGGCAAAATCTGGTAAAAAATTAAACTATTTTCATATTGAATGTATAGTTGCTTGCCAAGAGAAGACTATTTTTGAAAACTTATCACTGAAAGAGTGGCTCGGCTACCTGCGAATGGACGTTCCTCAAGATATTGTACTGCAGAGTGTGTTACCCCTTGACCTTTGAAATACCAACGTCACAATTTCATGGCTAAGCAGGGAAGTTGTCTAATATATTGAAACAAATTTGACTGCCACCTGGGGCTGCAGCATCAACTCCCACTTAAATTAGTTTCAAAATATTCAACAGAATATTCCCTACGGTATAACGAATTTGTCATTTCTGGTCTGCGAGACAAGGCCATCTTTTTCCTCTTTCGAGACACAATGGACCTTTCCAGTTTTAGCTATGCCCCACTCTTCACTAGCAACGCTCCACCCACACTTCGCCGTGTTGGGGTCGACCTGAATACGACCTTACAGAGGGTTCGTGAAAATGGTAAAAACGTAGTACTAATATAATCACACATTGTTGAAAATTAGAAGATAATTTAACTAAGCCATGGCTTATACTCGGAGCTCTAGATAAGCAGAGTTTCTGAGTATTTTACAAAAGGCCAATCACTCAATTAATTTAAATTTCATGGGTACCAAAATAGCCCGTTACTAAATTAATTTCGCTTCGACTGCTAATAACGTAACAATATAGCTTAGAATACACAATAAGGTTTTTGAAAAGGCAATTCACAAAAATTCTAGGAGTAAATTTACTCAATTACTGAAAAGCTTATCTAGAGCTCTGTTTCCACTCAAAGTATATTCAAAATCGAGTAGCAGGTAATCGAGTCGGTCATTCCACGGATAAATTTTCAAAAATTGTCTTATCTTCACCAGCAAATGGACATAAAAAATGTCAATTTTTGTGAAAAATCTTGACCATTAAATAGTTAACTAATCTAGTGGAGGGATTTTGAGCAATATACGCCTTTTGAACCCCTAAATCAGTTTTTGATACCTTTTGGCCACATAATTGACCAGTTTTAGCTATGCCGCGCCCTTCACTAGCTAAGCTCCACCCTCACTTCTCCAAGCTGGGATCGATCGATCCCTGAATGCACTGACCATTAATTTCCTGAAAACTATGCAGGTAAGCTGTTGACTATTTTGTAAATAATTTGACTGGGTGCTGTTGCTGACAGCACCCAATCAAATTGGTTTCAAAATATTCATTAGACGATTTATTAAATAGTAAATACATACAATTCGTACAATAACGCATAGTCCATCTTCAATTATGCGTTCCTGACAAATTTATCTACGTCATTGATGACATCATTGATTATGATGTAATTCTACACGTCACATAGTTGATTATGAGATCATGTGAAGGATGGATAAAATGGAAAGGTCCAATGATGTACTAGGACTTCAGAAATAGTTTATAACAAAGGATAACTACAAAGTAGTTTCTCAAGCCAGACAACAACAGTTTTCTAAATACATGGCGGTGGATGAATTTGGACAGAATTCTTTTGCTTGAATTACAAATCTGAAAGAACTGTGTCAGCACACCCTTTAATGGTCAAGACTTCCCACAAAATTTCAAGCTTTTCCTCAGTCTATGTCCATTTACAGGTCAAGATAATACAATTTTTGAAATTTTATCACTGGAATGACTGGCTCAATTATTGATTATGAATGACTTCAGTGGTACAGTTTAAATGTATTTAGAATTACAATTACTGTTCAAGTGATTGGGATAATACTAGCCATTATATGTAATAATTAACTTGAATCGATGTGACACAAAACACTAAAGGAGGTCCCTCTATGCAAATAATAACTCGTCATATGGACCAGCTGGTATGTGCAACAATCTTCTGTGACATCAATAGTAACTGTCTGACCACATCGAGTCACCAAGCAATAATTTTGATTGGCAATAACTCTGGACCTTCTGAATATTTTGAAAACAATTTGACTGAAAGTTGTTGGTGGCTTATCCACCAACAACTTTCAGCCAAATTGTTTTCAAAATATTCAGCATATCCCGAGTTAAATCCAATGGAAAATGTAGTCTGCACTAATTTGGTGATTTGATATCTATGTGTATGTAGGTAATGCCAGACTAAGATAGCGACAGTGTATTTACAGTATGTATGATAACTGTATTCTCCAAAACTCTACAGCTGCAATCAGTCTTTCGCTTTTGCCCACCGTGTCTTGTCCTCAGCCGAAATCCTTAGCTTCCTCAGGGCCATTCTTGATTTGAGTCTAACGAGTCCTGCTTTATTGAGGTTTACACTGTAGCTGTATAATGAATACAACGTGAAATAAATCCTCTAACGTCTGAAGTAAGACTTCAGGAGTAATACACGGTTAATTTGTATCATACGGAGGCATATTGTGCCTCTTATTCACTCTGTCTGTATGTATGATTACTGTATTCCGCGACTGCAGTAGTAGAAACATCCTACAGCTGCAAGTCCTTCTTCGCGTTTGACCACTGTGTCTTGTCCTCAGCCAAAATCTTTAGTTTCCTCAGGCCCAATCCTGATCTGAGTGTGCAGAGTCCTGTTTTCTTAAGATCATCTTGCAGCACGCTTAACAGATTTATGCAATGACATCCTCACCTGACTTTATATTTGCTGGCTCCTAGTAGGGAGAATTCCAAGGCTCTCTGTGCTGGTGTGTCTTCTAGCAAGCATCCTTAGCACATGGCCAAACATGGACCATCTTCGCTGGGCGACTTTTACGGACAACGGCGATGTGTTCCACATCTTGTATAGTGCATCCTTGGAAATTATGCTGTCTGGCCATCAATGTCGAGTGTTCCTGTGGTGGTGTTTGCGGTGGCAGGCATCACGTTTAACTAGAGCTTCCATTGGAGCTGCCTAGCTGTTACAGTTATCGAACCAGTCATTCTAGTTGTAAATTTTCTCTTACTCTGCAAATGGACATTTTTTTCACCGCTGCAGAAGCCGTTTTTGGCTGATGTGAGAGATAAAGGGTTAACATAATGGTTGAGTTGGTATTTACAAGGATTCTGTAATCTGTATAGCTTAACAACAATACATATTTTCAACAGAATTTACAGAATTAGGGCAACCTGGAAATACAGTCCGGCAACCTAATTTAAATGGCATACTTGCCCCTGGGGGCAGCGCAATATTTGTCTAATTTTCAAGCCCTGTTATACGCGATAATGCATCTTCATCAGGTGTCGAACAAGGAAATCAAATGTCCGTCTATTTGCAATCACTTTACAGACAGGGCATTTATACTGGTAGGCATACTGGCGTGTCTTTGAGCCTGGGTTTGCGGCGTAAGGCGATAAGCGCCATTCGGATAGGTGTGTAGATAAATGCGTTTTCAAATCTCTAGAATCGCTTGCGAAGTAAGAACACGCCACGCAATGCAAATCTGGCATGAGTATGGTTTCACTTCGATGTGCAATCATAATTCCTGCAAAACACAGAAGTGACAATATGTTCAATGTACAACTGTTAAGGTGTGTATGTATGGGTGGTCTTTTTTTGGGTGGGGTGGAGGGGGGGGGGAGATAAGCATTGAATATAATATTTTAACATTGTAATTTGTAAATAATCTCTTGTTTCTTGGAGAATCAAACAGCTTTTAGTATTTCTGTAAAAAAGTGGGGTTTTATTTGGGTGGGGTGTGGTGCGTACATGTACGAGTAGATAAGCATTCAACGTAATAGTTCAAACATTGTAAATATCTTCTTATAATCCAACTTGCTTCTTGAAGAATCAAAAACTTAGTTTTTGTTCGCAATACCGTTGTTTTGTCAGTTTAATACACATATGTACGCCGTGCCATAAGCATTATATCATTACCCTTGCATAATACGCAGTACCAATGTCCACAATGCTTATAAACAGTGGTAGGCCATCATAGTTAATATTTTGAACTTCAAGTGTCTAAATATCAAAATGGCTATACAGGGAAGCTGCTGAATATTTTGAAACTAATTTGACTCAGCAACAGCTCCGGGTTAAATAAGTTTTCGAACTATTCAACAGAATAGAGATTCGTCATTTCTGGGTCCGTGTGAGACAAAATGTTAAAATTAAGTCATAGCCATTACTCTTATTGTTTAGCTGTCACGCTGTTGCGTGCCACCAGACAATAATTTCTATGAGCAAAATCTCTTGACTTGTTGAATATTTTGAAAACGATTTGACTGAAAGTTGTTGGTGGCTGAGCCGCCAACAACTTTCAGTCAAATTGTTTTCAAAATACTGAGCTGGTCAACAGCTAGAACCCTTGGAATATGTTGTCTGCAAAACCTCAGCAGTAAGACATTTAAAGCTGATTGTTGTTTTTCCAAGCTTTCAAACATGAACGCGTCTCATTGGGTTCTGAAGTGAATGGCATAGGTGTGCTTGAAAGAGAGGTAAAAACCTGACAGGCGTGTAAGCATTAAAGAACGAGGCAAAAGATCCGAGAATGGTGTACAATACACTAGAAATCCATTGAATTAATAAAAACAACTCAGAATTGATGGTAAAATTGCTGCAGTTTATTTTCTACTGAATATTGATAACAAGTTTGCACCGTTTAATAGTCAAGCCGGCCAAAACCGGCCTCTACAATGGTCTTGAAAAACAATAATTTGTAGGGCAAGACAAGATAAAATTTACCACTGGAATGTCTGACTCCGTAACAGCCAGGCATTCCAGTAGTGGCAGGAGAAAGCCAGTTTCATCTATGCCCCGCCCATCTCTAGCTAAGCTCCACCCACACTTCACTTCCACCCACGGTCGATCGATCCCGGAATTCCATGACTATCAATTTCCAGAAAACTATAAAGGAAACCTGTTGAATATTTTGAAACTAATTTGAGCGTGTGCTGTTGCTGATAGGCAGCAACAGCGCCAAGTCAAATTAGTTTCAAAATATTTAAAGGTACACATTCATATCAAAATGCTTGAAAATAAAATTGTTGAAATTATGTACTTTTAGAGGCTTAAATTGTGTACCTCAATGTAATGAAATTAAATAAATCTTAACATATGATGATTTCATTCCATATAAATAAATTTCGCAGGATTGGTTGTGAATTTGAATTAGGGACCCTTGCCTTTAATTCAATTTGACAACTTAAAAAAATTATATTAATTTCTCTGTAATGAAATCATCATGTACTAAGATTTATTTCGTTTCATTACATCTAGGCACATAATTTCAGCTTCTAAAAGTATAATTTTAACAATTTTATATCCAACCATCTGCTGTGAATATGCACCTTTAACAGCATGTAGACACATAAGTCACACAACACTGCTCAGTCCGTCATCAATTAACTGTTTGTGACGAACTTATCTACATCATTCTTAACATAATTGATTATGGCGTCATTCTACACATCGCACAGTTGATTATGACGTCATATGATTGATGGATAAACTATAATCTTCCTTTAAGAAAAACCCCTCTTCTCTTAGCCTGCAAAGGAACATTTAGTAACTAGTAAGCACACATTTGGATTTTATTGACCAAATTGGACCAATAGAGTTAAATGATCCGCTTATAATATTAACAATAAAAGATAAAATGTACTTACATACACCGCCACCATCTAGGTACAGTTATACAGCTAATAAATAAGGTGCTTACTTACATCAATATGATTGAAAATAAGACTTAAACTTATATACTTTTAGAGGCTTAAATTGTGTGCCTATATGTAATGAAAGAAAATAAATTTTAACATAGAAGGTTCCATTCCGTATAAATTATCATTTTTTAAGTTGCAAAATTGAATTAGACACGAGTCCCTAATTCCAATCCACTACTAAAAAAATTAGAATAATTTATTCGGAATGGTACCATGATAAGCTAAGATTTATTTTCTGTAATGCATGTACATACAGGCACACAATGTTAAGACTTTAAAGCATACAATTAAAATTTTTTTTACTTTTCTAGAGTCACTCAGTTAAAAATAAATCGTTCAAGCCAATGTGGACAATTTGAAAAGGCAAATGATTGTTTACTTACATACATAAAATTTATATTATTACCTAGGACCAGTACACACGATAATGCTTAAGAAGATGACGCTTAAGAAAATCAAATGGCCGTGTGTTCTGAACAAAGTTACACAGAGGACATACAAACTCATACGTGTAATTACGCTTGTTCATGTTAAGATTAGTGGGACATTGCGATAATCTCCACTCTGTAACATGCAGTCTTAGATGTGATTTTAAATCCGCAAAATCCCGCGCAATATATGGACACTCCAAACATTTGAGGCCGGCGATCATGCAATACGTTTCACTGGGTCTGTGTTTATCACATGGCGACAAAGCCAAAGCTCCTGCAAAACACAAACAGGGAAACATTTTGAATGTTCAAGCCGGCCAGAAATGGGGTCTGCGAGGGATTTTTGAGAGTAAGAAATTAATATTTTACATCGCTTACCAATGGACCGCTCCAGTTTTTGCTATGCCCCGCCCACTTCTAGCTAAGCTCCACCCACAACTCGGTCGGGTAGAGATCGGTCAATCCTTGAACCCCTGACTATCAATTGCCAGAAAACTATACAGATAAGTTGTTAAATATTTTGAAACTAATTTAACTGGGTGCCCGGTCAAAGTAGTTTCAAAATATTCAACAGAATATTTATTAAATAGTAGACATGCAATTCGTACAACAACGTATAGCCCGTCTTCAATTATGCTTTCATGACGTATTTATCTACGTCATCGATTATGATGTCATTCTACATGTCACGTAGCTGATTATGACGTCATATGATGGATGGATAAAGTGGAAAGGTCCATTATACGTGGCCAAATATTTGTCTCTTGGTCAGTTAGAATGTTTGTTTGGGAAAATGCATATTTCCTTTATCAATCTTAACGACTAAATAGTCAAATACTACTGACCCAATTAAATCTATCATTGCCAAAAACCATAGCTTAATACGCATGAACAAACGCTGAATTTGTGTACCAACCCTGAATCTTGAACATCGGCGTGATGTCAGTAATCTATTTGTATGGAGCCAGAAGACAGATTGGTGTTAAATTTGAAAATAATGTTGCACACGGTTGAGAAGACATATTCCATTACGAACAGAGGCAAAATCATAATCCTTCACTTTTGAAGAGCGGGAGGAGGATACGTTAATTATAGCTTTTACTTTCCTTGGTGCCCAGTCTTTATATATGATATCTTTTACAATACAGCGCAGAAATAACTTAACACATACTGTTGAATATTTTGAACATAATTGAATTAGAAAACATTAATGTCTACGACCGCAATGTCTTCCAATCCAATCATGTTCAAAATATTCAACAGACAATTTCTTACATTATGTTCAAAATTGTACTAACATTTTTCTTTTTTTTTGGAAACATTTAAACGTATTTATGGCCCATACAGTATATAAGAATTCAACAAGTCTTAGTTAATGTCAGACACATGGTCGAAGTGGGCAAAACCGGTCTTAGCAGTAGTCTTAAAACCTGTCCTTTTGTTGACAAAAGACTATTTAAAAAAAATCTTACAACTATTTCAGACAAAACAAAGCGGTCATTCAACTGGTAAATTTTCAAAAATATTTCCTCAGCAACAGTTCTTGATTTGTTGGACCATTAACCCTCTGACCACCAACAACTTTCAGTCAAATTGTTTTCAAAATATTCAGCAAGTCAAGAGCCTTTGCTCATTGAAATTATTGTCTGGTGGCTTGCAGCAGCGAGACAATTAATGTCTTAACCATTGAACTCTCGAATTTGTTTTTAAAATTTCAATTTTTTCATAGAAAATGTCCATTTGCAGACCAAGAATACGATTTTTGAAAATTTACCACTGGAATGACTGGCTCGGTTATCGAGTCAGTCATTTTAGTGGTAAATTTTCAAAACTAGTCTTCTCTTGGTCTGCAAATGGACATTTCACAAGACCTATTTAAGGGTTAATAACACTATCATCTACAACTATTAAAATTTGTAATGTTTCATAACATGATGAACGAGAAAGTCAAACGGACGTGCGTTCTTCGTATATTGACAGAACGGGCAGGTATACTGGTATGTATGATTGCGCTTATTTGAGTTCAGATTAGTGGCCAACGGTGATACGCGCCACTCAGGCATATGCGTGTTCAGATGCGATTTTAAATTGGCAATATCCTTCACAACATATGGACATCCAACACATTGGAATCCTCGCATTTCATATGTTTCACTGGGTCTGTGTTTATCGCGTGACAATAAAACCAAATTGCCTGCAACACAAAACAGTGAAACATCTTGAATTACTATTGTTTTCTACTAGGAAATGCAATAATAACAAAATTTAACACTCTAATTTTCAAATTTTGTCAAGAAAATTCCAATTTTGTCAGACAAAAATACCCATTTGGAGAGTATTTTTGAACCAGAAATGTGCTTGCAATGCAACCATGAAGCTCGACTTTACGATTTTGCAATGAACTATGAAGCTTGACTTCAAACATTAAATACAAATAGAGGGCTTATCAATACCCTTATCAACAAGAGGCCCAAAGACATGTAATGCTCACTTGTACCATTAGCATTTGAACCATTTCCATTTAAATACCGGTATAGCAGTAGACATGATGGATAATTTTTGAAGGTTCAAAGATGACCACGTGGACGATGTGCAGGGTATCACAATAGCTCGTTTTACTTCGTAAAGTAGGGCTAAAAATTACTACTATAATGACGGGTGGCAAATTTTGAAAACATATTCTTCCTTTGGCTGCAAATGGACGTTTCACAAGAACACTGCAAAAACTATTTGTGCAGCTTGATCAGTAAACAGATAAATAAATAATAGCATAAGATGGGGAAAAATAATGCACAGAAGTTTAAAGCTATGACAGTATTAATCCTTTCATCGCGTTAATTGTCAAGAAAATCCAAAACGTTTTCTCAGTCAGTGTCCATTTACAGGTCGAGCCAATTCCAATGCTAAATTGTTAGGACTAGTCTACTCTTGGCCAGCAAATGGACTTCTCATGGCCGATGTAAAGCCATCTTGACCGGCTTGACCATTAAAGGGTTAACAAAGCTACAGAGAACAAAGAGTCACAGACAATTCTGAGGAATTCTGAGTGATAAGGATTTGGCTGCGAAAAATTGCTAGATGGAAAAAATGTTGAAAATAATGACAAATTCCAGCATTATTTTTTTCCTTCTAAATATGGAAAAGCTAAGGTACGAGGGTTTATAAAAGACAAAATAACTGATATGACCTAAGAATATAGTGATAATATCAATCTCACAAGATGAAGATGTCACAAATAACTGATATGACCTAAGAATATAGTGATAATATCAATCTCACAAGATGAAGATGTCACAAATAGAAGATTGATGAGCAAATCCATAATCCAGTACTCGCTCTCGCTCTACGAAATACATTTAGGCAGTGGAATCCGAATGACAATCTTTTGAGGTCGAACAGCTTCATATACAATGTACTGAGCACATACAGTGTAAAATACGACTTATTATACAAAGATAGTTTAAACACGTTAGAATGTTTGATTAAAACGATAGATTAAAACGTGAATCGCTGAATGCGCTTTTAAGAAAACATAGATCTGTTAGAAACAGATACATCTGAACTTGTAAACCTGAGAGAGAGAGAGAGAGAGAGAGAGAGAGAGAGAGAGAGAGAGAGAGAGAGAGAGAGAGAGAGAGAGAGAGAGAGAGAGAGAGAGAGAGAGAGAGAGAGAGAGAGAGAGAGAGAGTTCTGCCATATCTCCCAGAATTTTCGGGCGACTTCCGGAAACAGGAATGATTGCGCTAGTCTACCGCACTAGTTCTTCTTGACGGCCATCTTTGATTTCGGATCATCGTCGATTTCGATAAGTTTCTTCCCCAGACCTAGTGCAACCACACTATGAAGTTGCAAAGCGATCCGATAAACGGCTAAGGAGTTATCATCTATCGTTTAAAGACACGTTAAAATTAATCCAAATTTTACTAATTTAGCCAGGAAATTAGAAAAAGTTCTCATTTCGAGGCCGGAAACTCATTGTTTGTGGACAGCCTATCTTCAATGTCTGGCTAACATCCTGGCCTAGATTATCCATATCAAGAATACACGCCTTCTGATGACAAGGGAATGTGAGGACGACAATGGTGAATAGACTTTTCAGCTTTTGCTATGCACACCCCATCCCCACCACCTCTAGCTAAGCTCCACCTATACCTCGCCGTGCTGGAACTGATCGATCCCTGAATGCCCTAACTATTAATTTCCTGAAAACTACATGTAAGCCGTTGAATATTCTACACGTCACCTAGTTGATAATGACGTCGTATGATGGGTGGCTAAAGTCTAAAGGTCTATCGTATTGATCTCCGCGTTGCGCGTAGTATTCCACTGAGCGTGAGTGAATACACAGCAGCATTACTCACACTGCAACGCTGATATTTCCACAATCAATAGCAATGACAAATCAATGTCATACTTTCTGGTGGGCTATCAAGGCGCAGTTATACGCAAAAATCTAAATTTTTTTACATTCATGTTGCTTCTCTCCATAATGTGAACTGATATGACTAAAAAAAATCCTATTTTAAAGCAAATGACTGCTACACGAGACATTTATGTCACGTACGCGTTTCGTGTAGCGAGGCTTATTGTCATGTACACGTGACTGACGCTCATATAGTCAGATATAAATTCCTCGCTGCATTCCTCAACTGATTGTTTACGCTCGATTGTCTGACTGCTGCAGCCCGCTAGACAATGACTTCAATGTGCAATAACATTGAAACTGCTGAATATTTTGAAAACAACTTGACTGAAAGTTGTTGATGGCTTAGTCAAACTGTTTTCAAAATATTCAGCAGAAATTCAGCGAGCAAACAGTTAAGATCAATATATCGCTAAAGAACAGTTACCCCTAGATTTGTCTTGACAGATGAAAGTGTGTTGCGTCACATCGTCCTTACCATTCACCTTCTCATGTCTCAATATTGCATTTACAACTGGATTGATATTCCCAGAGCTAAGCCCTTATTTTTATTGTCTTTCTCCATCCCTTGTCTTCTTCTCCAGTGGTATTGAAAGCTAATACTTTCTAAACGCTTAACAGTCAGTGTTTTGGTACCATCAGGATCACCAACTATTCAGTTGTATGACTTTGTACTTTTTATAAATCTTCATGGGAAGGATTCAGTTGAGTTAAGCCAAGCAAAATTATATATATATTTATGTTTCCTATTCCCTACCTACCTGCAACCAAAGCCGCAAACTTCTTGGCCCAGAAATGGTGCTACATAAATATTTCTAGCCAGAAAATTTGGACTGATGGATTTATTGAATTTTCAGTGTTTTTATCATATTTTCTACCTTAATTTGATACATATTTAACAAAAGCATGGTAAAGGAACCCCCCCCCCCCCCAACCCATCCACAAAAAAATGTATTCCCTACCTACATACCTGCATTTTTGGAGCCATGTAATAAACATATACATTATTTTCTTTGGCCTTATATCACACAAAGCATAACTCACTACCGTTACGACCTAAGTAGCCTGGCTAGAAATGTAAGAAATATGACAGACTGACTTATACTGGTAGCCAGGAAAATCATGTTTCCACAGGCACGATATTAAAATGGACATTTCCATTTTTAGCTATTTCCCGCCCATCTATATCTAAGCTCCACCCATACCTCGCTCGTGTTGGGATCAATCGATCTCTGAACTCCCTGACTATCTATGACAGCAACAGCGTCCAGTCAAATTAGTTTCAAAATTTCCAACAGCATGTTTATTAAATTGACATACAATTCGTACAACGTGTCAGACTATTAAGAGTTATTGGCGGGCCAAATAGAATCAGTTATGCCGTGATGATTATGACATTCTACACACCACTTAGCTGATTTTGACGTCATATTCTGGAAAGGTGAATTTAGGATCCATTGAGGGAGATCATAGAATAAAAGAAGAACAAACATATTAGTGAATATACCTCTACAACTAGCCTTTGTATGCTAGTTTGCAAAATATCCTTACTTGGAAGCATGCTTGCGAAATTGCAAAACATTTTCAGACAAGAATATTTTTTTAAAACTTACTGGAATAATCAAGCAAGTCACTCTTGACAGTGAACAGACCTGTTTACAAGTGCACATATATGCATTCTCTGAGATTTTGAATGACTTTTTATCGTTTACATTTCCAATGGCAGCAACAACTTCCAGTTAAATAAGTTTTAAAATATTCCACAATTCACCCGTATGATTGCTTTTACACCGCATGGTCAAACTATAGATGGCGCTGCTTTATCAACATTTAATTACAAAAGCCTGAGTATCTTTCGTTGTCGGAATGATAAAAATCTAAAATGGCAGGGATGGATTATGTGTGGCAAATTCTATCACGTGAAAGGTTAGTATAAGATATGGTGAGGTTTCCTTTAAGGCTTTTTACCCATTGTGTGGGAATTGTCGAGACTACAGTGAGTCGTGTGAAATGCTATATATATTTGCTATATGTATTAGGCAGCTTTGTCCGTAGCTCACAAATTTTTCCTGACGGACTTACTCGAGTTTTGAGTTTCCACCACAAATCTTTTGTCACTCACTATCCTATTACTATTGAGCTCATGTAGTTGTCACACTTCATTAGAGGAGAGACAATTCACCTTTCCAGAGTACCCACCCATCATATGACGTCATAATGAACGGCGTGAGGTGTACAATGACATCATACTGAATGACGTCGATAAGTACGTCACGAACACATATTTGAAGGTCTATGCTGTTGTACAAATTGTTTGCTTTTACTATTTAGTAAATATTCTGTTGAATATTTTGAAAATAATTTAACTGGGCGCTGTTGCTGCCATAGGCAGCAACAGCACCCAGTCAAATTAGTTACAAAATATTCAACAGCTTCCCTGTAGTTTTCAGGAAATTGATAGCTAGGGCATTCGGGGATCGATCAATCCCAACACGGCGAGGTGTGGGTGGAGCTTAGCTAGAGATGGGCGGGGCATAGCTAAAAATGGAAAGGAGGTCCATTCACGTCATCAATGTCGACTACACCGCAGTGAACCCGATTGTGAAAATACAGGGTTTTTAGCAAAAGCATCTCTGGGGCTGTGGTTTAATATATTGTATCAAAATCAAACAGTCCACTGTAAGAGCGCCTTACTTCAGATAAAGCACCACGCTGTGACACCAAAAGGAGTTTTCTAAGGTAGGTGAATTGCATTATCATTAATGGGCATGTAGGCCTAAAAATGGCCTCTACAGTGATCATGAGCAATGTCCATTTGTAGGCAAAATAGACGATTTAAAAGATTTTTACCACTCAAATGACTGGCTCGATATCGGAGCCGTGCTTCTTGTGGTCAATTTCAAAGATTGTCTTCTCTTGGCCTGCAAATGGACATACACTTAGGCTAAGCTCGGATACGCTATCGAGGTACTCCTATCAAAGGAATCACGTGACTGGTTTACCTGTTTAAGCATGCACGCACTTTTACTCTCCCTTGAAGCAGGGGTAATCGAGTAGAATTTGTACAACGTGATTCCGTTATCCGATTATACGTTACCACGGGAACAACCTGCTCGGTTATGGAGCCAGTCATTTGAGTTGTGAATTTTCAAAAATAGTCTTAGCAAGTTATACATAAGTGATTGCACAGCTCTATGCCATTGTCTACATGCATGACAGGTACATAACAAAATAAGCGGAACCAGTTGAATAACAATTATTACATTTTTTATTCACGACAACTTATTTACATAGAACTTTTAAGTACAGGTAATTGTATTTACACTTATTAGTGCAGGTGCTAAGCGTAATATTTAAAATTATACTCTAATTAAAATACTTCTTTCTAATCTGACGTCTTACAGAGCTCAAAACAATAGGAATCTGAATGTATATATAGTAAATACTAAACATTTAGTGGACAAGCCAGCACAAAACAGTCTTCTTGAGGAATGGCCAAGACAATCTTTAGAAATTTTGCCATTAGAATGACTGGTTCGATAACAGTGCCAGTCAATTTCGAGTGCTACATTTTAAGTCTTCTCTCAAGGTCTTTTGGTCTTCAAAAGACATTCACTACCAGTAAGTAGAAATAATGAACAGCTTTCTTGACAAATCTTGACAATTGAGGAATCCAATCTGTCAATCAAATATATGATGTCATACTGAATTACGTCATGTGTAGGTTGATGTCACAATCAAGTGGTAAATTTCCAAAGTCCAAAGATTGTCTTCTCTAAGCCTGTAATTGGGCCATTAACAAGAGCGATTGCAAAGGACATCTTTGGTCAGCAAATTTTAATCCCAAAAAACTACTGATCAGTTGTCAAACTAGAGTACATGATACTGATGACAGAAAACAACATTTACATAACTATACACCTGTACATATATACAATCAAGGTTAATAGTCGACACGGTATGGAAGAATTTTCGTGACACACCATTATCTCCCTTGGACCATGTGACTTGTAAACTGTTAAAACATTGCGGCTAGCGCCTAAGCAATCTGGGTTCCTAACTGTCAAAGTAAGTCTCTGAGTAATTGTAAGATACCAGGTTGAATATCCTGACAGTAATTTTGTCTGAAAGTAATTTTGCCATGTCTATGGCAATACCATCTTCAAGTCAAATTAGTTTCAAAATGTTCAACAGGATAACTACGATGTATTCGCATTAACCGTTTAACCCTTATATCAGCCAAAAACGACTTCTCCAGTGGTCATGAGAAATGTCCATTTGCAGACCAAAAGAAGACTACTTTTGAAAATTTACCATTGGAATGACTGGCGCAATAACCGAGCCAGTCATTCCAGTGGTAAAATTCCAAAAATAGCCTTCTCTTGGTCTGCAAACGGTCATTTCTCAAGACCACTGTTGAAGCCGTTTTTGGCTGATATGAGTGTTAAAGGGTTAAGTGCAGTAACTGCTATCAGTCTTAGTAATTTCATAATAAATCAACAGAATATATTATACACTGTAAAGAATTGACTTTTTCAGGGATTTGTCTTGGTCAAATGTTGGCAACAATGATAAAACTTCACCATTAACTACACTTAATTGCATCACTTCTCACTGAAATGCGGGAAACTACTGGTAACAGTGGTGATTTGCGGCTAATTTTGGTTAACAATGGTTAACCGCATTAGCCGCTTAACATGGACTAATTTAATGGCGGTAGAAAACTTAACTGCACCAGGAGCGTATATAACCTGGTTACAAAATCTGCAAAAAGCATCCAGATTCTACTACAACGTAGTAAGCGTCAGGCAACAAACAGTACCCTGAGTTGGTTTTTAAATAATTTGTCTTGGGAAGGGTTAAAGGCTGAGATCAATTAAAAAAGGATTTGACAGTTCTGCCATCTGGCATACCTGCCTGCATAAGCTTGACAATGTGGTCATTATGCTGCTGTTCTCCTTCAACATCTCAAAATCAACACCATTTATCAGCTTACAGTTAACCCATTAACACTCATATCAGCCAGAAACCGAATCTGTAGTGGTCTTGGGAAATGTCCATTTGCAGACCAAGAAGACTATTTTTTTTTAATTTACCAATGGAATGACTGGCTCGATAACCGAGCCAGTCATTCCAGTGGTAAATTTAAAAAAACAGTCTCCTCTTGGTCTGCAAATGGACATTTTCTATGAGAAAACTGAAATTTTCTTGAAGAAATTCGAGGGCTAATGGGTTAATAGAAGTTGATAAGACACTATAGAGTTAAGTCATCAAATTATAAATATATCCATTATACATATAATGCACACTAGTTTAGCCCCTTAACACTGAAGTCGGCAAAACATAATTTTAGAAATATCCATTTGCAAAGCGAATATTTTTTGAAAATTTACCACTGGAATGATTGGCTGGCTCAATAACTTTGCCAGTCATTCCAGTGCTAAATTTTCAAAAAATAATCCCTTGGTCTGCAAATTTACTTTTTCGATTAGAAACGTGAACTTTTCTTGAACAGATTTGAGTGTTAAACACATGAATTAGTCAGTATTTTTTCTTGTTATCAAATTATATACATCAATTGTACTGAAACACATAACATAGCATAACATTACAGGAATCCATGACAATTAGTAGTTATTTCTATTATAACTTCAATATTATTAGCAAATACCAGAAGCAAAAATCGCTTGATTCAGCAAGATTATATAGTAGCTCACATGATTGACATCAGCAACTGGTACAATAGTATTACACACCATTAATAATTAATCAAATTTAGACACTAATTTATCATCCATTTAGTTAAAATATCGTTATTAACACGTGCCAGGTTACATAATTACGGTCTCACTGTCGAAATGTAAGTGACACTGTCTTGAATAAATTCCTTGTTAGATTTACAACTGCATTTAACCCTTTAAGTCTTGAGAATTTGTTCAAGAAAATTTCAATTTTCTCAAAGAAAATTTCAGTTTGCAGATGAAGAGAACACTATTTTTGAAAATCTACCACTAGAATGACTGGCTCGGTTATCGAGCCAGATATTTCAGCGGTAAATTTCCTTTAAAAAAAACCAGTCTTCTCCTGATCTGCAAATTGACATTTCTCAAGACCACTGTAGAAACCCTTATTGGCTGATATGAGTGTCAACTCTTACCACTCGGATGTAAAAAAATTTTCATTTTCAAATTAAAGTAAAAGATGAACCAGTGTTTATTTTTTAACAAATTTGGTGGAAGATGGTGCCGTCGTCGACAGCAACATCGTCCACCAAAATTATTGAAAAATATACACCAGTTTCTTAGCTATTGATGCGCTAAAAGGTAGAATATTGACATCAGTGTGCTAAGGGTTAAAGTTCCTAACTTTTAATAGGCTCCATTTGACTTGTTTTTCTATGGTACATTTGGTAGTGCTTCAGGAGGTGACTAGTAAACCTAAATGGCCGTGTGTTCATGACGACTCCACACATTGGACACTGATATTGGTACGTATACGTGCTATGTGACCACTGACTGACGGGTTGTGATGATAGGCGCCAATCAGTAACATGCGTGCTTAGATGGCATTTTAAGTCATTGAAATCTGATGACACATATGGGCATCTAATACAAGTAAGACCTGCTATAGACATCATAGCATGTCTCGTTTCACTGGGTCGAACACCGAGCATCACCATAGACAAATTGCCTGCAAAACACAGAAAAACGGAAGTCGTTGATGAAGTGTTTTGATCAATGAACCATGACACCAATACATTTCCTTAGTGGCAGTGTTCAAATGCTGATAAAATATTTTTGATTTACATGTTTGATTCCCAATGGTCAATAGCATCCATCCATCCACCTTGATTTTTCAATCTACTTGTAGGTTGTGTAGTGTTTCAAAATGTGACTTATGAACCTAAAGGGACGCGTGTTCAAAATCACTCCACAGATTGGACACTGAAATTGGTATGTGTATGTACGATGAGACCACTGACTGACCGGTTGTGACGCAAGGCGCCAATCGGTAACATGCATATTTAAATGACATTTTAAGTCTTCGAAATCTGCCGATACATATTCACATCCAATACATGTGAGTTCTCTCATAGATTGTTTTGTTTCACTGGCTCGAAAGTCAAACTCCACCACAGCCAAACTGCCTGCAAAACACAGAAAAGTGGAAGTTGTTGAAGAAGTGCTTGGGCCAATTAACCAGGATATGAGTGCTGAAAGCTTTTGGCGGCTATGTCCATAGAGGTACATTGTAGATTTTACACAACAAGTAAATACTTCTTATCCCACTTAACAGTATAATATTTATAGTCAACTTAAGTCTAAGGCCGTGTTCTCACTAAAGAGTTAATCGGGAATAACACCATACCTCACTATGGCGGAACACCGGTTAAGTCTCTAGTGAGAACACTAACTCCTAGAAGGCTACTTCCGCATTCATCAGCTAACTAGGGTAAGCATGCTTCATTGACAAACCTATAGAAAAATGTAGATTCGTTAGTCAGGCCATCCATAATACAGGAATCCATTTCTAGATATGCCAGCCAATTTCTGGCTAAATTGCGACCACATTGTATTCTCACTTGTATAGATTCTAAAACAAAACCCTGAATTACTAGAATCTTAATTTCAAGGTAGAAGCAACTCTCAATCAAATTAATTTCAAGATATTCAACAGAAAGATTATGAAATTGTTATTTTACAAAAGACATGCAATTCAGAACTTAGCTCCGCCATTCATGACATAATTGATTATGACGTCATCCTTCACGTCAGCTAGAACTTTGAATATGACGTTGTATGATTGATGGATAAATTTGAATCCTCCAGTTCATAAAGATGGCTCCAAAAGGCAAATTTTGTAGTCAGTCTAAACTGGTAAAAAAAAAATCAAAATATTTCCATATAAATTGAATGTCTTTGTGCAAACCGAGAAGACTATTTTAGAAAATTTACCACTCAAATGACTGGCTCAGTTATTGAGCTAGGCATTTCAGTGGCAAATTTTCGAAGTCTTCTCTTGGCCGTCAAATGGACCTGCCTCCAGATCATTGCAGAAGACGTTTTTGTCCGGTTTGACTATTACCCCTCTAACCCTATAAGCCTTGAATTTGTTCAAAAAAATTTCAATTTTTTTCGAAGAAAATGACAATTTGCACAACAAGAAAGTTTAGCACTGGAAGGCCATTTTTGGCTGATATAAGTGTTAAATGGTTAACATACAAGCCAGTCGAAAATGGCTTCTGCCGTTATCTTGAGAACTATCAATTTGTATTTGTCCGGTAACTGGGCCAGTCACTCTAGTAGTAAATTATTAAAAATAATATTTTCTTGTTTCGCAAATGGACAAATTGAAATTTTTCTTAACAAATTTGAGAGTTAAAGGGTTAAGCAAGTCAGATAAACAAACACGGCAAAATAAAATGTCTGAGCACGCCTTTCCCCATCACTCACGTTAATACTTATGAAGGCGAAGAAATAAAAAATTCCACGGATGCAATATCAAAACGTATTCTGTAGTCATGAGACTTGAATGAAAAGTGCTACAAAAATCACTATTATGAAAAAATATACTGAGCTATCCACATCTTTACTTTCGCATTTTCACAGTCCATAAAGTCAAAGAGAAAATCGTATAAATGCTTTTAACATGGCTAATGAACCCACAAGTTTTAGTAAAATCGTTGAATATTCTCTGGCATTATATGTCGCGGTGCATAGTGCTTCATTATATGCGCAACAAAATAACACGAACGTTTCGTTAATATAGTCGAGCAAATCGGGCACCGGAACTGATAAATGTAATGGCCACTCGGTCGCTTGTTCACACAAAACTCTGATAAGCGCCATTTTGGAAGATGTGAGTTCAAATGCGACTTTAAATCAGAGTAATCAAGTGCAGAATAACGGCAGCCAATGCAATTCAAATGCGCCAAATGGACCTCTTCAGTAGCATGAAATGAGCGGCGGCGGGGCATCAATGGCAATTTTCCTGCAAAAACAGAATATCTTCATTGAAAGTCTTGATTTCTTAGTTGTTATTCTTAATTTTTTTATCATTTCAAGGGTAAATCCATACAAATTTGAGTGTTAACTCTTACCACTCTGATGTCAAGCGTATACATTTTCAAATTAAATTAAAAGATGAACTGGTGTTAATTTTTCAACAAATTTGTTGGAAAAATGTACACCAGATTCTTCGCTGTTGAACCAATAAAAAATAGAATTTTGACATCCGAGTGTTACGGGTTAAAGGGAACCCCTTACCACTCTGCCACACTTTGTCAATAGCAAATAAACTGGTGTACATTTTAAAAGATTTGGTGGACGATGTTGCTGTCATCTTCCGTCTAACTTGTTGAAAAATGAAGACCAGATCGCATTTTTATTTAATTTTAAAAGTCAAAATCGTGACATCAGAATGGTAAATCGTAAGAATGTTAATTTTCTTAACCATTAAAGATTAAAATAAAAGATATTTAGCGGTCCATGTTCACAATAGTAACGAGTAACGTAGAGGCCCAGGGGCCTGTGATGCTCACCTGGCCCAGTAGCATTAAAACCTTTTGCATTTAAATAGACGTAATCCTTGTAAATTAGAAAATAAGACATCACATACCAAATCAGTCGCTTGACAGTTCAAGTGTTAACGCGGTATAACTATCATTACAAACATCACAAGCATTAGAAGCTATCATACATAGTGTCTCATTAAATGAGCAATAAAGTAAAATGATCGTCTGTTTAATACGGCGAGACAAACCGGGCACCGGAACTGAAATATGCAATGGCCACTCGTATTCTTGTTCAGAAAAGATAATCGCCATTTTATGAGATGTGTGTACAAATGTGACTTTAAATCTCGGTAATCTTGTGCAGGATAATC
Source organism: Chaetoderma sp. LZ-2023a (assembly GCA_034401795.1). Taxonomy (NCBI): domain Eukaryota; kingdom Metazoa; phylum Mollusca; class Caudofoveata; order Chaetodermatida; family Chaetodermatidae; genus Chaetoderma; species Chaetoderma sp. LZ-2023a. Next base: position 9,696,436 of record CM067364.1, read on the forward strand.
GCACTCAATGCAATTCATGGTGCCTGTATGGAATTGTTCAGTCGGGCGAAGTACTTGTCTGGGCAGCAAAGCCAAACCGCCTGCAAAGACACAGAAAATCTTTGTCTTAATAACTTGTTCCATTAATTGACCAGTGAGGCGCCGAATCACATGCGGATGCATGCAAGCAAACCTACGATGCCACTATCGTCAATGACCGAATAGTATTTAACCCTTTAACCCTCAAATTCTTTCACAAAAATTTCAATTTTCTCATAGAAAATGTCCATTTGTAGACCGAGAAGACTATTTTTTTAATTTTACCACTGGAATGACTGGCTCGGTTATCGAGTCAGTCATTCCAGTGGTAAATTAAAAAAAATAGTCTTCTCTTGGTCTGTAAATGGACATTTCTAAAGACCACTGCACAAGCTGTTTTTGGCTGATATGATTGTTAAAGGGTTAATGAAACTACTAGTATATTATGGTGGCCTATTTAGAAGGTTTCTTGGGAGAAATCCCCTAAAAATTGGTTAGAAGATGGAACATCCTAGCTTCTCAGATCAACTTTTGTGTAAAAATCCTAACCGCTTGATCAATGAATATCTATTTGCATGTCAAGCGATGACCAATTTTTAGTATAAATTTATCACTGGAATGATTGACTTGTCATGTTATCTAGCCAGACATTCCAGTGCTGAATTCGTAAAAAAAAAGAAAAAAAGAAGCCTTCCCTTGGTCCAAAACTTGACTTGCAAATGGATATACCTAAAGATAATTCCAGAGGCTGTTTTGACAATCAAAGTGTTAATAAAATTGAATGAATTGTTTCTGAGAAACGCCCGCAAATAAACAATATAACAAAATGCAATACCTTTGGTCCCTCACCAAGCTAAAAGCAACCCGGCTGAAGGTGAAGAAATCACAAATTCTAGATACACAATACCAAGACGTAGATTGTTTGTAGTGTATACAATAGTACTAAGAAGCTTATTTCTCAGTCAAATACCAAATTCGGTTCTCATAATTGAAACAGTTACACTTGACAACAACACCACACACAAGATACCAACAGACTTATGCATTACATAATTACACAGCATTCAAAATCTGTAAAATATTTTTAAAACATATTTAACTCGCAGTCATTATTTGCTCAAATGATACGTTCATGATGTATGACTCATACTTAATTCATGTTCGGATGTTCACAAATCCAATGACTTTTCCATGACAAAAATGTCATGACTCATGAATAAATTTAAGCTTTCCGCACAAAAAGGAGAAATGTTCATTTGCAGACCGAGAAAACTATCTTTTAAAATTTACCAGCGGAATGACTGGCTCGATAATCGTTTCTCTTGGTCTGCAAATGCACATTTTCTATGAGAAAAATGAAATTTTCTTGAACAAATTCAAGGTTTAAAGGGATAATGGTGTCCATACAGTACAGCTCATAGCCCAAGTAGAATATACCGTTGAATATCTTAAACATAATTGGATTGGAATTGCCACATGTCTTCCGATTCAAATATGTTCAAAGTCGTCAACACAACATTTCTTACATCGTATACAGTATTGTACTAACTAACATGTTTAGATTTTGGGTTTGGAACCATGTTAACTTATCTATGATCTGTACTATAACTATATATGTTTTTATCTATCATACTGTACTATAACTATATATGTTTCTATCTATGATACTGTACAATAGATAACTTTTGGACACAAAAGCTGTTGCAAACACAAACTCTAATTATGTTCAAAATATTCAACAGACCATTTCTTAAATCGTATTCTAAAATTAAATTGTACTAACTAACATGTTTCAGTTTTTGTTTTGGAAACTCTCTCTCTCTTCCCCTCCCTCCCTCTCCGAATCTCAATTTCCAGAAAACTATACAGGTAAGCCGTTGAATAGTTTGAAACTAATTTCACTGGGTGCTATTTCTGTCACAGCCCAGTAAACAGTTTCAAAATATTCAACAGCATGTTTATTAAAGAATAAAGACATATAATTCATACAACACCGCTTAGTCTGACTAAGAGTTGTTGAATGAATTGTATATCTTTCAATTAAGCGTTTGTGACAAACTGAGTTCCGTCATTCATGATGCAATTGATTATGACATCATATGATTGATGGATAAACTGGAATCCTCCATTGAGATTCTGGGATGGGAATACAGGCTTCAGCATTAAACTTAATCCCAACGCACATACAAAGTATGCATAGCTTACCTCGAAATGGGTTGTCCATAGCTAGAAATGGTTTGTCCATAGCTAGAAATGGGTTGTCCATAGCTAGAAATGGTTTGTCCATAGCTAGAAATGGGTTGTCCATAGCTAGAAATGGTTTGTCCATAGCTAGAAATGGTTTGTCCATGGTAGAAATGGTTTGTCCATGGTAGAAATGGTTTGTCCATAGGTAGAAATGGTTTGTCCATAGGTAGAAATGGGTTTGTCCATAGCTAGAAATGGGTGGGGCATTGCTAGAAATGGGTGGGGCATAGCTAGAAATGGTTTGTCCATAGCTAGAAATGGGTTGCCCATAGCTAGAAATGGTTTGTCCATAGCTAGAAATGGGTTGTCCATAGCTAGAAATGGTTTGCCCATAGCTAGAAATGGGTGGGGCACAGCTAGAAATGGTTTGTCCATGGGTAGAAATGGTTTGTCCATAGGTAGAAATGGTTTGTCCATAGGTAGAAATGGGTTTGTCCATAGCTAGAAATGGGTGGGGCATTGCTAGAAATGGGTTGTCCATGGGTAGAAATGGGTGGGGCATAGCTAGAAATGGGTTGTCCATGGGTGGGGCATAGCTAGATACATTTGGTTTGCCCATAGCTCTAAATGGGAGAGGCATAGCTAGAAATGGTTTGCCCATAGCTCTAAATGGATTCCGCTATTACACTATCAGCAGAATAAGTTAAATCTCTTCCCTCGGCTGCTCATGGAGTGATTTTTAGAACAAGGTCAATAAACTGACGGTAGATGAGAGTAAAGCATGAAAAGTAGGTCACACTGACCTACTTTTGGTACAATACATACATTAAGCCTACAAGTTTGATTAGTGTATACGAAAAACTCTTGAAATGACAACCCGAAATAATCTTTTGTGACTGACTAGTTAATTAAGTTAGGGACATGGCAGATTAGAGCTGCTTCCACCAACTAAAAGTCCCTCATCTACCGCTGATCGCGGAGAGACAGTTTTATCCCATACCAATTTGACAAAAACGTGGCATTAGCAGCCATAGTGTCTCATTAAATGAGCAATAAAGTAAAATGATCGTCTCGTTAATATTGTCAGACAAATTGGGCACTGGAACTGATATATGCAATGCCTGCTTGCATTCACAGAAAACTTGGATAGTCGCCATTTTGCAAGATGCGTGTTCAAATGTGACTTTAAATCAAGGTAATCTTGTGCAGAGTAATCGCAGTCAATGCAATTCAAATCCGCTGCATGGATTTTTTCAGTCGGGCGAAGTAGTTGTCTGGGCAGCAAAGCCAAACCGCCTGCAAAGACACAGAAAATCTTTGTTGAAAAACCTTGATTACTCAGTCATTATTTCTATTACGTCAACTATGTGCCCCTAATTATTTATGGACGATGTATTAGTGCTGTTCTGATCGATGGTTGATTAGTTTGCATGTTCAACCAACCAATCGATCATGATTTCAGAAATCGATTTTGGTTGTTTATAAATTGACTTAATTAATATATTTTAGCTGGTTAAGCCAGAAAACGAATACTTTTTGGAAAAGAATTTAAATTTAATTGTTACAACTACATAGTATTACTCCATAGTCGAAGACATTAATTCTTTCAGCACTGAAATAGTATGTTGCAAATTCCAAAGCAACCATACAAGTAACATTTTGAATATTTTGAAACGTATTTGACTGGAAGCTGTTGCTGTCTTAGGCAGCAACAGATTCCAGTCAAATTAGTTTCAAAATATTCAACAGATTATTTCTTAAATTATTAACAATCTACCATACCTTGGTTTGAAAGGGGTAAGTATCCTTGCACATGCAATAATTACTGCATTCAAAATTGGTAAAAAATTAGAACTTGTTATGATCAATCATTAATTGATCATCGGTTAGTATATAAAACCAATCATCGATCACAAAAATAGTACCATTCCAAACACCATGATGTATTGCAATTAGTTGAGACCCTACATAACCATCAACATACCCAACAATGAAACTACTGTACCCTACTGACATGAAATCAAGCATAGCCCTACTGAGGAATCGCCCAAATTTGCTAAGAACAACAAGGACAATCAAACTTTATTGGAACAAACTTTCGAACTGAAACATTAATTAGGCAACGCGAATGTTATCCTCCTAGAACTCGGCATGAAGACAAGAGATGAAACGACATGATAGCTAAGATATGAAATAAGCGTGGATAAGCACTACCAAGCATGCATAGTACTCCAAACAGTGTATTTTCTACAGCATATTCAAAACTCTGTATTCAAATAGACGTATATTGACGCAATCCGGGCTTCCCCTAGTGCAAGTGTGGGAGTACTATACTCCCAATGTTCATGTTTGTACTCAGAAAACAAAGACAAAGGAAGTGTTGGACTTTCTCTTTTCTGACCTTGACACAAATAAAACAGATTTTAAGCAAATTTAATGTATGGGAACCATTTTAGACATCCATGTTTCCAACAAGGACTCCTAAAACTACTACACAGTATGTCCAAGACTTCCTGTCTTTATAGAATCTCTAGACGGGGTCAACCGTTCACACTAGATAACAAAATATTCTCCTATTGACATGATTTAAATTATTGGCTGTACATACATAGTTGCGCTGAGAACAAGATACTGCAAATTAAATCTGCATGGTTGAAACGATTATTTACAAAATGTTTGAATTAGTTTATATATATTTTTAATTTTCTAACTTGAATTCAGTTTAAATCTGCATGGTTGAAGCGATTATTTACAAAATGTTTGAATTAGTTATATATTTTTAATTTTCTAACTTGAATTCAGTTTAAATTGGGAAAAAATTGCGATCACTTCTGTTATTTCATTCACAACTATTACTGAAATGGCAGAATTTTGGTAGGAAATTTCGCTGATGGTAGCTGAGGTAATCCATAGTGCTTCATCAGGTGGGCCATAAAGTAAAATGTGCGTCTGTTCAGAAAGGCAAAACAAATAGGGCACTGGAAGCGATATGTGTAGATGTTATTCGATGTCTGGTTGACAGGAAACTGCGATAGCCGCCATTTTGTTACGTGTGTGTTCAAATGTGCCTTTAAGTCTGAATAATTGTCAGCAATATAATGACAGTCAATGCAATTCAAATGCGCCATACGGATAGGTTCTGTCTGGCGAGGTAGTCTGCTGGGCACCAATGCCAATCTGCCTGTAAAACACAGAAAATCTTCAGTGAATGGCGAGTCATCACATTGGATGGAAACTAAATCATAATGATGACAGAACTGGTGTAAATGTTTTGCCTGTTTAGATGTAAATGGTACAATTATCTTCTATGGTAAATTCATCACTTGACCAGTAGGTGGAAGACAAAAATTTGCCTATTTTCCAGTGGTAAATTTTCATAAATATTCTATTGATTCATATATTGATGAGCATCTTTCAGAACCACTGCGGACATTATGTTTGGTTGATCTGGTCATTAATGGGTAATCATGTAGAAGAGGGAAAGAAATCTGCATATTACTAGTTCAGGCCCGTATGCTATGGGCCGTATATATGCCTTACATGTATGTGAATAAAATAAGTTTGACTATCTTAATCTTATGTGATTCTAAATGATTAATATAATTATCAATCTTTTAGTGGTCAAAATATACATTCTCTCATTTCAAGCATGACAGTCGATTGAGTTTATATTTTTGAAAATTTACTGAGCCAGTCAATGCAGTCATTCCAGTTGTAATTTAGCTCAAAAATAGTCTTGACTTCGCCTGCAAATGGACACGTCTCAAGACCACTGCACACACAATTTTTTGCCGGCTTGACCACTAAAAGATTAACAATTTATAACCTTTGGTAGACATCTTTTCAAATAGATAAGTGGCTGATACTGACAGTATTGTCATCTTAGTAATTGCTATGCGGCGGTTATTCATGAACAATATATCTTATAAATCCATTTTCATCTATCGCAAATAGAATAAATAACTTTAAAGATGGTCACTTGATGGATATATTGGGTTTTGAAGCTAGAGCTATTTCGATATAGATCCTCACCCATTTATTCACAAGGTTCTAAAGAATCAGTCAAAGCTGCAGAGTTAAAAGACAGAAACAAACAAGAGAGTCAAACACTTTAGACTTGGAGGCAAGATTCAAGTCTTCCATGACATGTAATTGTAAAAGACTGATGGTTCTTCAAAGCTCACTTCCACCAAATTCATACATGTATACTAAGCTAAGTATGGCTTTCAAGGTATGAAATCAAGGCTAGCCATCTAGTAGAACTTTCCTAAGACTAATACTATTTCTGGATTGATCAGAATTTGGTCTAATCGAGATCCCCTTTCAGGGGTCAAAATAAGGCCTTTTTAGATGCACACTACAGGTAAAAAGTTGCTGGTGTTGGCACATATCCCAATGATAGATGTACCATGTGCCTGTAGAATAAGTTTCTTATTTCTACCCCTGGTTTTGTAACTGAAAATAAATTTTCAGGTTAAGATCCTTTGCTTTGTTAATATTTGATGTAAATCTAATCAGTAGTTTTTGAGATGCATGTACATCCCCGTACACACAAGAGACACTCACACCCCCACAAACCTGAACGCAATACCCTCGTCACCTTGGGAAGAGGGAGATATTATTAAGCGCAAATGAAAACGGCTTTGCGCATGCTTGTATCACCTACTCAATCAAACAAACTACAATTTTACTGCATTTGTGCTTTTACAAAAAGCTAAGTCAGTCTTTAACTCGTTATACTCAAACAACCAATAACGGCTTCTCCAGTGCTTTTGAGAAATGTCCATTTGCAGACCAGACTATTTAAAAAAATTTAACACTGGAATAACTTGGCCAGTCATTCCCGTGATAAATTTTCAACGATAATCTATTCTTGGTCTGCAAATTGGCATTTTTAATGAGAATTGTAACAAAATTTTCTTGAACATTTGATAATTAAAGGGCTAATACTTTCCATGACACAAGTCTACCCAACCAAAACAGTGAAATAAGAATACGGTGGATACACGTTATATTAACCGCTTAATGGTTAAAATTGGTAAATTTGTTTAAAATATGTACTCATTGGATTGTCCATTTGCAGGACAAGAATATTTTTGAAAATGTACCACTGGAATAACTGGCTTGGTTATCGAGCAATCATTCCATTGATAAATTTTCAAAAATAATTTTTTGGTCTGCAAATGGACATTTCTCAAGACTACTGTAGAGACCAGATTTGGCCCGACTGAAAATTAAAGGTCAAATATATTAACCACCAGAAGCCTGAAATAACAAACTGAATTCCCAGATAACAATGCAGGAATCTCCTACTGCCATAGGCAGCCACAGCTTCCAATCAAATTACCTTCAAAATATTTAACAAAATAGTTCTTACAACATAAATAAGTTTTCCTATTCAGCCATTCAGGTAGGAGGGTTAAGTGATCAACTGCAACGCACAAATAACTTGGTCATGGACAAATAACTGGCTGTAGTTTAGATTAAGTAAATATGGAGATCCTTCAAAACTTTCCCATATCTCATAATGGACCTTCCAGCTTTTCCCAGCGCCCATCTCTATCTAAGCTCCACCCACACACCTCGTCCGTGTTGGGATCGATAGATCTCTGAACTCCCCGACTATCAATTCCCTGATAACTAAACAGCTAAGCTACTAAATATTTTGAAACTAATTTGACTGGCCGCTGTTAATGCCTAGGAAGCTGTTGGGTGCCAGTCAAATTAGTTTCAAAATATTCAACAGAATATTTTTATTAAATGGTAAAGACATACAATTCGTCCAATGTGTCAGACTTAAGCATGAAAAACGGACTATATCGAGTCATTCATGATGTCATGATTATGAAGTCAGCCTATGCGTTACGTAGTTGATTATAACATCATATGATTGAGTGAGGAAATGAATTCATGAATTGATTTTTTATGAGCCGAGTCAGTCACTTTCACCTAGTTGCCAGGGATTTGCCCAGGATGACATTAGTGCAGGACATTTTTACGGAAATTTTACAAAGTTTAATTTCACAAACTATGCGAAAAGTTGTGTTTAAAAGGATGGTGGTTGCTAATCCCGACCAGTGTGGGCAGAACACTGAGTTACTGTTGCTGTGATGTTAATCTATTGCAAACAATGTTCAACTTTTTAAAACATACATGCTTCTAGAGAATCAGGCAACAGTATAACAAGAATTACCGTATCAAGGACTATTTCTGCCTTAGGCAGCAATGTCTACCCATCTCAATGGAAAAATCCAATCTGTTGCTGAGGTATATGATGGCTAATCATAATCATAATTCAGTGTTCATACAGACATCGGATATTTTCATTCAAGAACATTTCAAGGACTTTTAGTTGCAATTTCAAATTTTTCAAGGCCCTGATACCATGCTGGACATGGGGTGGCAAATGAAGGGGAGGGCTAGTAGGTGGAATCCTCTGTCAATACAGGACGTCCCTGATAACACAACTTATGTGTTCCGAGAAACTGCTAATGCCTTCATTTTGACTGATGACTCATTCATGACAACACTTGCACTTAAATAATTTGGACTGAAATGTTAAATTCAAGGGCTTTTCAATGCTTTAAAGTAGTTTTCAAGTACTTTTAAAGAGAATTCTCAAATTCAAGGCTTTTCAAAGCACATGTTAAAATTCAAGTACTTTTCAAGTTTGTATGAACCCTGTATAATTAACAGAATTACATTATGAAGTTGGAATAGTCCATCAAGTGTACGTCTTTGATGGAATTCTATTGTTTAAAACACTCTGTTGAAAATTTTGAAACTAACTTAATTGGGCGTTGCTGCCGCCATAAGCAACAACAGCACCAACTCAAATTAGTTTCAACATATTCAACAGCGTACATGCATTGTTACCTTTAAATTGAGATTCCTGGAAGTCTGGTTTCAAGGTATATAAATCGATCCCAATACGCGCGAAGCATGGACGGTGCTTATCAGGAAATTGACGGGAAATAGCTAGAAATGGACCCATTTATTATGCTCAAAATATTTAACAGTACATTTTATTTTGTTTTGAAAACATTCTAAGTTATTACAGAACTGTACGGTAGCTAAACTCGTTGACCGTCAAATCACTGAAAAAGTAGATTCTTTAGGATAAACTTTATTCTGTTGCATATTTTGAAATTAATTTGACTGGAAGGCATAGCTGCGTGTCAGTTACATAGACGTGACTGGTCTCCCAAGTTAAGTCAGTTACATAGATGTGACTGGTGTCACAAGTTAAGTCAGGTACATAGACGTGACTGGTGTCACAAGTTAAGTCAGTTACATAGACATGACTGGTCTCCCAAGTTAAGTCAGTTACATAGATGTGACTGGTATCACAAGTTAAGTCAGTTACATAGACGTGACTGGTCTCCCAAGTTAAGTCAGTTACATAGATGTGACTGGTATCACAAGGTAAGTCAGTTACATAGATGTGACTGGTATCACAAGTTAAGTCAGTTACATAGACGTGACTGGTCTCCCAAGTTAAGTCAGTTACATAGATGTGACTGGTATCACAAGTTAAGTCAGTTACATAGATGTGACTGGTATCACAAGTTAAGTCAGTTACATAGACGTGACTGGTATCACAAGTTAAGTCAGTTACATAGACGTGACTGGTATCACAAGTTAAGTCAGTTACACAGACATGACTGGTCTCCCAAGTTAAGTCAGTTACATAGACGTGACTGGTATCACAAGTTAAGTCAGTTACATAGACGTGACTGGTCTCCCAAGTTAAGTCAGTTACATAGACGTGACTGGTCTCCCAAGTTAAGTCAGTTACATAGACGTGACTGGTATCCCAAGTTAAGTCAGTTACATAGACATGACTGGTCTCCCAAGTTAAGTCAGTTACATAGACGTGACTGGTCTCACAAGTTAAGTCAGTTACATAGACGTGACTGGTCTCCCAAGTTAAGTCAGTTAGATATGGCTAATTTTATCACAAGCAATTGCCTACTACTCTTACAAGGCTAAAGATCAGCTAGTGATCCCGTGATCCATAGGGCCATTTCCCATAGGGTCCGCAACGGATCAATGTTTTATAGCCTGTACTTGATCTCACTGGACCAGTTTCAGGAGAAAATTCTAAATGGATTTAATGCTTATTTCATCAACCTGTTAGTGTAATCAATTTAAACTGACACACAAACAAGAAATGACAAATTCATATTTAATGTACAGAAACTAAGTTGAATATTTGTTACCTAATTTAACTGACATGACCGAGTGCTGTTGGCACCAATATACAACACGTTCCAGACAAATTAGTTTCAAAATATTCAACAGAATAGCTGTATAGTCGTCTTGTAATTAAGATACTGAAATTTCAGGTGTAATATGGTTAAAATTCTATTCAAATTAGCTAACTGCCTGTCCTGCTTCATATGTTTATGAGTGGACAAGTGTGAAGTCTGATTGCAGTCAGGCGCATAATCAAGTGCATCTGTTTATGAGGAGACAAGTGTGAATGAAGTCCTATGATTGCAAAGTCAGGCGCATAATCAAGTGCATTTTAACCCTTTAACACTGGAATGTCTGTCTAAAATCTTCAATTTTCTCATACAAAATGTCCATTTGCAGACCATGAGAAGACTATTTTTGATAATTTACCATGGGAATGGCTGGTTCAGTTATCGAGCCAGTCATTCCAGTGGTAAATTTTCAAAAATAGTCTTCTTTTGGTCTTCAAACGGCCATTTCTCAATACCACTGCAGATGCCGTTTTTGGCTGATATGAGTGTTAAAGGGTTCATAACAGATAGGATCCACAGAGGGGTAATAAAAGTACACCAAAGCTGTAGCCCCAGATATACACCCCCCCCTTCCACACCACCACCCCCCCCCCCCCACCACCACATCCATACCCCACCCGAGTACATCCTCAAATGAGTGTTTTCCAGTACCATTCATACAGTAAAACTAACAACTATATATAGATGGTAGACACCTATGTATTAGCAGTCATTGTGCTTTCATGTGGTTGCTCTCTGTATATAGATGGTAGACACCTATGTATTAGCAGTCATTGTGCTTTCATGTGGTTGGTCTCTGATTTCGGGAGCATAAGCACCGAAATTCCATTTTTCTTATCCCAAACACCCCCTCCCCCAAAACATGACCAATGTAAAAACTTAACATCAGGCACATCTTTGCGTAGTGTGTATCATCCTGTCCTCTCTCACGCTATAGGAGTCTCAGCAACAAGATTTTTGGAACATACCTACCAAAATTCCATGGGTTTTGCCAGCCAAAATCAGTCATGCATGACCGAGGAAAAAAAATTTACATTAGGTACATGTTTTGATGGTGTACCATCATCTAGTCAAGTTTCAAACAATTCTCTCAAACTATAGGCGCTGTAGTGACCAGATTCTCAGCGATGGACAGCTGGATGGACCGATGAAGTCAAATTAGTTTCAAAATATTTAACAGCGTCAGGGTTTCCACTAGCGGAGGTCCGGGAGTACTATACTCAAAGTTAATGATTGGACTTCCTATTTCTTGGCATGACACCGCTTAAACAATGATATTAAGAAAATTACATGTATGTGAACCATTTTGATCTTCCATGCTTCCTGTTTGGACTCCCAAAACTACTACCCAAGAAGTCCTTGTGCTTACAAATATATCAGGGTTAGACATGCGTTTTCAGGTTGCCCGCCGCAGATTAAAGTTCTCATCTATTCTTGAAAGATACATATCCTAGCTAAATTTATGACTATTTGTTAATTTAAGGGCACTTTAACTAACTAGAGCTGTAGCCGCCATTTCAGATAGATATTTGCTGGCGCCACTATTTCAGACTCTATTGTCTTCGCCAGTGCAAGTGACAGATGTCCTGTGTTTCTAAATGTGGGATCTTGTTTGCCAATGCATCATAATTAAATCAGATTGGGCCCTTGAAAAAGTGAATTGGCCCCATTAAGTTTTGCTTTTACAGGGCCCAGGTGACTAGATGGTTAAAATGCTAAAGCTTTATCATCTCAGATGATGTATACACAGTTGAAGACAGCAAATATTGGACACATTCAGACATGTCAGATCATGGTGATGCAGCAACCCATATGCACCCCTGAATTAACCCTGACACAGCTGTTTACAATAACATTATGAAAAGAAAACCATTAATTCAAAAAATATTTCCAACATTTTTTTATTTAAAAGTGAAGCTTATTTCAAGTACAGTTTGTCTTAAATAGTACAGTAGATATAGAGCTACACGTATGCATGCCATAACTTTCTATAAGTACATACAGAATGTAACCTGGCTCTAACTAGAAGTTGAAAATTCTAATAAATATACATGTACAGTTGAACTAATTCTAGCTAGTTAAAACATAGACGAACTCTCATCTTATCGAGATATTTATACAAAAGGTACACATTAAAAGCTATGTTAAAAGCAGAATTTTCCAGTGATTAGTGAAATGAATAATTACAATAAATAGTAAATACGATTGCCCTTTTCAAACGGATATGATAGAATATTTTGAAATTTATTTGACTGGAAGCAGTTGCTTCCTTATACAGCAACAGCTCCCCAACAAATCTTTTAAAATATTCAACAAATTATCTTGAAATATGTCCAGATCGACTCTAGAGAGCTCTGTGTTGAGATATCTCTGGAGATGCTAAATATTTTTAAAATAATTATTAATTAAGCGCCTTTACTTGTTGAAATTATTGACTGGTGGCTTGCAGTAGTAAGACAGTTACCCCTTTGACACTTATATCACCCAAAAAATGGCTTCTGTAGTGGTCTTGAGAAATACCCAACGGTAGACCAAGACACTATTTTTGAAATTTTACCACTGGAATGACTGGCTCGATAACCGCACCAGTCATTCCAGTGCTAAACATTCAAAAATAGTCTTTTCTTGGTCTGCAAATTGACATTTTCTTTGAAAAAAATTGTAATTTTCTTGAAGAAATTCAAGAATTAGTGTTAAATATAAATGGAAGTACCTCTTAGTAATGAGACAAAACTCCCCACAAAGATCACAGTACTTAATGGTACATATACCATAAATGACAAGCACTAGGCATTTATCTATTCTACCCTACTTATAACTTCTCCCCAGGCTGTTAGGCAGGAATTGAAAATAGGGTGTCCACAAACAATGAATAGAAGTCTTATAATCCTCCAATTTAGAACATTTTTCACATTTCCTGGTTAATTTGTTAAATTCTTGTAAATTTTAACCTGCCCTTATTAATTTCTGACTTTTTCTGCCAGTTCAAAATGGAATTTACATGTCCAAAATATGGCTGGACGGGTCACTGGCTAACAGTCTGCTTCTCACAGTTACTTAGCTTGCGCTTAAAATCAATAGCTGATTGGAAAGGTAACTGTAAACATGCCATTATAAATCTGTTCAAATAAATGATTACATACATTGTAGCTACAGTTGTTATGAAATTAAATCAATATCAATAGTCTGACTTCTGCAGATGACATATTCCAGACGTTATATCTCTGAAATGGTTAATATTTTGAAAACAATTTGACTGAAAGTTGTTGGTGGCTAAATATTCAACAAGTCAAGAGCTTTTGTACGTTGAAATTATAATGTTTCTATTGGTTAACCCTTTGAAGGTCATACCGGCCAAAACCGGCCTCTGGTATGGTCTTATGGAATGTCCATTTATAGGCCGAGAATACAATTTTTGAAACTTTACCACTGGATAACAGAGCCAGTCATTCCAGTGATAAATTTTCAAAAATTGTTTACTCTCGAATTGTAAATGGACATTTAATAAGAAAATATTTAAATTATCTTGACCAAATTTGACCATTAAGTAAATATAGTGAACACTGGGTTCAATTCATTATATATACATGTATATGACTAAACAGTGGTCATTAAGACAGTACTATGGCATATAAAGCAGTGTACTTGTTGTCGACTGCAATCTATTATAGACATAATACCCAAAACGGAGACAGAGATAACATGCAGAAATGTGATCGTCATATTGGTTATTTGTGAAAATCTGGTCATCTAGCACAGCTAGTGAACACTGGTGTGAGATTGAACACTGCTTGGGCTGGTGAACACAGGTGGGCTAGTGAACACTGGTGCTGTGTGCTAGTAAGCTTTTTTGGTTCATTATTAGCCTTACAATTTACCAATCCCCGCATGCATCTAGGGTTAACATGATAATCTTATATATAAACACCAGTATTTTATATAGGTTATTATTATTATGCCTTCTTTTAAAGGGGGCATATTGTGTGAAAGCAGGGGATTCTTAAAAAACAACCAGCATTGTCGTAGTAAATTTACATATTATCAGCTGGCCTGCTAAAAGACACTTTCCTTCCTAACCACTTTTTGGTGTTTTTTTACCCATGTAAAGGTCGAGATTGATCCAGAAAATCTATTTTTTTGATCAGCAAATACCCATTGTCAGTCCAAGACGACTGCTTTTTGTAAATTTTACATTGTGTAATGATTGGTATCATCATTCCACTGGTAAATTTCCAAAAATATTCACCTGTCAAATTATATATAAGTACTAAGGCATTTTTGGCTGGTTTGATCATAAAGCAGATAACAAACAAGGTCCTGTAGTGTATATAGAGTACCCCTGTAACACTCAAGCCCCTAATAAATGCTTTCTGCAGTAGTCTTGAGACATGTAGATTTGCAGACCAAGAGAACTGTTTTTGAAACTTTATAACTGGAACGACTGGCTCGATAAACAAGCCAGTCATTCCAGTGATAAATCTTTTTTAAATCTCTTGACCTGCAAATGGACGCTTTTTATGATAAAATTGAACTTTTCTTGAACAAATTTCAGGGTTTATGTGCTAAGACTGCTAAAGTTAAGATTAGAATGGATACATATATACACTGATTATCTGAAACGCAACATACTTGATAACCTCAGCCACAGAAAGCATTTTCTATTCATTTCAAACGACTTCCATTTAGTATTTACCGACGCCATCATATAGCGCTATTTACAGCATGTTCAGGCTGCTGACATACAAATGATACATTGTATTTATCTGAATATGTCTATATTATATAACAAAACTACTAGAGACATTTAATCATAACCTTTCCAGATTCTCTTGTCATATCCATAACAATGCCATGTACGCTTAATCAAGCAAATCTATGCCGGTAATGCTCCAATAGATGAACGGTGAAATAAAACGGACGTTTGTTCAGAGTAACGTTACATATCGGACACTGAAACTGGTATGTGTAATTATTAGTCCTTTGGAAAACGGGTTGTTGCGATAGACGCCATTTTGCACTGTGGGTATTCAAATGCAATTTCAGATCATGGAAATCCTGTGCAACATAAGTGCATCCAACACAGCGAAGATCAAACAGAGGTGCATGCGCAGATTCGGTGGTGGTTTGGCGGAACCTAAGCGGCAGCAAGGAGAATGTTCCTGCAACACACAGATGTAGTCGAGTAGTAATTAAATCACCAAAAATCCACTCTCAGAATCCAGTGCCAATTATACGGTCCTATTTAAATACACACAGTTAGCGCTGCTAAAAAGGACACATCTGCTAAAAAGGACACGTCTGCTAAAAAGGACACATCTGCTAAAAAGGACACACGGACACATGCTCTTATTCATTGGGGTAAAACAGATGGCTCTTCTGAGAAAAAAACAACTGTGGCCATATCTATTTATCAGCTGACTTTACATTAACTGGCTGCATGGTCAATTTCTGCATACTACATGCACATTTTCCTTGTGGTTTAACTCTGGATATGCTGAATATTTTGAAAACATCAACAACTTTCAGTCATATAGTTTTCAAAATATTCATCTGGTCCAGAGTTATTGCCCGTTTAAATTTGTGTCTGGTGGCTTGCAGTAGTAATGGCTAAAACACACCCCCTGACCACGTTTTGCGGATTCGTGCAGTGGTCGTCCAGCAGGCTGTTAAATAGAAATACTAATATGCCTACACACCTAAATGGGCGAAGTCAAGGACGGAGTATCCTCCTCTCATTAATCAAATTTGTCATCAGCGATGTTTTGCTGAATACAGGCTTAAATACACTCATATTTACATTTTTACACCAACTGATCTAACAGCTAACTAATAGGCGGACATTTAGTGTGGCTGATCTAAGTGTTTGCATGTAAGTTAATTTCAGTCACAAAATGTTCAAATTATATGTCGTTATTTAGGTGTTTGCCCTTCCCGGCGATCATCCATTTTTTAAAGATTACTGGTCACAAATGACAGATATGGACAGGTGCTTAGCTACACTGCCAAGACCAAGTCGCACAATATATATATATTACAGAAATCATAAGAGAAAATTTTTATTTCAAGACTTGCTTGACAGGACATACGTTAAATGAAACTTTGTTATTGTTAGGAAATTTAATCATACTTTGGCCACTTCGCTTGTCAGATAGTGACCCTTTAACCCTCAAACCGGACAAAACTGGCTTCTGTAGTGGTCTTGGATAATGTCCATTTGCCAACCAAGAAGACTATTTTTGAAAATTTAGCATTTGAATGACTGGCTCGATTATCTAGCCAGTCACTCAAATGCTAAATTTTCAAAAATAGTCTTCTCTTGGTCTGCAATTGGACATTTTCTATGCCAAAATTGGAATTTTCTTGAACAAATTTGAGTGTTAAAAGGTTTTAACACTAACAGTACCGCTCATAAATAAGTTTTATATTTCTGAGTTGCACTGTAAGCTGAACAGTCGCGTAACGATTGTCTCATAAATCCTTGCTGGTAATGTTCCAAGAGATGAACGGTGAAATAAAACGGTCGTTTGTTCATTGCGAGATGACAAATCGGACACAGAAACTGATACGTGTAAATATTATTCGCACTTTGGCAGACGGGCTGTTGCGATAAACGCCATTTTATGCTGTGAGAATTCAAATGCAATTTCAGATCATGGAAATCCTGTGCAACATAAGCGCATCCAACACACTGAAGATCGATCCTACGTTCATGCACAGGTTCAGTGGTTTGGCGGAATCTAACAGGTAGCAATGAGAAAGTTCCTGCAAAACACAGAAAATTTGGACATCAACTACGGTCTCCTCAAATATGCAGGTGTTACATTGCGTGAACAAAATTGTCCTAGAACAAAATAATCAGCAAGATAGAATTCAAATATATGTCTACAGTAAAACCAGTTTCAAAACATTACATTATGCACATAACTACTGTAAATACATATGATCTTTTAACACAAGATGCCTATGAAATGTTTTTCACGACATAAAATGATGACTCTACGATTCCGAATAACTGTTGGTCTCCTAACTCTTTAATGGTCAAGCCGCCGGCTGTTGCAGTGGTCTGGAGGAATGTCCATTTGCAAGCCAAGAGAAGACATGTATTTTGGGAATTTTACCACTGGTCTGACTGGCTCGATGACTGAGCCAGTCATTCCAGTGGTAAATTTTCAAAAATGGCCTTTTCTTGGCTTGCAAATGAACATTCAAGAGCATTTTTAGATTTTCTTCACTAAATTTGACCATTAAAGGGTTAAAGCAGGTAACCTGAACCAGTCATTCCAGTGGTTAAATTTCAGAATTTATAATCTCTTGGTATACAAATTACTGAATTTTTTTGGATAAATGGGGTTAATTTAATAGTGGGGTTAATAGGTTAAGTATTCCTTTAAGTTTAATGGTAGTTTTTCAAGAAAATTGAAATCTGTGCTTAGTGAAGGCTAAATTGGAGAACAAGGAAATACAATTTTTGAAAATTTTCACTGGAATGTCTGGCTCAGTTACCTCAAGACCGCAGTAGAAGTCGGCTTTCCCCGGCTTGACTATCAACGAGTTAAATTGTAATTTGAGCATATGAAATCTTGTAACAATCATAAACAATGCCCATTCTATCTATCTTTAGTACTGATACGTGTAAGATGCAGATCAACACTTTAATAATTAATACTTATATTTTTGCTTCTAAGTGTATTTTCGAAAATTTTCCGCTGCAATGACTGGCTCGATGACCAAACTATTCGGTCTGACATTGGATATCTGAACATGAATACACACACGCTAACAAATATCGCTGGAGATTTGCTTTTTCACCTTCTTTGCATAGCAATCATGCACGATGTTTAATATATCGACTATCCTTGTGGCCTTTTAATTCACCGTTCCAATTTATCCATCGATCATCTCACGTCATAATTAACTAAGTGGCGCGTATGATGATGTCACAATCATTACATCCTGAATGATTCGATATAGTCAGTCTTTAACGCTTAATAGTCCGACACGTTGTACGAATTGTATGTCTATACCATTTAATAAACATAGGCAGGAGTGCCATAGGCAGCAACAGTGCCCAGTCAAATTAATTTCAAAATATTTAACAGCTTAACGGCATAGTTTTCAGGAAAGTCCTGAGTTAAGGGATCGATCTATCCCAACACGAGCATGGTAGGTGGAGCTTAGCTAGTGATAGATGGGGCCTAGCTAAAACTGGAAAGGTCCATTGTCAACCTTATATAAGGTTGATCAAGAAAACAGATTTTACCATCTAGCGAATGTCAATTTACAGCGTAAGATGACTATTTTTTAAAATGTTACCATTCTATTATTCTAGTGCTAAAATCTTCATAAATAGTTTTCTCTTAGACTAGAAATGGACACTTCTCAAGACAACTGCAGAGGCTGATTTGACCATTAAATGGCAAATGTTCACATAAACCAATGGCAATATCGACTAGTATGATTTGCAAATATCTAGTTATGCAAAGAGAATACAAATTGAAAACTTTTCAGTGATGTAAGTGACTCATCAAATTTTATTTTCTATCGCTAGTTCTTTTCTGTACCGTAATCTCTTGCATGAAACAGGAGACAATAAAATGGTTAACTACCAACTGTACACATGGCGTACACCCATCATCCACAACATTCACAATACAGGGATCTATTTCGAGGTATGCCTCGCCCATTTCTAGCGGAGCACTGCCCACTTAGTATATGCATTTGAAATATATTTTAATACTCTGAAGCGTGAGTTACCAGAATCTTAATTTCAAGATAACGTACTTTATTAAGCTCCTGAATATTTTGAAAATAATTTTATTGGGATCTGTTGTTTCCAATAAACTATCTTTATAATGAGCCTTCCTATGTTTTAATTTCACCACCGACGCGTCACTAGCTAATGCACTGTTTGAACTACGACACACATACACATTTTCACAAGCCGACATCTAGCATGAATGGCGATATTGGTTGTAACAGAAGTGGTGGTGATGGTTCCCATTATTTCACAGAATTTGTGGTGACCTCATATCACGTCTTGCTAAGTGGTAAGCGAGTATAATGATCCAATATGTGATGAATGAAATGAACTGGACGTTTGATCACAATCACGTTACAAACAGGGCATTGATACTGATATCTGTATATACTATTTGCGCCCTTGATCACAGGTTCTGGCGATAAACGCCATTGCATGATATGTTCGTTCAAATGCGATCTCAAAGAACTAAAATCCTGCAGCACATGAGGACAGCCAACACAACGGAAATTATGCGAAGATCTTGCGTTGATGTGCCTGTTTCGACTTGGAGGCAAAGCCAACCTTCCTGCAAAACAGAAAAGTGGGATTGTTTGAGTTTCTTCCAACACAGCTACAGGCAACACATTTGACCTAAAGTCATACAATAGAAAAACACAAGACGGATAATAATCTGCACATATATATATATACATTGTTCACTGATGAAATTGAAATTGCACACTATAAATGGTGATAATTCGGATTTCTAGTCTTACATTAACAAGGGCTCGCGTAATCGTGACAGTGAAGAACAAAAACAAATCAAACAACGATGAGTTGATAATACAGTAAATGCATGTTATTGAACACAATATTCTATACCCAAGATAAAGTTTGCATGCAGTGCCATCTACTGGATAATGCTTCTAAATGACAAAGCATTGACTAATAATGTTCACGGTTTCGCTATATATGATTGAACGTGGTATTGCCTACTGGAAATATTTGCACGATGTGGAACTGCTGGCTGCCCCAAGTCGTGCCGATAATGTTCCAATAAATGTGTGGTAAAATAAAATGGTCGTTTGTTCATGATACAGTTACAAATAGGACACAGAAACTGGTATGTGTAACTGTAATTAGATACAGTTTGGCTGATTGGCTCCTTCGATAGACGCCACTTTGCGCTATGTGAATTCAAATGTAATTTCAAATCGTGAAAATCACGTGCAACATAAGGACATTCGATGCAGCCGAAACCGGTCACACAGGATTGATTTTGAATCGACAGTGCCACACTTCCTGCAAAATACAGAAAAGTGGAATTTGTTGAGAACTTATTTTCATCACACGTCAGGGTACAAAAGAGCACAGAAAAAATAACCGTAACAGTCACAGTGACAAAGTAGGAAATTGCAAGAAACACAATCGAATATTTGTGCCCATTTAAATATCCAAATCTAAGCACACTTCTATGAACTTAACTTTAAAATCAAAGCTACCTGACCCGTCCGTTCAAATGCACCGTTTCACACCTTAGCAAAATCATGACCGTCTGTGAACTGAAATAATCTGCACGCTTAATCTCCGGAGTAGAGGGTCACATTGGCTAAAAGCCTGGTTTATTACAGCTAAAACGGACATTGAATACTGGGATGAGTTGAAACTTTTTTCCATCCTAAGCTCTGCCTATAATGCTCCAACAGATGTCCAGTGAAAGAAACTGGACGTTTGTTCATAACACGTTTACATATTGGACACAAAAACTCGTACGTGTAAACACCATATTTCTTTGCACTTGCACTGACAGTCTGCCGTGTTTGACGCCATTTTGAGTTGTGGCAAGTTAAGTGCGTTTTTAAATCATAGAAATCACGGGCGATGTACGGACATCCAATACAGCGGAAACTGTCGATAGCTACTGCTGCATCACTTGATTGGTTTCGAATCTGCAGCAAACCAACAGTTCCTGCAAAACACAGAAAAGTGGAATTTGTTGAAGACTGTTTCCTGACCACATACAATATCAGGCTGCACACGATATATACCACATTTGAATTATACAAGTCAAATACACTAGTGTTGCTCCACATAATCGATTTGATCGATGATTGATGGTTTGCAAGTTCAACCAACAGATCAATGATGATTTTAGAAACCAATTTTGGCTGCTTATAAATTGACCATGTTAATATCTTGACTGGTAAATAGAAAACAACTGCAGGAGGTGAATACTTTTTGGCAAAAAACATTTTAAACTACATAAATTACTCGTTTGTCTAAGGTGTTAACCCTTCCAACACAGAAAGTATGCTAATTTTAAAACAACCATATCAATAATATGTTAAATATTTTGAAACTTATTTGACTGAAAACTGTTGCTGCCATAGGCAGCAGCAGCTTCCAGTCAAATTAGTTTCACAATATTCAATAAATTAATTCTTAAATTAATTAGAATCTGTCGTACCCGAGACCTGGGATGAGTGGGTTAAAGACCCATGAACATGCAATAATTATTTTATTTAAGATTTTAAAATGGCTAAAAGATAAAAACTGTTATGATTAATCATCGATTAGTATGTAAATCCAATCAACGATCACAAAAATAGTACCAATTCCCAACACTAAAACACACATGTATATCAATAACAACATGGCAGACTTGTCAATTCATTCCTCTGCTTAGGCCAGACCTTATTTTTTTGGCTTTACAAACTGTTCTTTCCATATCATTTAGGGTATTATTTTCAGCATTCTTTCCATCTTATAATTTTGACAGCAAAATTTATCCTCGGAATCTTGTACATAGTTTTACTAGAAACCACTAATGGTTAAGACGGCCATAAGTCGCTGTAGTGGTTTTGCGAAATGTCCAGTTGCATGCCATTTAGACAATCTTTGACAATTTACCACTGGAACGACTACCTCGGCATTCCAGTGTCAAATTGTCAAAAATGTTCTCTTGTCTTGCAAATGGACATAAGTCATTCACTAAGCAAAAGTCTCAATCTAACTTGGCAAATTTCGCCCATGAACTGTTTGACGGCTGCAAGCCACTAGACTATAACTTCAATGGGCAATAACTTAGGATCTGCTCAATATTTTGAAAACAAATTGACTGAAAGTTGTTGGTGGCTTAGCCACCAACAACTTTCAGTCAGATTGTTTTCAACATATTCAACATCTCCTCAGTTAAAACCCGATGAAAAATGTAGTCTGCAGAAATTCAGCAGACAGACAGTTAATCCCAGGGTTAATACTGTAATTGTCTAATACTCTAGCTTGAAACTGTGCATTATTATTTTCCCCATCATCGATGACCTTGGTTATTTGGGTGGGAATAAAACAAGATTAAATTCATCTGACCTTGTGTGATAACAGTTGTTTACTTAAAAACATTTACTCTGTATATGATCCGTGTGTATACCACTAACAGAGTTACTCTAAGCTGTCGCTGCTGTATGTGACAATATCTTTCAGCAAGGTTTTAATTTTTAACACTCATGTCAAATTTTTAATTTCAAATTAAAAAGATGAAGTTGTTCATTTTTCAACAAATTTGGTGGAACATGTTGCTGTCGTAGAGTGCCACATTGGTTGCTGTCAGACAGTGACATCGTTCACCAAAATTGTTGAAAATGTACACGAATTTCTCTGCAACTGACATGCAGTAAAAGATAGAATATTGATCTCGGAGTCAAGACACCAGCCATACCTGTTCTTTAGTTCTCATGTTCTATTAAATAAAGAACCTTTGCATGAGATATGATATTGCATGTTGATCTCTGTTCAATTTACCCAGCATGCAATGCCCTGACTCCATTATCGCTATAACTATTGAACGCCATATTCGTTGACTCTAGTGTCTGTACAAGTCTCCAACTACATTGTTGAATTGCTAGAAACATGCGCACAATCAACTGGTTGTCAATATCTTACTATGTAAGTAGCGTGAGCATAGGCCTATATATATATATATATATATACGCTTTCTCACCAAGAATGAATAACTAGCAAACAGCGTGTTTGTTTCGTTGACAGATTGTGCATCTATATGAAATGCATTGATCGAACAGAAATGTACACACTAGCTTTGCTAAATATTTCGTTCATGCAGCATGAGTATTGTATCTAGGTGTTTACTAATTTCATCAAAGTTGCTGGTGCCTTAGTAATCAACAACTTAGTCAAATTGGTCTTCAAAATCTGCAACACGTTTCAAGTAAAAGTTATGATTATTATTTTAGAATATTTAGACTGAAAGGTGTTGCAGCAAAAACTTTCAGTCAGATTGCTATCAAAACTAAACAGTTAAAGCATTACCTACTAATTATTTTGACAAAAATTTGACTGAATGATGTTGCTGTCATCGATAGAAGCAACTTTCACACAAATAATTGTCAAAGTAATATAAAAGTTATCTCATATTTTCTTTTGTACGGATAGTATTGAAATACAGGCTGTCGAATTTACTGCCGTGAATACGTCTTATGTGCTTATGTGCGTATGTTTCATGAGCTGATTAACAAATGAGCATTTGAACGCTCCGGCAGATTCTTTTTGTTTGAGAAATCCTGGTCTATACAGACAATAGACTAAACGAATATGGCGTCCAATAGTTACAATAATTATTGAGTCTGGACATTGCACGCTGGGTAGCATTGCATCCTGGGTAAATTGAAACGAGGCCAACAGGCATCTCATATCTCATGCAGAGATTCTATATTTAATGGGACACCAACTATAAATACAAGGGTACATTAGGACAATGGATGGCATTTACACAGATTAAGACTAACCTTTTTGAGCACTATAATATTTGTTTAATCATACTGCGCAATGTTTTAACTTTACTACGAATAACTTTTCAATCAAGATTACGAATAACAAATGAGATTATTATTCTGATCATGAAGATGTAACTTATTAGTAATGGTCAAGTTCAAGAACCTGTGAAGAAAACGGTTCACACATCATTACGCTGTTGCATAAATTAACTATCTGACCACTGCAAGCCACCAGACACTAATTTCGATGAGCAATAGCTCTGAACATTTCAAAAACAATTTGACTGAAAGTTGCTGGTGGCTTGGCCTCCAACAATTTTCAGTCAAATTGTTTAAAAAATAATCAGTATATCCAGAGTTAAACACCATGGGAAATGTAGTCTGCAGATATTCAGCAGTTAAGATTTTATCTTTCAGAACCGATTGCTACATGTTTACCATAAAATGACGAGCGCATGGATAAAGTAGCAAGCGCATCACTTATGCGAACTTTTAAGAGCTAAGCATTACATGTCTTCACTAAGACAACTGGGCGTTTGACACGCAGTGTAACTACCATCTACTAGCATCTACAGCCGTTTAAAAACGTATTGCTATGTCAAATGACTAAGAGATCTCTGATCAAGTCAGCGTAAGTACAATGTAGATACTATAATCACATACAAGCATGAACCATTTAAGATACAAACTAAAACGTGCAGCCAACAGTGCATCACTGCAAAGGCACACTCTTTTTTTACCCCACATCCTGTCCACGGTGGGGGTGGGGGGTGGTAAGATTACCCACTATAAATCTCATCACACAATCTGCAATCATATAGGTCTCATATAGCAAGTTTAGTTGAATTCCACCAAATGGTTTTGGGGGAGACAGTTTGGTGGACACACAGACGAACTGCAGCAATCGCAAAATCTGACTTTCAAAATGTGGTGAGAATAAGACTATCATTTTCTATGAATTCACACAGCAAGGAATTTAACTGTCTCGCTGCTACAAGCCACCAGACAATAATTTCAATGAGCAAAAACTCATGCCTTGCTGAATATTTTGAAAACAATTTGACTGAAAGTTGTTGGTGGCTTAGCCACCAACAACTTTCCGTCAAATTGTTTTCAAAATATTCCGCAGATCCAGCGATATAACCATTGGAATACGTCGTCTGCAAAAACTTGTCAGTCAGACAGCAAAGCCCTTACAGAGCAGGTAATCGGGTAGTAAATGAATCACTAAGGCTAAGTACTGACTAAAGATGTACTTGCAATATTTCAAAACAAAATTAAGTGTGACTAAGACTGCTACTGGATTCTTGAAGCGTCTGTAGAACGTTCACGTTCCAGTATACACTCACTATTTGTAATGTTCTAGTAAATGCATTCTGAAATAAAATGGTCGTTTGTTCATGGTACGTTGACAGATAGGACACACAAACTGGTACGTGTAGCTATTATTAACACTCCGACCAACAGGCTGTTGCGACACACGCCATTCACTACTATGCATATTCAAATGATACTTCAAGTCATTGAAATCTGCTGCGATATAGGGACATCCAACACAGCGGAAACTCGACGTAGTAGTAGTTACATTTTCATGGATTCGGTTTTGTAACGGCAGCAACGACAATATCCCTGCAAAACACAGAAAAGTGGAATTCATTGAAATCACCATCTCCTATCTATCGGTATGTATCGCTGTACCGCGTAGACTTAGTCAAGATGAATCGCGCTTCACGGTCAGATCAATGTCAGAAAATACAAGATACATGTTATTCATACGCACCACATGCATGCAATATTTTCACAAAAAAGAAGATGAAATGGTTTCAATGATGGACGTCTCACAGGAGGATAGTCTTCTTCCAATTAATCGATTTGATCGATGATTAATTTGTTTACACATTCAACCAACAGATCGACCATGATTTCAGAAATCGATTTTGGCTCCTTATAAATTGACTATATATTAATATTATATACCTGACTGATAACGCTATAAAACAACTGCAGAAAGCGAATACTTTTTTGGTAAAACATTTTTAATTTCATTTTTACAACTATATAACTTTATAACACAGTATTACTCCTTATTCTAAGGCGCTAAGCCATTCAACACAGAAATACTATGATAATTTTAAAACAACCATACCACTAAACCGTTGGATATTTTGAAACTTATTTAACTAGAAAGATGTTGCTGCCTAAGACAGCAACAGCTCCCAGTCAAATTAGTTTCAAAATATTCAACAAATTAGTTCTTCAGTTATTTAAAATCTGTCATACCTGTGACTTGAGTTGAAAGGATTAAATATCCATGAACATGCAATACTTACTGCATTTAAATTTTCAAAATGGGTAAAATTAAGAAACTGTTATGATCGATCATTAATTGATCATATGTTAGTATGTAAAATAGTACCAATTCCCAACACTACTGCAGGCAAATGTTCTTTAGATACCAGACAATTAGGCTTTTGTAAGGACACGGTTATTATCTGTACAAAAAAGCCAGTTTTGCCGGTTTGAACTAATAAAGTCATCAAATATAGGAATGTTGTCTAATGATCATTGCCAGAAGATGCACCACAGGAATGTCTGGCTTGGTAATCGAGCCAGTCATTCCAGTGGTAAAAAGCAAAAAAAACCAATCACAATTCTCTTTACATGCAAATGGACAACTCACTGTTTATTTACATGATCATTTCTTATCATAAAATAGAACATTCGCTACATTATGATTAACTGTCTGCCTGCTGGATTTATGCAGACTACATTTTCCATATATGGTTTAACTCTGGAGATGTGGAATATTGTGAAAACAATTTGACTGAAAGTTGCTGGTAACTACTCCACCAACAACTTTCAGTCAAATTGTTTTCAGAACATTCAGCATGTTCAGTTATTTTGCAATGAAATTATTGTCTGGCGGCTTGCAGCAGTCAGAGTTAAAGAACATCACCTCTAATCCAACTAACAGTTTAACCATTTTTCACAAGAATTCAAAATATTTGCTGATTTGAATGTCCATTTGCAGGACAAGACGATTTTTGAAAATTTACCACTGGAATGACTGGCTCGGTTATCCTTGTCCACTGGCATGTAATTTACTAAAGATGACTATTTTTGAGATGTGACCAAAATACAATCGATTCTCTACGGTGAAAGTAATATCTTGTCGGATATTCCAAAAATAATTTTTATATAATTTGTTGCTGTGCAACTAAAATGAACATTTCACTGCTTTGTGATGCTTGCAGAAAATCTTGAATAGATATGTACAAGTGGACTAGCCCTTATCACTCCAATGCCAATATCCTACCTTTATTGTTACAAAAGCATAGTAACCGGTGTACATTTTTCAACAATTTTGGTGGCGAATGATGCTGTTTACAACAGCAACAACATCTTCCACCAAATTGTTGAAAAATGAACACCAAAGCATCTTTTAATTTAATTGGAAAATTTAAGATTTTGACATCAGAGTGGTAAGGGTTAATATAAACCTTTAGTGATGAAATTTATTCCTCAAAATTAAAATATTTGCTTTTTGAATGCCAATTTGCAAGCCAAGAGAAGACTAATTTTGAAAATTTACAACTGGAATGACTGGCCCAGTTATCGGGCCAGTCATTCGTTGTAAATTTTCAAAAATTAGTATTTTCTTGGTCTGCAAATGGGCATTCCTCTAGACCACTAAGGAGGCCGGTTTTGGCCGGTATCTTCACCAAAGGGTTAAAGTAGCATGTGACAATATTATTTTTCATACATATTGTAAACTCGATGAATTAAAAAGAACGTCGACTCTTGCGTGTGTCCTTCGCGAAACAATGATAATGACTCATAATATGCAATATGAAGTAAACAGGCCTTTTGTTCATGACAAGATTACACACTGGACACTGATATTGATAAATGTAGATATTATTTGCTTGTTTGATGACAGGGTGTGACGATAAGCGCCATTGCGTATGTTTAGAGAGATGTGATCTCAGGTCATTACAGTTGTGTGTCACATAAGGACATCCAACACAATGGAAACTAGCTGAAGGTCTTGTTTCACGGGATATGTTTTCATGTGGCAGCAAATCCAGTCTTCCTGCAAAACACAGAAAATGGAATTCGTTCAACTTCAAGTACCGATTTTTGTCACTATGCGGAAGAATTTGCAGAATTACAAGAAATTTAGTGCACAATAGGAAACTATTTTTGTACTGCGGCATGCTCGGAAATCTTATTGAATAAGAATTATGAATACATAGTTCAACTTTTCACTTAAAATTTAGGTAAATGCATGTATATTATTTATGTACCTATACGTAATATTCTCATATATATATATATATATATATATATATATAGTGTATAATGTAATTAGTTATATATTATATATGTACTTAATGTGCTTTATCAGCGAGATTGATAGTAGTAATATTTTAGGAAACACCAGATATATATTTCTGGATTAAAATCATATTTAGTGTCTGTATAGGACTATAGGGTAGTATTGTATTCATCATGGTGCCACTCTGCAAGATTGCTTGGAAACCACTAGCAGTCGATATACGGGCAGCATCTCATCTGTCAAACTGGAAGATAGTTAGTCCAACTAGTTAACTGGCAATCAAATATGGACATAGCTATAGAGCACTTTTAAAATTGAAATGTTACATTGGAAAATGTTGATTATAGTTCTTTCACTCTATATGTCAATCAATCTTGCGTCAGCAATTCAGCATTGAGGCAAGTAGCTATGTTGTTGTAATGAACCCAGAGGATGAGCTCAGAATGACACCACAAAACACATCATGGACCGATATGAAGAAGCTTATAATGTAGCACCATGCTGCTATCATGTGATATAACCGAGTCATGTGAAGCGGTCTCTCGGATTCTCTCCAGTTATTGCTACATATTCAGTGCTGTAACTTAGTGAGTGCCGATGCAAATGCAATTGAAAATCACCGAGGGCATGTGGATCTCAACAGTCGGATGCCCCCATGAGCATGCCAATTTTTCGTGCTTAGGAAACATATCAGTCATGTCAGTACCGTGAATATTTATAAATCCAGTTTGTTGTTTTTTATCGCTTATCATTGTGTAACACAAATGCAATTGCACAATGATGGTCACTTTGAATGTTGATAAATAGCATGACATAGAATGCGGGCAGCCTACGTTCAATGAGGGCACTCTTTTTAATTTTTAGTATTCTCTGATGGCATTCATCTCTAAATGTTAAGTTAGCGCGTTGATATTTTATAAACTGTCTGCTTTTTTAATATTTGCAGACTAGTCTATTCAATGGTGATGGTAATATTTTGAAAACAATTTGACTGAAAGTTGTTGGTGGCTTAGTCATCAACAAAGTCCAGCCAAATTGTTTTCAAAATATTCAGCACATCCATAGACATAAACTGTGGAATATGTCGTCTGTAAAAACGGAGCCGTCTGATTGCTAAAGCTACCCTAATCCTCCAATTACAAAATTGGCTAGAAAGCAAGTGCAACAGTCTATAGAACTTTGCTTTGTAAGATGTCATAAATAACATGCTGACCAACAGAAAAAACTACAAATTCACATTTTAGTTAGCAAATCGACTGTGTCACTGCGATTTGGTAATGCTCAAACACATGTTGTACAAAATAGACCGGCTGTTTGTTCATAATGAGATGGCACATCGGACACTCATACTGGTATCTATAGGTACTATTTGCACGCTTGCTCACAGGGTATGGCAATATGCGCCACTCTTTTTCATGCGTCCTCAAATGTGTTCGCAAATCAGAATAGTCTTGGGTGATATAAGTGCAACGAACGCAACGCAGCCCTTTAGCTGAAGCGCTTGTTTCACTGGCCATACTCCGATCTGGCAGGAAATTCAAACTTCCTGCAAAACACAGAAAATGGAAGTTGATTGAAGAACCAATGTCTGCTGACCAGTACGAGTCAGGAATCGTCAATTTACGAAGACATGTGTAGTTCTACGATAATATGAAACTTTGGTCATATGACCGGCTTTAACCCTTTAACTCATATCAGCCAAAAACGGCTTCTATCAACTCTTGAGAAATGTCCATTTGCAGACCAAGTGGCCTTTTTTTGAAAATTTATCACTGGAATGACTGGCTCGATTACCGAGCCAGTCATTCCAGTGGTAAATTTTCTAAAATAGTCTTCTCTGAAATTTTCTTGAACAAATTCGAGGGTTAAAGGGCAAGCCAGCCACAACCAGCCCTTGCCGTCGTCTTGAGGAATGTCCATTTACAGGCTAATTACAGGAAAATTTACCACTGGAATGACTGGCTCTATAACCGAGCCAGCCATTCCAGTGGTAACGTTTCAAAAATAGTCTTCTCTTGGCCTGTAAATGGACATTTACTAAGCACAATTTTCAATTTTTAAAAATAAATCCCGATCATTAAAGAGGTAAGCCTTGAAATGCCAGTGTCTCGATGTCCAGATGCCCTTGAATATTTTTTTCAAATTTACTAATTTGACCGGGGGACCTGTTGTTTCAATGTCCCGTCATTGGCAGTGAAATTAGTTTCAAGATATTCAACGCCATACTTCTGACAGACCATAAAGAACGCGTCAATTCTAGTCTGTAATGGCTAAAGGGGCAAGGATATATATATATCACATGGCTGACCAATTTTCATGTCACTAAAAATTTTTGAAGATTTTAATTTCTCTATATCCGCACACTAAGAAAACTATTTTTGAAAAGTTATTACTGGAACACTGGCTCTGCTATCGAGCCAGTCATTGCAGCGGTAAAATCAAGCAGCAATGGCTTCCAGTTAAATTAATTTCAAAATATTCAACACTTTTCCTGTATGGTAGCGTTGAAAATGAGACGTGGGAAATTCATGGGTAATTTAGGATTAATGGCCATATTTCAAGACGACCAGCACAAGTGATGCTTGGCTGGATTGGTGTTAATTTTATGACTACTTGCTTATATCTACATATATACAAGATTCTATGCTTATCAAAACATTCATTGGCTTACCTCTAAATGGCCAAAAGTCCCCGCAGTTGTATAGAAGAATGTCTATTTACCAGCCAAGAAAACTATTTTGGCAATTTTACCACTGGAACGACTTGGCTCAGAATCAATCACTTACATTATATTATTAAGATAATTAATCCTTTAATGGCACAGATGGCTAAAAAACTTAAGTTTTTATCTTAGTCAAATTCCACTTGCAGCCCAGAAGAGTATTTTTTTTAAATTTAACACTGAAGTCACTAGCTTGTTTATCGACCCACTCACTCCAGTGGCAAATTGTTAAAGTCTTCCCTTGGCCTTCAAATGGAGATTTCTCAAAAACACAGCAGCCCACTCATGGAAATTCAGTGTTCAAATTATATAAATAGATTTCAACACACGAAAATAGGGGACAGAGCTTATCTAGAAGCGGGTGGTGCTGGTGCATAGGCTAGAAATGACTAGCGCTGGCAAGTGGTACTATTTTTGTGATCAATCACAGATGATTGGTTTTACATACTAACCAATGATCAATTAATGATCGCTCATAACAGTTACTCATTTTTACCCATTCTGAAATTTTAAATGCAATAATTATTGCATGTTCATGGATATTTAACCGTAATAATTTAAGAAATAATCTGTTGAATATTTTGAAACTTATTTGAATGGAAGCTGTTGCTGCCTAAGGTATGCAAAAAAAAAATCATCTGCAGTTTTAATATCATAAATTTAAAAACACTCAAAATTGATTTCTGAAATCATTATCGATCTGTTGGTTGGACATGCAAACCAATCAATCATCGATCAAATCGATTAATTGGAACAACAGTACTGGTGCATAAGCCAGAAATGATCGCTCCATTCAATTCAGCTCATGCTCCATCTGATGTTGTTCTGCTCCATTAGCAGGAATATCATTTTGACAAATATTGCACCAAACTAAAGAAGAATGCATTACTTTGACCGCATAATGACCAATCAAATGGCGCATAAAAGAAAATGGCCGACTGTTCATAATAGAAGCACACAAGGGGCACTTGAATTCGTATGATTTATTCGGTCCACTGCTTGTGATGGTAGATGATAAACGCCATTCTGAGAGATGGTTCTTGTAAAGATGTCGTTTCAGATCTGACAAATCTTGAGGAATATAATTGCACGACACACATGCTAACTCTTGTTTATTTGATTGAAAAATAAACTCTTCATTTTCGCTTCTAGCACCTTCGATATTCGTCTGATGCGCATTAGGTCTGTATGTTTGCATCTCCGATACTTGGGTCTGTTGAAAAATATTGTATCTCTCGCTAGAATCGGCAAACGCTCGATTAGTCAGATTTTGGTTGATCCGTGGTATCGACAATCCTGGAAAAGCACAGAAAAACCTCATTGAAGAAGTTGTCAAAACTATTTAAAATGATTAAACACCATAATATTATTTACTATATATACAAGATTGTCATTGGCATTAACTCTGGCAAATACAACCAATTTTGATGTGACATGATCATAGCTTAGGTACTCTCACCCATACATGTACATGCATCAAATTTAAACTGAATAGATTAGGTCTATGCATTTTCAAGTAATCCAGCAGAAGTCAAACTCAATGAATTTTAAATCTGTCAGGGCAGAAAACTTTGGCAAATCTGGACAGATTTTGTTAATACAAAATCATGACACTCCATCTCGCCACAATATATCCACCAAAGAAATTGAAAGTGTATGTTTAAAACTCTTACAGATCTGACACACAAGAATATTTTGATGAATTTTTAGTTTTTAGTTGTGTTACTCGTAACTCAGGGTCAGCGTTCTGCCCACACTGGTTGTGATCAGCCACCACTCAACAATTTTAACCAGCACTAAAGACTAGCCTATCTTTTTTAACCACCACTTTTCATATATTTTTGTTGAAATTAAGCTTTATTTCAAGGAATGTTGTAAAATTTCCTTAAAAATGCCCGACACTAATTTCATCCTGGGCAGAAACATGCAGGGTAGATTTTAAGGATTTTTTCTACTAACCCAACCGGGATAGTGCAACATTGATTGACTATCCCGCAGTAAATTTCACTAACCCGATGTTTATAGGCTTAAAGCTGATCACTTCTTTAATCCATTCACCGAGGGATCCCTATAAAACTCATTTTCAAGCCAACCATACAGAGCTGTTGAATACTTTCAAATTAATTTGTCTGGAAAGCCGTTGCTGACTAATGACATTATAACAGTGTATTTCCTCTTTTGAGAGCATTACTAACCGAGATAGGTTAGTGCAGGTGTAGTTTTACTAACCCGTATGAAATTCTACTATCCACGGGTTAACGGGTTAGTGTTAAAATCGAGCCCTGTAACTACAACCTAAGTCGGTCGTCCGCCAAACTGTTGACATTGCAGCTATAGTATGTTCACACTTGTTTGAAGGTTTCCAGTAACTCTGGCAAATGTCCAGATTTCAACCCCCCACCCCACCACCGGTAAAACCATAACACTGCATCATAATACAGGCATTATAACCCACGGAAAGGTTGTGAGGGTGGCATATGGAGCAAATAAAAACCCCACAGATGGACATCAGGCAAATATGGATAGATTTTGCCAAAAAAGGCACATGTACATTTAGGTCTTCAAATAGTACTGATAACACCAAACAACTTTGACAAGCAATTTAAATTGTAGAAGTAGCCGTGTTGACAAGAAATGATTACAGATAAATGGACAAACAACTACTGCCAGAGACACGTGTAATATTACATTGAATTTTGTGCCACGGTGGGTGGTGTTACGAACATCTTCCTTTAACACACAAATTAACCTAATTGTCAAGGTGTCCCAAAATCTGCACGGTTTACCAGATATTCATTCTTGGTTTTCTATCAATGCTATATTGGTATACTTAGGCCCGATTTATAAGCTGAACTTCTCTTGTGCTGTGCCAGCTAAATCTGCCTGAAAGTGACAAGAGTCCACTATATAAATCAACTGCTTGTCATTAGCGCGGCATGACAGAAAGTTTGACTTATTAAACGGGCCTAAGATGTTACTATAGTTACCAGATTCTACCTGGTACTGCCTTACGTCTGCATCACTACTCCAATTACACATCCCCAGGACAATGGCATAAACCCTAAATCATGCAAGCATCAAAGATCTATTCAAGGGAATAATAATTATAAAATCTAAGAAGATTCCGCGGAATTAAATGTGTCGCCTGTTTCTTGTTTGTCACATTGGTATTGACCTTTCATCTAGTGACCTTCATGTTATCATGCTGCTTCCTAACATTACAGGTAACCATGTATTCAAATTTAGCTCCAGTAGGACCAAGCAAAATTTAGACAAACAAAAAAACCTTAATCTTGGAAATAAAAACATGACAGAGGTGAAATATGCTGTGATGACCTTGGATCTAGTGATGTCACTATCAGCACACAGTTCTCTTATTTTAGAGAGGAACATATGTCCACGTTTACTATTAATATTAAGTAATTCTGAAATGTACATGTTTATGATTTGCTAAATGGAAAAACTTAGTTGAAAAAGCAGAGGTAAAATTGCAGTCAGAATGACCTTGACTTTTAACTTGGTGACATCTATGCCACCATCCTGTAGCCTCTACATATAAGTAACCATGTACATTTGTATCCAAGTTGTGTTTCATTAGGATAAAGCTATCACGAAATATAACCAGATAAGACTTGCTAAAAAAATAACAGTTTTCTAGAGGTTAGAATGACATTGACCTTCGACGTTGTGACTTCAGTGTCAGCATGCTGCTTCCTAACATTATAGGCAACAATGTATCCAAGTTTAGTTCCAATAGGATTAACCAATTCTGACAGGTAAGCTGAGAAAGACAGACAAGTTTTGTATCGAGGTCAGTGACCTTGACCATTGACCTTGTGGCCTCATTATTTATCATGCCG
The DNA here is from genome assembly GCA_034401795.1 of Chaetoderma sp. LZ-2023a. Lineage (NCBI taxonomy): Eukaryota > Metazoa > Mollusca > Caudofoveata > Chaetodermatida > Chaetodermatidae > Chaetoderma > Chaetoderma sp. LZ-2023a. The sequence continues at coordinate 9,731,359 of CM067364.1, forward strand.
CTTCCTAACAGCATAGGCAACTACATAGCCAAGTTTAGTTGCAATAGGCTTAACTGCTCCTGAAATATAAGCTGCTAAGTTACTTAACATTGTTGACGCCGTCGCTGTTAAAGTGATACACGTCTCGCTTTCTGCTTCGCAGGCGAGACAAAAGTTGGTATTTTAGAACGTCTGATGGCTGAGTTTTTGCAGACAACATATTCCAGGGGTTATATCTCTGGACCGGCAAATTATTTTGAAAACGCTTTGACTGAAAGTTGTTGGTGGCTGATCCATCAATAACTTTCAGTCAAATTGTTTTCAAAATATTCAGTATGTCCAGAGTTTTTGATCATTGAAATTATTGTCCGGTATCTTGCAGCAGACAGAGACAATGTAGTTAAAACAGTAACTAATGCTGTACAAAGGCAGTGTCAGTGACTCAAAATGATTTTGACAATATCCATCCAGGAGAATCATATGCTTTTAGCAAATATATTTATGTATCTTATAACATCAAAGTGTTATTACTGTTTACGCCTTTAGACAGGCGAGTGCCCTGTGAACTTCAAGTTCAGATGAACTAGCAAACAAAAGTTGACACTGATCACATATAAATCTGTTCACAAAGGATTCTCTTGGAGTTCTTGCAGCATAATCTGTGAAGCGTTGTGCTGATAGTGCCGGAGAATGTGGCGCACATAATTACAAGCCCAGCTTTTGATGATACTTTTGCATAGAGGACACGGCGGATAGATCACGCCACGCGGAACACTCGGATCACAAATCTGAAGTTCATTTGCATGTATATAGAGATGGTTTTTGAGGCCGAGGAAACCGGTAAGAGACACTTGGCAGAGGAGACACTTGTAGGAAGTGATATCTTCACTCGAGACAAGAGAATTACATGATGTATACCTCCCACTTGTCGCATCGCCTTGAGAATAAAGCACTAACTCCTGGCCAGTGACAGCTGACATAGCCTCATTTGACTTAGGTGTAAAAGACACTGCAGACACCGGTGCTCCAATCCTTTGTGATCTGACTTTGGATGAGTGGATTTGCAGAACATCAGTGATCTGTGGAGCAAACATGGATCCCATCCCATGTGAGCTAGTTGTTGAGCAAGAGACCGTGTTAGGCCACCGCTGTCTTCTGTTGGCATGTTCTTTCACATTCAATCTGCCATAATTTTCTGCAAAACACAGAAGGAAGCAGATTGGCATGTTGTTCCAGATTAAATATCAGTTACGAGGGTGGACATAAACTGTTCAAAGACAAATATTAATTAATATAGCAATTACTTAATAAAATATTGCTTTTTGTAAGCTGACCTGTAGGGGGTTTGGCACCAAGTAATCCAATACCATCGCAAGAGCAGACATTGGCCTATGTAGATGTATATATGCAATACATGGAAGCAATAATGAGTATAGTTCGTATACACATGAAAAGTGTAATGCTACGTCTTCATAGATACATTAGCACACCTAAAGCATACAGACTTATAACTCTTAACTCTTTGGTCATCACAATTTGTCCAGAAAATTGACATTTTTTAAGCATTAAATGTCCATTTGCAAGCCAAGATAAGACAAGTTTTGGAAATTTACCCCTGAAATGACTGGCTCGATTATCGAGACAGTCATTCCAGTTGTAAATTCTAAAAAAAATAGTCTTCTCCTGGCTTGTGAATGGACATTCCACAAGACCAGTGAAGAGGCCAGTTTTGGCCGGATTGATTATTAAAGGGTTAACACTGGCAGCTCCAGTACACAGCATACTATAAATTCTTATTGTCAGACAGTAATTGTTGAATATTTGGAAATGAACATTAAGCCTGCACCAGTACATCATATCTTAATTTGGCATGTAGATGTAGATACATTGGGCAAAAATAAAAAATAGTTTCGTTTCCTGTAAACCTCCCGGGTGAAATTTTTCTTTGTTTTCACCCGGCCGGTTATAAAATAATTTTTTTTTCCCACCCAGCATAAATGTTAAAACATGCATACATTTGTCAAACTATACAAATTACGGTTATAAAATAATTTTTTCCCCCACCCAGCATAAATGTTAAAACATGCATACATTTGTCAAACTATACAAATTACAATGTTTTAATGCCATTTGTATGCAATATGAATCCATTTTGCTAATTGTAACATGAAAAACATAACAAATTTGGCAATTACAACCATATTTAATTGATATATGGTCAAATATCTGGAAACCTAATATTTATAACCTCTAAAATAAATTAATAATTTAAAAAAAGTAATACTACTGAAATCTTTTTTCTACACCCGGTTTGCAGGAAACAAAATCTTTTTTATGGATGGCCTTGCTCCTGGCATTCCAATGAACAATGGCTGGTGCAGGTAAATGTGTAACTCTGGGTGCACAGTGGCAGTGCTATCCATCACCTTGATATGGTGTAATGTCAGATTATGTGCATGGAGATCATTTGCTATGCAGTGTGTATGTAAAAATCACAAAGTTAAATACAGTGTGCATGTATTTCTACTGTTGAATGATAAGAGTTTGGTTTACAGGCTAATTAAGAAACAGCAAAACATGACTCATGAATCAGACTGTTCAAAATCCACCAAGCGACTAAGGAGATACATTTTCACAATGTCCAGTAAATCTCTCATAAAATCTAAAAAATTTCAACCAAAAAAATTGAAAAATCCTAATTCTAAATAGAATTTACGGCGAATATCACCATAGAATCCTTCCAGACAAATTTGGTTGAAATCCATCAAGCGGTTAAAGACAAGATGTGTTTGACAAAAATCGACAAATTATGATTTTGCATAGATTTTCTGGAGGGTGCCACAACATGGTTATTCTAGACAAATCCGGTCGAAATCCATCAAGCGGATAAGGATGAGATGCGCTTTGACAATTTCTGGTAAATTTTCATATCTCGGATTTTCAAACCCACCAAAAATGACTAATTAAAATTCTGAATAGAATTCTAGAGCCTACCACCATAGGATCCTTCAAACAAAATTTAATTACATTTTTTAATCTGCTAAGCGTTCAGGAGATACATTTTAAAGCAAAGGTTGACGGATGGAGAGACCAAAGATGGTCGCATTGGCTTAAGCTCACTTGGCCATTCTGGGTGGTTTACCAGGTGACCTAAGAACAATTTGGCACAACTGCTATCAATAACATTGTTTTCAAGATAAACCAGCTGCTCGTCATCTACCCCTCCTCCCTGCAGTTCTAATTTTCTCTAACTCTTTGTTCTCCATAGCTTTGCTAACCATTTAATGGTCAAGTCGCTCAAAATGATGTTCAGGAGAAGTCCTTTTGTTGGCCAAGATGTGTTGGCTGGTTCATTCTCTTGGCCTGCAAATGGACACTCACTGAGAAAACACCTAGGATTTTCTTGATCAATCGTGACAATTAACATGATCCAATGATTAATACAGTAATAGCTTAAAACTTCTGAACTTAAAATTGTGCATTATTTTTATTTTCCCATCTCCGATCTAGAGTTTTGAGTGGGAATTTTCGTAAAACAAAACACTAAATTGGTCTGGCGTAAATAACATGTTTCCGTTTTTGTTTTGGAAACATGTTAACTTATTTACGAGCCATGCTGTATTTATTTGAAGTCCCCCAAGATAGGCAATCCACAGAGCATTAGAAGGGTCCAAATTTTGAAACTCTTGGGTAGCCAAAAATCAATGCCCAATTGCCAATCAAGGTAACCTACCATAGAAGTTGTGACCCGTGACACTTTCACAGATTAAGTCTATTTACATACATGTATTTTAATGTATTTAAATTTCAAGACAATCACACAGGATACTTAAAAATTATTTGATTGGACACCATCATGGGTAGAGGGTAACAAAGACTTGCAGTGGGCACTGCACTCAGCCAGCACTGCACTCACTGACTCAGTGCCAGCACTAAGGATTATCAACGACATGTATTTCTTCCAGAACATGTGGTGGTCAGTGATATATTAAACTGCAACCGCCTGCATACTTCTGAGTAGACAACTAGATATAAACAGGTGGAGCTTTGGAAGGCTGATACACCAGCCCCGAACATGAGTACATTCCCAACATGATTCAAAATCAGTCATGCATAACTGATGCAAAACTTAATATTAGGCGCATCTTTGGGCGGTTTACAATCATCCTGTCAGATTTCGTCCAATTCTTTCTCAAAATGTAGTAGTTGCAGTAACAAGATTTTCGGGACATACATAACGAAATTCAACATTTCACCATCTCTCCCGTAAAGTCTGTCATGCATGACCAATGAAATAATTTTTAACATTAGGCACATTTATGGGTGGTGTAGTCATCCTCTCACGTCTCATCAAATTCTCTCTCAAACTGTAGGAGTTCAGTGAAAGTATGTATGTACATTCTGGACAGAACGCTACGCATAGTTAGTATGCGTGCATGTCTGTGATGCGAGGTTGGCAATTCAACATATATAAAGCCAGGTTAACCGGGCGGAAATGAGATTTTGAAGATGTTTGCACTGATCTCATTGGCAATATTATATTCTAGCAAATTATAGCAGTGGATCGCCTGTATTTTACAGAACTACATGTAAGATTATTCCCTGTTATGTGCGCACGCGCGCACACACACACACACACACACACACACACTGCACAATAGTTTCACAGCTCGGTTACCGAGCCCAGCAACCAGCATATAGATGTGGAATTTTTTTTAAATAGTCTTTTCTCGGCCTCCAAATAGACATTTCTCAATACAACTAAAGATGCCGGTTTTGACCCGCTTCATCATGTGTTAATGTGGTTGTTATAGACAAGTCTGAATAAACTGCCAAGAAACAGCACTGCTCCCAATACAACACATAAGGACAAACTGTGTATTTGATTAAAAAATAATACTTTTATTCTAAATAACAATAAAATAATAGTTCGGTGAATCATTTAAAGTGTACAATTTCCGCTACGGTAAACATGATATTATTATATACATACACCACATATAAAGTCTAGCAACATTCTCGACTCTTTTACCCTTATAGATGCCACTCACTGTGGTCCAACAATTAAAACATCTTAGTAGATCATCGAATGTATGAGTCAAACTGGTGTTATGTACATTTTTGAAAATGTTGCACAAAATTGTCTTGTTTTCTCGTCTTACTAAATGTAGGAAAAGTTGCATAAGAGTTTAATTCTCTAATGGTCAAACTCGCACAAATCAGCATCCCTCGATTTCATTCGAAAAAATCCACATTTTCTCATAGAAAATGTCCATTTGCAGATCAAGACTATTTTGGAAAATTTCCCACTGGAATGTTCAGTGGTAAATTTTAAGTCTTCTCTTGGTCTGCAAATGGACATCTCTCAAGACGACTGCTGAAGACATTTTTGACTGTGTGTTTTAAAAGGGGTATCACTCAAATTTGTTCAAGAAAATTTCCCGTAGAAAATGCCCACTTGCAGAACCAATAAGACAATTTAACATTGAAATGACTACGTTTTCGAGCCAGTCATTCATGTGGTAAATTGTCTTATTTTGGTCTGCAAATGGACATTTACTAAAACCCCTGTTAAAAAGCCGTTTTTGGCTTGAGTGGTAGAGTTAACAACATAAATTGATTTAAATATCGAAAAAGGTACTGACAATTGAATATTACGAGGCTAACCGTCAGACTGCTGCAAGCCATCAGACAATAATTTAAACGTGCAAGAACTGTCCCTGCTGAATATTTTGAAAACAATTTGGCTGAACGTTGTTCGTGGCAGTCAATTTGTTTTCAAAATACTCGGCATATCACGAATTAAACCCCATGGAAAATGTAGTTTGCAGAAATTCAGTAGGCAGATAGTTAACCCTTTATCCCTCATCAGCCAAAAACGGCTTCTGTAGTTGTCTTGAAAAATGTCCATTTGCAGACCAAAAAGACTATTTTCAAAAATTTACCACTGGAATGACTGGCTCGATAACCGAGCCAATCATTCCAGTGGTAAATTTCCAAAAATAGTCTTCTTTTGGTCTGCAAATGGACATTGTCTATGAGAAAATTTAAATTTTCTTGAATAAATTTGATGGTTAAAGGGTTAACAGAAGCTTACTTTAACAGATATGAATGTACATATTGGTGAACAGACACACGGGCAGAGAATAAAATTTTTTTTTTAAAATATAAATTAAAGTTAAAAACTCATCAGTAGATCATCACATAAAATATGTACAATTCCATTATATAGTACATTTTAGGACTAGTTTTCTTGCAAACTGCGTAAGTAGTATATTCACGACTTGCCCCTGATGTTTACTACACACCGTAGATAAAGAACGTAATATGCTCACCTAATTTCAAGTTCGCTATGTTATATATTATATGAAATTTAACTCTTACGACTCTGATGTAAATATTCGATCTGTTACTGTATCAATATCAATGAAACCGGTGTACATTTTTCAAAAATTTTGATGACATGTTGCTGTCTACGACAGTTCTAGCCATGCCCACACATTTCTAGCTCGGCCCTCACATTGGATACCATCTCCAACCAAATTTGTTGAAAAATGAACACCAATTCATCTTAAAATTTTGACTCAATTCCAGTACATTTACAAAGTGGGCGAAATATAGCCCGAAATGTGCTGGCATAGCTAGAGATGTGTGGGCATAGATAGGTGTGTGGTCAAAGCTAGATGTGTAGGCATAGCTAGAGATATATGGGCAAAGCTAGATGTGTGGACATAGCTAGAGATATGTGGACAAAGCTAGAGATGTGTGGGCCTAGCTAGAACTGTGTTGGCATAGCTAGAACTGTGTGGGCATAGCTAGAACTGTGTGGGAATAGCTAGAGATGTGTGGGAATAGCTAGAAATGTGTTGGCATAGCTAGAGATGTGTGGGCATAGCTAGAGATGTGTGGCTATGGCTAGAGATGTGTGGCTGTGGCTAGAGATGTGTGGCTGTGGCTAGATGTGTGGGAATAGCTAGAGATGTGTGGGCATAGCCAGAGATATGTGGACAAAGCTAGAGATGTGTGGGCATAGCTAGAGATGTGTGGGCCTAGCTAGAACTGTGTGGGCATATCTAGAGATGTGTGGGTACAGCTAGAGATGTGTGGGCATAGCTAGAGATGTGTGGCTATGGCTAGAGATGTGTGGGCATAGCTAGAGATGTGTGGGCATAGGTAGAGATGTGTGGGCATAGCTAGAACTGTGTGGGCATAGCTAGAGATGTGTGGCTATGGCTAGAAATGTGTGGGTAAAGCTAGAGATGGATGGGCATAGCTAGATGTGTGGCTATGGCTAGAACTGTGTGGCCATAGCTAGAGATGTGTGGGTATGGCTAGAGATGTGTGGCTATGGCTAGAGATGTGTGGGCATAGCTAGAGATGTGTGGGCATAGCTAGAGATGTGTGGCTATGGCTAGAGATGTGTGGGCATAGCTAGAAAATGTGTTGGCATAGCTAGAGATGTGGGGGCATAGCTAGAGATGTGTGGGCCTAGCTAGAACTGTGTGGGCATAGCTAGAGATGTGTGGCTATGGCTAGAGATGTGTGGGTAAAGCTAGAACTGTGTGGGCATAGCTAGAGATGTGTGGCTATGGCTAGAGATGTGTGGGTAAAGCTAGAGATGGATGGGCATAGCTAGATGTGTGGCTATGGCTAGAACTGTGTGGGCATAGCTAGAGATGTGTGGCTATGGCTAGAGATGTGTGGCTATGGCTAGAGATGTGTGGGTAAAGCTAGAGATGTGTGGGCATAGCTAGAGATGTGTGGCTATGGCTAGAGATGTGTGGGTAAAGCTAGAGATGTGTGGGCATAGCTAGAGATGTGTGGCTATGGCTAGAACTGTGTGGGCATAGCTAGAGATGTGTGGCTATGGCTAGAGATGTGTGGCTATGGCTAGAGATGTGTGGGCATAGCTAGAGATGTGTGGCTATGGCTAGAGATGTGTGGGTAAAGCTAGAGATGTGTGGGCATAGCTAGAGATGTGTGGCTATGGCTAGAACTGTGTGGGCATAGCTAGAACTGTGTGGCTATGGCTAGAGATGTGTGGCTATGGCTAGAGATGTGTGGGCATAGCTAGAGATGTGTGGCTATGGCTAGAGATGTGTGGCTATGGCTAGAGATGTGTGAGCATAGCTAGAACTGTGTGGGAATAGCTAGAACTGAGGGCAAGAAATGTATGGGCATGGCTAGAAATGTGTGGGCATAGCTAGAAATGTGTGGAGAGGGCTAGAAATCTGAGGGTCGAGCTAGAAATGTGTGGGCATGGCTAGAACTGTGTAGGCCTGGCTAGAAATGTGTTGACATAGCTAGAAATGTATCGGCATGGCTAGAAAAGTGAGGGCATGGCTAGAAATGGACCCCTCCAGGCATATGATTAGAAAAGGATAACTGAAAATTTAGTGGCATTCCCCCTCCAGGCTTTACAATTGATAAATTCAATCTGCTACTCAAATATATGACCTCCTAATCAATTACGCCACATGTAGGCCAATGTAATAATCCTAATTGACAAATACTCTTGCCATCATGAACATGGACTAGTCTGTCAAGAGCACAAATTGTATGCCAGCTTGTCTTTACTATTTAATAAACATTCTGTTGAATATTTTGAAACTAATTTGACTGTGTGTCGTTGCTGCCTGGTCAAATTTGTGTCAAAATATTCAACAGCTTACCTATATAATTACCTTGATATTAGGATTTTGTGAATTCAGAGTTCGATCGATCCCAACATGGGCGTAGCTTAGCTAGAAATGAGCAGGGCACAGTAAAAAGTGAATTCATCCATTCCTTCATTCCCTAATACCTGTATGATACATTAGTATATTACACCCTGTGACCATGATCAATGGAGGAATCCAGTTTGACCTATGCCCGCAACCCCATCTTTAGCTAAGCTCCATCCACACTTCACCCATGTTGGGATCGATTCCTGCACTGCCCGAGTCTCAATTTCCAGAAAACTATTCAGGCACGCTGTTGAATATTTTGAAACTAATTTAACTGGGTCCTTAGACAGCACCAACCATTTAAATTAGTTTGAAAATATTCAACAGCATGTTTATTAAATAGTAGACATACAATTCCTACAAAAATGCCTAGTCCGTCATAAATTATGCATTCATGACAAACTTAGCCATGTCATTCATGATGTAATTGATTATGACGTCAGCCTACAGGTTACCTAGTTGATTATGATGCTATATGATTGATGAATAAACTGGAAACCTCCATTCTCCTACTCATAGAAGGGATAGCAAAGAATGTAGATATTAGAAGCAGTGTAGGCAATGCTGTAACCATTTAACCCTCATCAGTGAAAAACCGCTTCTGCAGTGGTCTTGAGAAATCTCCATTTGCAGATCAAGTGAAGACATTTTTTTTTTAATTGCCCAGTAGAATGACTGGCTCGATAACCGAGCCAGTCATTCTAGTGTTAAATTTCCAAAAACAGTCTTCTCTTGGTCTGCAAATGGACATTTTCTAAGAGAAAATTGTAATTTTCTTGAACAAATTTGAGTGTTAAAGGGTTAAAGTGTTACACATCACAGATTAGACACAACAAATTCTTCATGATGTAAGGATATTCTGTTTAATATTTTCAAACAAATTTAACTGGGAGCTGTTGCTGCCTATTGCAGCTCCCAGTTAAATTGCAGCAAGAGGTTCAAGTCAAATAAATTTCAAAATATTCAAAAGCTTTCATGAATAGGTGTCATGAAATTGAGACACTGGAATGTCAATGGTACATGCAGAAGAGCTTCGAACTCGCCCACTACAAAAACACAGAATCTGGCATCATTTTTTCCCATTCAAGCCTAATATTTAAAGATTACGCAGAATTCTTCCCCAATCTAAGTTGAAAATTAGTTATTATTGATAACTTTCTTAATCCTTAGCACTCTGATGTCAATATTCTATCTTTTAATGCGTCAATAGCAAAGAAACTGGTGTACATTTTTCAATTTTGGTGGACAATGTTGCTGTCTATGACAGCACCATCTTCCAACCAAATTTGTTGAAAAATGAACACCTGTTCATCTTTTAATTTAATTTATAATTTTTAAATTCTGACAGAGGATTAACGACAAGTTCTTAAAATAATATAATTTTAATCAACAGGAGGCAAGAATGTATGCCATTTGAAATTGGACGACTGAGATGTCGCTGAATTCCTCCGATGAGCCCTCATATGTGCCAAGTACAGATCATTCCTTTTAAACGTTTTACCACATTTACGGCAATTAAGGACGGATCTCATTTGCTCGTAATGTCCGAGGCAATGACGGACAAATGTAAAACTTCGATCACTGACCACTTTGCTGCATTTCGGACACAAGTAATAGAAACCGAGCCCCATTTGTAGATTGTCCATTCTGTACTGTCTGGCGTGAATGTAAAGGTGTGCCTTTATCGCAGGCAAGTCAAAGAATACTTCATTACACGCTTCAAATAGGCACGGAAATGAAATATCAGCAGAAGAATCTTGATGCGCATCATCACCTTCAAGTGACATTGACGACACATCACCACTATCTGGCATAACTGTTCTGAGGAGCATATTTGCATCGTCTAACACCACATTTCCTATTGTGTAATTAGGAAATGTGGCTGCTGTCATCGAGGTAGTTGATAAGGAGGTATCCGAGCTTTCCACACTCATATTTATCGTACTCATAGCGCCACCACCAGTACATAGGTTAAGAACACCTACTGGACTAGCTTCAGAACTGTTTGGAGAATTCCTCATCATCGAAAGCCCACGAGCGATCTTGTCAATGCGTAGACCCCCTTGATTGCTTGATTTGGAGAGACCAGACATACTGAGCGCCGTGACAAGTGCATCATCACCGAGGAGCACTGCAAGTAGAAAGAAGCGGGTGTCCTTGAGTGCTGATGAAGCAAACATTGCAACAAAACATATGGATTGAATGGTTGTTGAGACTATCTAGGATGTGGGTCCATGATACTTGTTACTGGATAAAAGGAGTGTCTTCTTGTGGAACTCTATTCATTTTGCAGAAATTAATGCTGTAATAACGTGGGCAGGATGAAAATCCTTAGATACTAAGTACAGTAGATGGAAAATTGGAAATAAAATAACGAATAAGACGAGCGTAAAGCACCTAATGAAAACAAGGAGTATACATTATGGGAAGACGTCTATACATATACACAGTAACTCCTATCTGTATGCACTGGACATTGACCCTTCATATGCATTAGACGAATATCTTCACTCATTAACCCTTGGTCAACCTTGGTCAGTATTTTCTTATTGAATGTCCATTTATAGGGCAAGAAAATACAATTTTTGAAAATTTATCACTGGAATGACTGGCTCGGTTATCGAGCCAGTCATTCCAGTGGTAAATTTCCAAAAATTGTATTTTCTTGCCCTGTAAATGGACATTCCATAAGACCATAGAAGAGGCTGGTTTTGCCATTAAAGGGTTCAGAATGTTGATGATGACCATGATGGCAGATGATAATGAAAATGATGAAAACAAATATCTTTGTGCATTCAACGCTATTCTGTCACCCATGGAAACATACATACACTCAGATATGCACATTTTCACTTGTTTCCGCAAAATCATTTTGTTTAATTTTAAAATACTACATGTAGTCATGATTGTCAGTAAGAAAATTATTCACTTTAAAATGCTCTTTAACCATCAGGATAACTAGTATATGTATCATCACTGAACCAGGCCTTACGGTAATAGTCATCTGGAAGGGGAGGCCTGTTTTGAAAAGCAACGACACCAGAAACTAACAATTATTTCAAACGTTTTAAAACAAATTACATGTAAATGAAACATTTTACAGTTCCATGTTTTATGTTTGGACTCCCAAGCTATTATTACCCATGAAGTCATTGAAGTCCTTTGCTTATCAATCCTTCCTTAGTAAATGTCCATTTGCATGCCAGTAAGACGTTTTGAAAGTTTATCATTACAAAATTAGAATGACTGGCTCAGTTATTGCGTCAGTTATTCTACATTTCTCACAACCCAGGCTGGCGTTCAACAGCTTGACCACTACTAACGGCATTAGCTATGACTACCTTGACTGGCCTTAACAACTCGATCACCGAAATACAGGATTCCTAAATGCTATCCCTGAACTCGTGTGATGTATATGGTGAGGTGTTCATTTCATAGACAATTTTATTGTAAACTGATGCCAAAATGCACACCGTTTGAACTTTATTCTACCGACGTGATAATAATGTACATTTAAACTTCAGTATGAAGATAAGTTTTAAGTCACTTGATCTTTTTATACAGTGCTCTATTTATAAAACACAAAACTTGTCTGTCATTACATTGCTCATACATGTATCCGTCTTCAATAGTCACAGGTTTTGAATTTGCTTCTAGTCTACATCTTTATAAAATATTGCTTCTAACAGAAAATTCGCAGATATAACGGTTCCATTGTGCTATTCAGAACACACATGTTTCTTAAGCATATACGATCGAGTGAACGACTTCGGGCACCGTGTACATTGGTATATTTTATAGTGGCTGACACAATGTCTAGCAAAAAGCGCAATATTACTCACTATCGAGTCACAGACAATGCATTGATGAGATGCCGAGTTTCGATCCAAATGTTCATCGTAGAGATGCCTACGAAAATGTTTTACGCCTTTAATTTCAATAGAGCAGTACATACATTTGAAGCTATAGGAATCTTCTTGCAGATCAATCCCAGAATACGGTGACAACGTTTGACTCTGTCCACGAATTCTATAAAATAAGGAGTCAGCGAGTGATTTCAGCTGATTACAACTGCTACGATATTCGCTAATATTACAAGATGGATCCCGAGTATCGTTGGAATCTGCTTCTCTCAAAGCATGCTCACCACCATCCAGCCTAATTCCACCTACGCCGTCATTTGTGCGAGTTACATTTTTTCGTTGATATGTTGTTTTACTCTGCAGAGGACCATCATGAACAACTGTCCAAGGAGAGAAGTGTTTCCTTGATTGGTTTTGCGCTTGCATCATCCCGCTGACATAAGATCGACGTCTTGATGGCGCTGGGTCATCTGAGGATGACAAAGAGAATGCTGATGGTCAAGTTCTCTTTCCATGAAAGGTTAAATACTTTGCTGGTAGTTATATTATATTTTGTAAATGATTAATCCTTTAATGGTCAAGATGGCCAAGACGGGCCTCTAAATTGGGCTTGAGGAATGTCCATTTGTAGGCCGAGACAGCTATTTTTGACAATTTACCACCAGAATAACTGGGTCGATAAACAAGCCAATCATCAATTGTGAATTTTTATAAATACTCTTCCCGTGGCCTGCAAATGGACTCCAATGAGCAAACATGTCTTTTTTTACAAACCCTGATCTTTAACCCTTTAACACTCACAGGCAAAAATGGCCTCCTCAATGGTCTTGATTTATGTCCATTTGAAGACCAAGACTATTTTTGAAAATTTATCACTGGAATGACTGGCTCGATAACTGAGCCAGTCATTTCAGTGATAAATTTTCAAAAATAACCTGTCGGTCTGCAAATGGACATTTTTCTATGAGAAAGTTAAAAAAATGTTTTAAACATTTAAGTGTTAAAGGGTTAAGAGGTTAAATAAATAAAGCGTAACTAACCACAGTACCGTAACTAACCACAGTACCGTAACTAACCACAGTACCGTAACTAACCACAGTACCGTAACTAACCACAGTACCGTAACTATAACATTACCGTAACTATAACACTACCGTAACTAACCACAGTACCGTAACTAACCACAGTACCGTAACTAACCACAGTACCGTAACTAACCACAGTACCGTAACTAACCACAGTACCGTAACTATAACATTACCGTAACTATAACACTACCGTAACTATAACACTACCGTAACTAACCACAGTACCGTAACTATAACAGTACCGTAACTAACCACAGTACCGTAACTATAACAGTACCGTAACTAACCACAGTACCGTAACTATAACAGTACCGTAACTAACCACAGTACCGTAACTATAACAGTACCGTAACTAACCACAGTACCGTAACTATAACAGTACCGTAACTAACCACAGTACCGTAACTATAACAGTACCGTAACTAACCACAGTACCGTAACTATAACAGTACCGTAACTAACCACAGTACCGTAACTATAACAGTACCGTAACTATAACAGTACCGTAACTATAACAGTACCGTAACTATAACAGTACCGTAACTATAACAGTACCGTAACTATAACAGTACCGTAACTATAACAGTACCGTAACTATAACACTACCGTAACTATAACAGTACCGTAACTATAACAGTACCGTAACTATAATAGTACCGTTAGTCACATGGCTAATGATGATATAATATACTTAAGTGCTATATTTCAATTTGCGAGGGGAAAATGCAAAAAAAATTCAACCTGCTTAATTTCTCACATGCAAAATAAAAGGATTCAGCGGAATAATTAATGCAAACACTGACGTAGTAGACATCTATACCATCTGCACAAATGATGATGTTATAGATCAACTGTAATGTCATCACTCTTAAAATATTATACGGATGACACAATTTATAATCTAAAACCTACAGTGAAGCAGTCTCATCGTACACTAATGTAACTACTTATTACACGATCCATGCATGATATTTGTGCAGGTATATATGGATGGATACCTGTGTCCACAAAACATCCATAACTTCAAGTATGTATACAAAACAATAAATCATGTATTTTCAATAGTAATTTACACGAGCTCTGAAAGTGAGATACCAGTATTCAAGGGATAAATGTATAGAAAAACTTACATGAACTAAATTATGCACAGAAACCCCTTCTCCTCCACCACATGCATAGAAACCCCCATCTCCTCCATCACATGCACAGAAACCCCCTTCACCACATGCACAGAAACCCCCTTCTCCTCCATCATGTCTACTCCACCACATGCACAGAAACCACATCTCCTCCACCACATGCACAGAAACCCCTATCTCCTCCAATGATCAATAGAAAAACCCCATTTCCGCTAATGATCCACAGAAAGCTCCATCTCAGCCAATGGTCCACATAAACACCTCATCTCTCCCGATGATCCACAGAAACCCCTCATCTGCTCCAATGATCCACAGAAACCCCTCATCTACTCCAATGATCCACAGCATCACCCCCTTTTCCTCCAATGATCCACAGAAACCCTAATCTACCCCATGATCCACATAAACCCTCATCTCCTCCAATGATCCACAGAAGCCCCTCATCTCCTCCAAGGATACACAGAAAACCACATCTCCAATGATTCACAGATACCCTTATCTCCTGCAATGATCCACAGATAACCCTTTCTCCTACAATGATGATCCACAATCCACATAATGCCCATCTCCAATAACCACATAAACCCTCATCTACCCCAATGATCCATAGAAACCACATCTCCAATGATCCACAGAAACCCCATCATCTCCAATGATCCACAGAAACCCCTCCTCTCCCCCAATGATCCAGAAACCCTCACCTCCTCCACTGAAACACTTCATCTCCTCCAATGATCCACAGAAACACTTCTTCTCCAAGGATCCACAGAAAGCCCTCATCTCCTCCAATGATCCACAGAAACCCCTCATCTCTCCAATGATTGACATAAACCCTCATCTCTCCAATGATTGACATAAACCCTCATCTCCAATGATCCACAGAAGAGCCTCACCACCCCACCCTCCCCCATTCATCCACAAAAACCCTGATCTCCTCAAAGGATCCACAGAAACCCCTCATCTCCTCCAATGCTCCACAGAAACCCCTCATCTCCTCCAATGATCCACAGAAACCCTCATCTCATCTAATGGCCACAGAAACCACATCTACCGGGTACCTACTCAACATTTTTACATCACATTTTCAGGATCTGCCTCTTGAATTTATCTATTTATACATTGTAGGTTGTCGACTTCTTTTACCACCACCTGATTCTCATACAAAAACTAACAAGACCCCCCAAGTGGCCTGGATTTATCACCTGGAACTAATTGTGAGAGTGTGTATGCTGCGTTACAAAGTGGTGGGGTGGAATTTTCACCTATTTCACAGGGATTGTAAAATCAAGCTACCTGTACCATTAAACATACTAGTTCAAAGGCACAAAGCTAAATAAAAATTTCAGCACACAAGTAATTACATCAGGGTATCTTTCCATTTAAACCTGTAAGCGAAACCATCACCGCAATATATTTTGAAAACAGCATTGGCGAAAGCTGCTGCTGCTGTCATAAACAGCAACAAGTCAACAGCTTTAATTCTCTCTTGCTCAAGAAAATTAGTTTGTGTTTAATAAATATCCATTTGACACGTTTGTAGGTCAAGAAGAGCATTTTAAAACTGTAGCCATTGCAGTGGCACGTTTTCAAAAATAGTCTTCTTTTGATCTTAAATGTACATTTCAAGAGGCCACATTTGGCTGATCAGCCCATAAAAAGACTAAACACCATCCATTCTCCAAACAACGCATTGCAAGCAATACAAATCCCCTCGCTTCACACTTGTTGAAATGAGATGTATGGAATCTGGGCAAGTCATTTGTCTGCTCCGTATAACTGATATGCTTACATTACAAAATTTGTCGCAAGGGAATGATGTTAAATTAACAAGGTTTGCATTTTTAAAGAGATAACTCTGACAAATATTGATGGGAACAAACGAAACGGGAACTTGAGCTTTGTGTTAATAGTATTAAATAAATTTCTGAATTGGGTTGAAATCCGTTATTTGCCGGAAATGGCCAAATTAAAGATGTTTTTATTTTTTACGGGTGCTACGTAACTTAGACAAATATTGAGGGGAACTATTCAGCCACAAACCTGACATCTGCCTTGCTAGGACTAACACAAGTTATTGCCTGGAAACTGTTAAATTAATGTTTGTATTTTTCAATGGGGATAACGCTGGCGAATATCGAGGGAACCTAACGAACCACAACCTAACTTCTGCATCGGTAGTATTAATCTACAGTATATACAGTAGGGTTCGAATCCGTTTAGTCCACCACAAGATAAGGTTCGGACTAAATGAAGTTAATATATTTCAAGGGCAATAACTCTTGAAAACATTAACAAAAACTTACAGAACGTGAACTTGACTTCTGCCGTTGTATTAAGTTATAATTTGAATACATACACTAGATGCATACACACATACATACGTGCATACAGACATACGTACGCTTGAGGGGATAATAAATTCTCGACAAGAAATGTTAAAATATCGTCTTTATCACTCCAAGTACAAACTTTTAAAGGAAACTAACTCTGTTAACGAAGTACAATTTTACAAGCTTAAGCAATTCATAAACCAGCAATGTTCCTTTTTAGAATACTATACAGTAGAGCTCAGAAATAACTGACATTGTTTCCAAAACAAAATAAAACGTACTGTTCAATATTTTGGATTTAATCTGACATGTTTGACAGGATGTGCTTCCAATCAAATTAGAACAATTCTTAAATCATGCTCAAAATTGCACTAAAAATTCCATGTTTTTGTTTTGCACAATTTTACCTTATTTAGGAGCTGTACTGTACAGACATTATAAACCACTTCAAGCAGATACAACTGGATGAACTCAGCTATGGCAAATCAACACACATGTAATGTATACATATGTATCTGACCACAGAGGTCTACAGGGGTCAACATAAATGCTGGACTAAGTGGCCGGAAAACAGGAACTTTAGGTATCGGGCAAACACCAACGATCCAACATATTTTGAGAATCTTATTTATTTTAGACAAAAATTGTAGCAAAACCTCTGAAGGGAATTCTCAGTGTACAAACAACAAGTGTACTTACTACATGATAAATATTCATCAGAAATACTTCCTGACAAATCTGAGATTTCTTATAAACTGCTTTCGCATACATACATGTAGAGCAAGGAATTCACCTTTCCAGAGTACCCACCCATCATATGACGTCATAATGAACTGCGTGATATGTACAATGACAACGTCATGAATGACGTTGATAAGTACGTCATGAACGAATATTTGAAGACGGTCTATGCGTTGTTGTACAAATTGTTTGCTTTTACTATTTAATAAATATGCTGTCGAATATTCAGAAACTAATTTTACTGGGCGCTGTTGCTGCCATAGGCGGGGCATAGCTAAAAATTGAAAGGTCCATTGCATATGAGCAGTAGAACAAAATGTACAATATATGAACAGCTGCCTGACTAACAATTTAAAAGGGAGAAATTATTGGGCAAATAATACACATCAATTTCACATGAGAGTAATAGCTTATCATCCATGTTCCATAATTTTACATGTAATGCAAAATCGGGAATAGAAAGGTCATGTAATAGAGCCAATCGGTTCAGTATGTTGACGTCAACGAATATTTACATACGTATACGATGCTGTCTTCCAAATCATGTCGTAGTTTATTGGGTGATGACTGGTTCTCAGTCACATGTTCTATATTATACGACAACTCTTAAATTATGAGCTGGAATAAGTTTCTATTTTATCATAGTTATAATTCATTGGGTAAAGTTAGATATATACTTACTGTTATATTATGGAAGCTGTAAGGACATTAATGGCAACTTCCTTTCAGGTAATAGTCTCAAGACCCACAGGTTTTACTAATGGTTATGAGCTTAGAACATAATGGACATGTGACTCTTTATCAAATAGCTAAACAGATTTCTTCTTTCAACCCAGATTGGTTTCCATCGGAATCAGTGGCGCTAGTATTGGACGAGTACTATGTACAACCTTTAAATTGATTCCTGTGCCAAAGATTATCTTATGTTCTTAATTCACCCAAATCAGCTAGGCATAATATAGTTATGGAGGCGACATGAATGGAATTATACTACATGTAATTTAATGTCTTGGCCTTAAAGTTACTCTCAAACAATGAAATGATAATTTACATCCGTCTAGCTCCCTGTCTAAGATTGAAATCCAGACCCAGTGTAATTAACATATGCTTTATATATCAAGAAACGTTTTAACATGATTAAGTTTATTGGGGATTTGCTGAATAATTTGAAAAAGAATTTGATTGAAAGTTGTTGCGAAAGACAGCAACAGCTTTCAGCTAAATAATTTAAAAGAAACCATGTCATCAAAGTTATTATCGCCATGTAATTTGTACTTGCAACATAAATGATCACAACATATAAATTTTGTTTAAATATTTTCCAATTGAATTAAACAATTTCAATTAATCTTCGATGGATTTCAATCTAAATGTGACCGACACACAGGAGCAGTAGTTAGGAAATATATATTGAACACTTTAATGGTCAAGCTGGCCAAAACTTGCCTTTGAAGTGGTCTCGAGCTCGCTCTATTTGCAGGTCGACAGTTACCACTGGAATGACTGGCTCAAAAACTGATCCAGTCACTGCAGTGGGAAATTTACAAAAATAGTTTTCTGCTGTAAATGGGCCATCTCCTAAGTGAAAATTTCTTGACCCATCTTGACCATTAAAGGGTTCAAATTGGAATAACGGGGCAAGTACTGTGTTCAATTCAGAGATATCACTGTTAACCCTTTAACACTCAAGCCGGACCGAAATGCTGCTGTGTTCTTCAGACATGTCCATTTGCAGACCAAGACGATTTTTTAAAATTCAACACTGGAATGACTGGCTCGATAACCGAGCCACTCATTCTAGTGGTAAATTCTCTTTAAAAAAATCGTTGGCCTGCAAATAGATATTTTCTATGAGAAAATACAAAATTTTCTTTAACAAATTCGAGGGTTAACTCTTTAACACTCATATCAGCCAAAAACGACTTCTACAGTGGTCTTGAGAAATGTCCATTTGCAGACCAAGAGATTATTTTTGAAGATTTACCACTGGAATGACTGGCTCGGTTAACCTTCTCATGGTCTACAAATGAACATTTTCTAAGAGAAGTGAAACTTTCTTGAACAAATTTCAGGGTTAAAGTGTTAAACTTATTAGTAAGTATGTGTACTAAACATTTAACTCTTTCAAACCTGCAGAACAAATATATTTTAATGAATTTTTGGATAAGAAATCTTGTGTTGAATATTTTGAAATTATTAAATCGGGCAGATAAATACCTTAAAAAATTCACCATCTAACCACTATCGGTTATTTGACATTGAGACGTGTGTATTTCAGGGAGAAAAGGGTTAAGGATTAGACTATATATTTATTGCAAGAATGGCATGCATAATGTACTAAATCAACCCTTGTGCTGCTGAACATCCATCTCGTATTACGCATTCAATTACCATTTTAACCCTTTAATGAGTCAAGAAAATCTAAAAAAAATAGTTGCTCAAATTGAAAATCCAATTGCAGTCCAAGAAAACTCATTTTGGCAATTTACCATGGAATGACTGGCTCGGTTATGGAACATGGAGTCAGGAATTTCAGTCCTACATTTGCAAAAGACCACTTCCCATTTTGGCCGGGTTAACCATTAACCCTTTAACACTCAAATCAGCCAAAATGGGCTTCTGCAGGGGCCTTAAAAGCAATGTCCATTCGCAGGCCAAGAAGAATATCTTTGAAAATTCACCACTGGAATGACTGATTTAGTCATCAAGCCAGTAATTTCAGCGGTACATTTTCAACATATTGTTTTCTCCTGGTCTTGAAATGTGTATTTCTCAAGACCAGAGCAGACGCTTATTTTGCCTACCTTGAGTGTTAAACGGGTTAACACTATTTCTTACATGATTTGAACTCTGGCTACAGCAGCAGAAGTTTATCAAAAGTAACTATATATATATTCAATCAGTGTAATTAAACTTACCTTTGCGGTGTCATTACAGGTGTGTATACATGGACATAATGGTTCATTGTCATCATCTAAATGGCATTTGTATTTTAACCCAGTCATAGAAATATTCTCAATGGAAGTTTTTTAATTTTATGAATATAAATTTTTAATTAAATTAATAGATGAACTGGTGTTCAGATTTCAACAAATTTGGTGGACGATGGTGCTGTCTGTCGTCCACCAAAATTGTTGAAAAATGTACACCAGTTTTTTTTCTATTGACATACTAAAATATAGAATATTGACACCAGTGTGCTACGGGATACCCTTTAATGGTTAAATTTGTTAAATAATATTTAAATATTGAATGTCCATTTGCAGGCAAACAGAAGACTATTTTAGGAAATTTCTCACTCGAATGACTGGCTCGGTTATCTAGCCAGTTAGTCCAGTCCAGTGATAACTTTTCAAAAATTAAATAGTCTCTTGGCCTGCAAATGGCCATTCCTCAAGACCACCGCAGAGGCCAGTTTTTGCCAGCATAACCATTAAACGGTTAGTGGTCAAACAACTTTCTGAAAAAATCCCCACTAGAATGACTGTCTCGGTTAACAAGCCAGTCATTCCAGTCGTAAATTTTCAAAAAAGCTCTTGCATGCAAATGGATATTCATCAAAGGCCTATTTTTGCCAATTTGACCACCATTAGCCTTTAGCCTTCATTCTGCCACATGGGCGAAAAGTTGTTAAAAATACTTTTTTGGCATGTAAGTAGCTATCCCTGTTGTCCAGTGATATATGATTCATGACCTCCTTAACCCTTTAACAATCATACCAGCCAAAAACTGCTTCTACAGTCGTCTTGAGAAATGTCCATTTGCACACCAAAAGTAGACTGTTTTTGAAAATTTACCATTGGAATGACTGGCTCGATAACCAAGCCAGTCATTCCAGTGGTAAATTTTCAAAAATAGTCTTCTCTCGGTCTGCAAATGGACATTTTCTGAGAAAATTTAAATTTTCTTGAACAAATTCAATGGTTAAAACGTTAATGGCAAACTTATAGGTTCTCCAGCAGGTTAAACTACACACAATTGCATGTCTATCCAAATTAAAGATGTGCGAAACCCATCTTGGCATGTCTGAGGTTAATTAAGCATATGTTTTAGGCAACCGATTTTGTTTTGCGCAAAACATTTTAGATATAGATGTACAAAATAGAACCACATGAAAGAAATTGTGGGAAGGGAAACCAGGTTGGTTGCCTTACTTAGATATCTTTGCGCAAACTTTGTGCGAATTAAAAATGGGTTGCAATTGTGCCCCCAAATTAACAGTATTGTCATAGCTCCTTCTACATACATGTATTTGTAATATCTAATTTTACTATAAACGGAAATTTGAAATAAAATTAAAATATCCATGGATATATCCTGTAATGACACTCGATTAAGCGGTGGCCATGACGACAGCTGAACATCAACAGTAAGTCTGAATGAACAGACCATTATGGTCAGCAAAGTTATATGTCTCGCCTGTTATTTTAGCAATATTTAAACATGTACCGTAATTAATTGAATCTTCATTCTTTTAAACAATGATAACAAGTGAGACAAAACACAAATTGTTGAATAGATAAACAATGTGTGGAAAAGAAATATATAATTGGGTATTTTTCAAGTTTATTTAATAGTTAGATGTATAAATAATTCACTGATGTGATTCAGCCAATTTTATTTAATGGACCTATTACACAACGTTATTTATCAGAGTAAATTTCATTTTTTGACAGTCCAATTACCTCTATTGCAGGGTTCACTCGCTTTTCAAGGGCCTAAAACTGGGAGGTTGTTGGATTTTGAGTCAGAGGAAGGTGTCCCCAAATCTACGTCCAATAGTCTGTACTTAGAAAGACTTGAGAACTAGATGCTCTGACAAAACATTCACCCCTGCAAGTACGTTTCCCGATAATTTTCAAATTCAAAGCTCGGGGCAGAAGACACATCAAAATTCAGGTCGTCTTCAAGACTCCCTTACTATATTCTGCGAAACAAACCTCCACTTGAAAAATCAACCCTCCACAGTTACTCGAGACAGGTCAATTCGCAGAAATCGGCACAAAGAGCTGGAAGAATTTTAGCATCGATTGTAGTGAAATTAAAAGGTTTATTTTCACTCAATAATTACTATTTAAACCCGTAATGGCTAAATTTGGTCAAGGAAATCAAAATATTCACATATTGGATGTCTATTTGCAGGCCAAGAGCTTATTTTTAAACATTTACCACTGGAATGACTGGCTCGATTGGCTCAGTCAATCAAGCGGCAAACTTTCAAAAATAGTCTTCTCTCAGCTAGCAAATGGCCATTCCCAAAGGCCATTAAACATGGTGGGCGCGCCGGTTTCGCCATGAAATGGTTAATCAGTTGAGATTCTACGCAGTAGAATCTTTTTGTTCGTCAAAAAGTAATTGTCTGTCAATGTGGACAAGAACTAATTGCAATA
The DNA here is from genome assembly GCA_034401795.1 of Chaetoderma sp. LZ-2023a. Taxonomy (NCBI): domain Eukaryota; kingdom Metazoa; phylum Mollusca; class Caudofoveata; order Chaetodermatida; family Chaetodermatidae; genus Chaetoderma; species Chaetoderma sp. LZ-2023a. Next base: position 9,754,615 of record CM067364.1, read on the forward strand.
GAACCCATGAACTGTCTGTCATACCTCTATAAGAGTTTGGGTTTGAAACTTGTGTACCAAAATGTTCACAAAGAACATGAATAATGCAAATTTTCATTTTAGCAGAACACTTGTTGAGGAGCTACAACCATAGGATCTGGTCAGCAATGGGTGAATAGCTTCTGGCAAAGAATGATAAAGACAGATGAGGCATAGTAAATTCATAAAATAACTTAGTATTATTATTATATTTAGTGGACAATTACATAATTATACGTAGGGGAAATAAATAGCTAAATAAATACATGCATATATATGTACATAAATATTCTAAAATACACACCAAATGCAAGCTATCCGCATCTGCACACGCATAATGCAATATTTGACTTAGTTGCGCTCATTTGAAAACATGGACACACTTTTAAATCAAAGCAGACTTGATCTAACTAATAAACATTACTACTGTACTAACTGTGCATGATTGATATATTCACAAGAAAGAATAGAAACGCTATCTAATTTGACGACTAACGCTAGGCACAGCTCGATATTTCATAAATAAATTACACCACTATATAACCACATGAACACAACTATAACCACGCGAACACATGATGACAACAAGCGATAAACTGTAACGTTTGTATCTACACGTGAATATAGTGCTACTGGCAGCTGTGAACCGTCTTAGTTTGAAATGTGCGGGGCATGACTAGGAATGGATTCCTCTACGTCCTGTTTTTCGGAATTATTAGTGTCGTATGTCAAAGCTTTATAGTCTGCTGGCCGATAGAGTTTATCGTTGATCACATAGTACGGAGTAGGCATTGGTTGTTTCAGCTGACATGTCGGACAGAATTTACAGAAATCCTGCACATATCTGCGGGTCACGCCGCTGTAGTGGGGTCTGATCTGAAGACAAAAATAGAGGTATGATATTATGATAGTAAACACAATATGAGCAAGATGTATAGTACCGCCCAGCAAGAATTTACACATTTCCAAATTAAAACTATTGACGACATTTTGAACATAATTAGATTGGAAGAACATTGCAGCAATCTCGTCCAATTCAATAAGGTTCAAAATTTTCAAACAAAACAATTTCTTACATCGTGTTCAAAATTCTACTAACCAACATGTTTCTGTGTTTGTCTTGGAAACATGTAAACTTATTTATGAGCCGTAAAGCAACAACAACACATACAACAACAACAACTAGAATGTACTCGAGGGAGATGACGACTCCTTTGCGCTGTTTTGACAATACACTTAGTGAACCCATGATCTACAGATTTGATGCTTTATCGCGCAACCCATAGAACTTCTTGATTGCCCACCCCCCCCCACCCCCTCTGACTGTTATATGATGGTACGGTTTGAGTGTAGGTTATATTCATAGCCAAAGCGTTCGCAATAAAGTTCTCCCTCAAATTCAACTTATTTGAGCTGCAGGAACGTAGCATCTCATAGAGCAAGGAGACAAGATGGCCACAGTTACAAAAACACACTAATATGATGTTCACAAGGTAATTGGAGTTATTAACAAACGAATATGACCGAAAAGTCCTTTATATCGAATGGGAATTTCACAATCTATTATTCCCGTAGAATACTAAATTGGTGGTATATTTAGAATTCCTTTAAAAAAAAAAACGTACGGTTTTATTTGCGACTCGAAACTAGCATAACTCTGTCAGTCAGTAACTTTGCCTGCCTGCCTGTCCAGTCAAATTCTTTACATTATTACTTTACTGACAAAGCTACCCAGTCGCAACTGTAACTTATTGCCCGTGTCTTGTAGAACTCAAGTTTTTGACAATTTTTTGCCTATTTGTTAACAATGGACCTTTCCTGTTTTAGCTATGCCCCGCCCATCTCCAGCTAAGCTCCACCCACACCTCGCTCGTGTTGGGATCGATCGATCTCTGAACACCCTGACTATCAATTTCCAAAAAAAACCTACACAGCTACGGTTGTTGAATATTTTGAAACTAATTTGACTGGGTGCTCTTGCTGCCTATGGCAGCAACAGCGCCCAGTCAAATTAGTTTCAAAACATTCAACAGCATGTTTATTAAATAGCAGAATTACAAAGAAATACAATTCATACAACGTGTCGGACTATTTGAGATTTGATGACTGTCTACATGGAACCCTTTGTGACATAATGATTGTGATGTCATCATACACGAGCTGAGCTGATTATGACATCATACGAGGTCAAATGATGGATGGATACTCAGGAAAGGTGAATTGTTACTGAGCTTGAACTTACTTAATTGTGACTCAGAACTAGTATAAATTGATTGGTCGCTCTATCTATTGTTGCCTAAAAAATATTGGTTTGTCCATCTGTCAAGTTTTTGCCGTTTCTAACAAAGTCGACTAAGTCCAAGTCTATAGTGTGTTGCGCACTTATTTAGTTGCGGACTTGCAACCAAGAAGTCCATTACATTGTTTACTTTCCTCACAAAGCTGTCTATGGCACCAATATAGCAAGTCGTACTTGTTTACGAAGAGGCCGAGGGCCTTAACACTAACCTGGATGATTAGTATTGAAACATGAGCATTTAAACAGATTAACCCTTAAAGGAACAGAAAAGGGAAATAACAAATGATGTTTATTGCTAATCTCATACAATATTAAATAAACCACCATGGGTAAAAATGAAAATCAATAGGGAATATTTGCGAAAAAACCCTTTAATAAATCTCGGAACGCTTAACTTGGAGCCAATTAGTAACCAAGCTGGAGCTTCTCACTCCGCTGTGTGTCAACTGCATGTGCAGGTATAACGCATAGGCCTACCTGAATATGACGAAAGCACCCCCTGAATATAGGGGTATATGTAAGCGGTATGAATAGTATTCTCTATAGTCGCTGATGTAACGCGATTAACTCGGTACTGCTAATTCACGATTGATCCTTTTGAAAACGTTATATTTGAGCCACTTTTTTCTGGTGGAAGCAACAAGTTTCGGTCAAAATGATTTCAAAACACATGGCTGGTTTCCAAGGTCGCAATATGATGCCTACTGACTATTTTGACATTCGTGTGTCTGAATATAGACCTGTGTCTCTGGAAACAACGCCATTCAAACTGTTTTAAAACTAGACAGTATTTTACCTGCAGAACGCAGTGTCTAATCGGCTTAGCGCGAATATAACTGAGCTTATACGACCGGCTATAATGGGTATTATTTATTCGCTCAGCATACACCGGAGTGCATGGATCCAACTTCTTGACTAATTGGTTCCCGCCAGAATGCTATAAATGGTATTTAGCTGCTTATTTCTAATTATTCAGATTTATTTGTTTTTCACAGGTGGGTATAGGTTGATTATTATATAAAGCTGTCATTCAAGAGCATATGTTAGTTCGCCGTTCCTTTCCTTTAAATTCAGCAGCAACATAATTTATCTATTGGAATTCGGTATGAACAACATTTAGTAAGAAATTATTGATGAATGCTGACCACACAATTAGATCGAATCTTATTTTCCATCCAGCCAACAGAAAAATATCCAAACCATAAATTTTAATAGATTCATGACACCAATGTTTTATCATGGACCAAGTTCTCTTAAACAAACTTATCACCCTTATCAATGAAATCTAATGAGTTTCAGCCTGATCCGTACAGCAGTTCCTGAGATGACATTTTCGACAGCAAGATGACCATTGGAAAGAGGCCAAAGGGGCCTGTATCGCTCATCTGGAACATTGGCATTTCATGTAATCTTTATCGAATTTTTATTGCTATCTGGAAATAAGGGTGGTGTAAGCTGTTAACAGCAACAGGCTTCAACAACAGCGTTTGCAAACTGTACACCAGCCTTTCAAATACTGGCTTTGTAACAATTAATCTTTTGACATCAGTGTGGGCCCAGGGAGTGGGTGAGGCTTTAAATTACACGATTAACTGTTTTCCTCTGCTGGCTAAATATCTATGCTATGCATTGTGTGCTCTGACATCTATAACGGTGAACATTTTGGAATTTATTTGACTAAAAGTTTTTTGCTTTCTAAGGCAGCAATGACTTTCAGGCAAATTATTTTTTTAATACACCGCAATTCACTCTACCCAACAATTGCTGCTAACTGAGCTTGGCCAGTCAGCCAAATAATTAAAAGGATTGTAGAATGCAGTCTAACCTGCTATAAGATCACCTGTATTAATGACAATATTACATGCTGCCAAACCATTGCTTTATCATGGGGGCTTTTGCCTGGAAAAAGATCCAAGATGGTCGCCAAACCGTTTATCCGAGTTTCAGAAATGGCAAGGTTGAAATCTGCAGTCACAAAAACCTACACAAAACTAATTTTTGCTTCAAAATCCAAAGAAATACAAAATCGCGCCCAAACATGCTACAGTTTGATTGCTCCATGATGGCCATGGTTATTTTTTACATATCAACTTCCCTTGAACAAACTTTCCTCCCTAATCATATATGACCAATTTCGGCCCGATCCATCCAGCGGGTTTGGAGAAGTCTGTTTCATGAAAACTAGGTCATCCTAGATGGCCATTGAATCATTTGGTCAATCAAGTTCTCTTGAACAACCCTGGTTCGGCAGCTGGCCTAGATCATGTTGCATAACTTTTGAATCAATCCCACGGGGTTTCGGTGACGATTTTTAAAGACGTTTCTAAAAAATGGCCAAAGTCAAAGCATTTTCAAATTTCTTGCTATGATTGAACCACAAATTTGTTTACACAATATGACACTTGAATATTCACATACATGTAGGCCTACATTTTTCGAATATTCATTTCGATATTCGATTCGAGCCAAATTTAGGATTCGCAGGGTCTTCTAGCCAAATTCAGTTAAAATCAAGCAAGGGGCTAAGGAGTAGGTGCAATTTGACAATTCCTATAAATTCATCCTAAAAATTTACCAATTAAAAATGTGCATGGACCTTCAAGAGATTAGCACCATAGAATCCTTACAGCCAAATTCAGTTGACATCCACCAAGTAAGTAGCTAATGAGAAGCTGCATTTTTACATTTCTGACAATTTCCGGTAAATTTTAAAAAGTTTAAGAATCAAAATTCTGAATATATAGGTCCTGGAGCCTACCACCATAGGGCAGTTTCAACCAAATTTGGTTGAAATCTGTCAAATCATAAAGGTGATACGATTTGACGGACAGCCACCATAACATAAGCTGACTTGGCTCATCAGGAATAGTGAGCTAATACATATTACCGTATTTGGCGTAATTGAAGCCTATGCTCTAATAGAAGCCCACCACCTAACTTTCACATATGAGCTCCAATGACTTCTTAGCAGTTTCAAAACGGCAAAAGACCACCCCCTAACTCAGCAGATTGTATAGGAAAATCTTTTTAAGAGCAAATTTGTAAGAATAGCGTGTATAATACTAACAATCGTGTCACATGGTGTGTGTCTACTTCACTTCCCCCCCGCCCCCCAGAAGTCAATACAGGTCTCGGATTTGTAAATCTCGACCACCTATTAGATTAATATAATAATATTAATAGTAGGCCACGTATATTCAGGATATAATAAAGTTTATTCCTCAGGTTTGTAGTCAAAATGCATGTAAAACAGTTTTGGCGTGATTAAATACCTTCCTTATAAATATATTTTAAGACCAAAATTATGTACCAAACAAGCAGTATTTCGCATCCATTTTGTAACGCCGATCAACATTAAATGATTCAAAATGAATTATTACAATGACAATATAGACGGCTTCTTTGGCGAGCCAGCGGATCTTTTGCGATGGGAGGCGGCGTGTTCTCGCGAGATATTAACGGGCGGGGAGTTTATCAACGGGTACCCGTTATTCAGATCAGTATGATACTCCGTTCCTATCGCGCAATGATAATATATAGAAATTCCCGAGTTCCGAGACCCCGATTCCAGAATATTTATATGCGAGTACTCGCTCTAAAATAAACTCTTCAATTGGAGGTGAATCACCTGATTTGTATTTTTTCGCGACGCCATTTTATATCAAATTGTGGATTAATTTTGATGTAATAAATGACCTTTATTAAAGGATACGCAATATTTAGGCGCTCAAATCAAATAATTTCACTTCCCCAGTGATGTTTTGAGGTATACATTAAGCATAGGCATAGGCGCTGGGAATTTTACGGGAGGGTTGGAAATTGAACACCTCTAGTCCTAATATAGAAGTTTAGGCTTCAATTAAGCGAAATACGGTAATTATAATTTGGTACTGTACATAACACTAAAGGCGCGTGCGCACATCACCACACAGTACTTACAAAATCCATACATTTTTTGTATCCCCTATGCTTGGGCTCTCCAGCATGCAAATGAAAAACCAGGTCATAAATCTTCGAAGACTGGATGACCTGCAAGTATACAGGACGCCCGTCAATCTGTAAAGCAAAACAAAGTTAACCCATCAATCTAAAAACCGATGAATTCCCCATATCTCATTTTCAAGGCAAACATGCAGAAAAATTGTTGAATATTTTGAAATTAATTTGACTGGAAGCCATTGCTGCTTAAGGGATTTGTCGGTGAAAGGATTAATGGTCAAAGCGACTAAATCGGTCTCTGCAGGTCTCTTGAGAAATATAGAGTTGCGGGCCAAGAGAAGACTTATTGGCTCAATAACCAAGCCAGTGCTAAATTTTCAAACAAAAAATAGTCTTCATTTGGTCTGCAAATGGCCCCTTTTTTCCTATTAGAAAATTTAAACGTTTTAAACAAAATTTGACAACTAATCTTTTAACACTTACAACGCTGGTGTCAAAATTTCAAATTAATTAAAGTTAATTTAATAAATTAAAGTATAAAATGAATTGGTGTTTATTTTTCAACAAATTTGGTGGAAGACGGTGCTGTCGTAGACAGCAACCTCTTCCACCAAAATTGTCGAAAAATGTACACCAGTTTCTTTGTCATTGACACCATTAAAGATAGAATAGTGACATCAGGGTTAACCCTTGAAATTTCAGTATCTCCGTGACAAGACACCTATAGATAGCTCTGGAAAGCTGTCAGCGTTGAGTATTTATTCAAGCAGGTCAAGGGGCCTGCACCCCTCACCTGGAACATAGACATTTCAACTAGAAAGTACATAGCTTATAAGTAGAACGGTTTGGCCAGAAATACAAGACCAAGGATGTCCTACCAAATTTTGATACAATCGGCCCAGTGGTTCTCGAGAAGACATTTTAAATTTCCTATTGCTTTAGCATGGGAATTTTGGGGAGAAAAAGATCCAAAATGGCCACTAAACTGTTCATACGACAGTTTCAAGTGAAAATTTGAAATCGGCATATTCAAAAACCTATATTAATACAAGAACAATTTCGGCTTCAAAATCTATCAGATAAAAATAATAAATGTCCACCAATCACGCTACATTTTGACTGGTCCACGGTGGCCATCTTTTTCAATTGATCAACTTCCCTTTAACTTTAATGGTCCTCAGTGCATAATTCTATCTAGCACATTCCAGTCAGTCTGCAGATTGTGTTAAGTATTTGAACAAGCTCGGATCTCTGCTCTAAGGATGCCTCTCATTCCAGTCAGTCGGCAGATTGTGTTAAGTATTTGAACAAGCTTGGATCTCTGCTCTAAGGATGCCTCTCATTCCAGTCAGTCTGCAGATTGTGTTAAGTATTTGAACAAGCTCGGATCTCTGCTCTAAGGATGCCTCTCATTCCAGTCAGTCTGCAGATTGTGTTAAGTATTTGAACAAGCTCGGATCTCTGCTCTAAGGATGCCTCTCATTCCAGTCAGTCTGCAGATTGTGTTAAGTATTTGAACAAGCTCGGATCTCTGCTCTAAGGATGCCTCTCATTCCAGTCAGTCGGCAGATTGTGTTAAGTATTTGAACAAGCTCGGATCTCTGCTCTAAGGATGCCTCTCATTCCAGTCAGTCGGCAGATTGTGTTAAGTATTTGAACAAGCTCGGATCTCTGCTCTAAGGATGCCTCTCATTCCAGTCAGTCTGCAGATTGTGTTAAGTATTTGAACAAGCTCGGATCTCTGCTCTAAGGATGCCTCTCATTCCAGTCAGTCTGCAGATTGTGTTAAGTATTTGAACAAGCTCGGATCTCTGCTCTAAGGATGCCTCTCATTCCAGTCAGTCTGCAGATTGTGTTAAGTATTTGAACAAGCTCGGATCTCTGCTCTAAGGATGCCTCTCATTCCAGTCAGTCGGCAGATTGTGTTAAGTATTTGAACAAGCTCGGATCTCTGCTCTAAGGATGCCTCTCATTCCAGTCAGTCTGCAGATTGTGTTAAGTATTTGAACAAGCTCGGATCTCTGCTCTAAGGATGCCTCTCATTCCAGTCAGTCTGCAGATTGTGTTAAGTATTTGAACAAGCTCGGATCTCTGCTCTAAGGATGCCTCTCATTCCAGTCAGTCGGCAGATTGTGTTAAGTATTTGAACAAGCTCGGATCTCTGCTCTAAGGATGCCTCTCATTCCAGTCAGTCGGCAGATTGTGTTAAGTATTTGAACAAGCTCGGATCTCTGCTCTAAGGATGCCTCTCATTCCAGTCAGTCTGCAGATTGTGTTAAGTATTTGAACAAGCTCGGATCTCTGCTCTAAGGATGCCTCTCATTCCAGTCAGTCGGCAGATTGTGTTAAGTATTTGAACAAGCTCGGATCTCTGCTCTAAGGATGCCTCTCATTCCAGTCAGTCTGCAGATTGTGTTAAGTATTTGAACAAGCTCGGATCTCTGCTCTAAGGATGCCTCTCATTCCAGTCAGTCGGCAGATTGTGTTAAGTATTTGAACAAGCTCGGATCTCTGCTCTAAGGATGCCTCTCATTCCAGTCAGTCTGCAGATTGTGTTAAGTATTTGAACAAGCTGGGATCTCTGCTCTAAGGATGCCTCTCATTCCAGTCAGTCTGCAGATTGTGTTAAGTATTTGAACAAGCTCGGATCTCTGCTCTAAGGATGCCTCTCATTCCAGTCAGTCTGCAGATTGTGTTAAGTATTTGAACAAGCTCGGATCTCTGCTCTAAGGATGCCGCTCATTCCAGTCAGTCTGCAGATTGTGTTAAGTATTTGAACAAGCTCGGATCTCTGCTCTAAGGATGCCTCTCATTCCAGTCAGTCTGCAGATTGTGTTAAGTATTTGAACAAGCTCGGATCTCTGCTCTAAGGATGCCTCTCATTCCAGTCAGTCTGCAGATTGTGTTAAGTATTTGAACAAGCTCGGATCTCTGCTCTAAGGATGCCTCTCATTCCAGTCAGTCTGCAGATTGTGTTAAGTATTTGAACAAGCTCGGATCTCTGCTCTAAGGATGCCTCTCATTCCAGTCAGTCTGCAGATTGTGTTAAGTATTTGAACAAGCTCGGATCTCTGCTCTAAGGATGCCTCTCATTCCAGTCAGTCTGCAGATTGTGTTAAGTATTTGAACAAGCTCGGATCTCTGCTCTAAGGATGCCTCTCATTCCAGTCAGTCTGCAGATTGTGTTAAGTATTTGAACAAGCTCGGATCTCTGCTCTAAGGATGCCTCTCATTCCAGTCAGTCTGCAGATTGTGTTAAGTATTTGAACAAGCTCGGATCTCTGCTCTAAGGATGCCTCTCATTCCAGTCAGTCTGCAGATTGTGTTAAGTATTTGAACAAGCTCGGATCTCTGCTCTAAGGATGCCTCTCATTCCAGTCAGTCTGCAGATTGTGTTAAGTATTTGAACAAGCTCGGATCTCTGCTCTAAGGATGCCTCTCAGTGGTTCTTGAGAAGTCTCTTACCCTTTAATGGCCTAATTCCGTCAAGAACATTGAAATATTTTCTTATTGAATGGCCATTTACAGGCCAAGAGAATACAATTTTCTTTAATCCTTTAGTGACGATACCGGCCAAAACCGGCCTCCTTAGTGGTCTGGAGGAATGCCCATTTGCACACCACGAGAAGACTAATTTTGAGAATTTACAACTGGAATGACAGGCTCGATAACTGGGCCAGTCATTCCACTGGTAAATTTTCAAAAATAGTCTTCTCTTGGCCTGTAAATGGGCATTCAAAAAGCAAATATTTTAATTTTCAGCAACAAATTTAGACACTAAAGGGTTAAATTATCACTGGAAGGACTGGCTCGGCTATCCAGTGGTAAATTAAAAAAGAAAATATTCTCTTGACCTGTAAATGGACATTCGACGACACCATAGAATAGGCCGCTTTGGCCGGCATGAGCATTAAAGGGTTAAAGAATAAGTTGACAGACTGACGAGTCGTCACCACAGCATAAGCTGACTTGGCCTTTCAAGCCAGGTCAGCTAATTAGCTGCTAATTGGAATAAGAATCTAAACAATTTTTTTTGTGGTAGGTAGGGGTTTTAGGGTTACCCGTAACAAGAGGCTCAGGGGTCCTGTATCGATCACCTGGAATTATTGGCCACTGGCACAAACTAACAGAATGAGATGACCACTGAAAAAAATGTACCAATCTAATTTCTGTGACGGTTTAGCTAAGATCTATTAAAATTGGATCAGCGGTTTTTATGTACCAACTTTCTATGTACAAACTCTAATGGCATTTAGGCCCTTATCATATCTCTCAAATTTCGGCCCAATCTACTCAGCGGTTTTGGAAGTTATTTTTGCGAAAACTAGTTCATCCAAGATGGCCGCCGAAGCATTTGGCCAATCAAGTTCCTTAAACAAACTTGGTTCAGCTGTTGCTCCAGATGATGTTTCATGAGTTTTGAATCGATCCTCCATGGAGCTTTTAAAGACGTTTCTAAAAAATCAGCCAAAATCTAAGATTCATGTAGCTGCCGGCCAATCGGCTTCCTTTAAACAAACTTGGATCCCTATGCTCTACGACTGCATGCTGCCAATTATACTTGAAATCGGCCAAGTAGTTCTTGAGAAGACACTAAATTTCCCATTGCTTTAGTATGTGAGATTTTGGCGGGAAAATGATCCAAGATGGTCGCTAAACGGTTCATTCAACATTTTTGAAAATGGCAAATTTGAAGTCAATAACCAAAAACCTATATAAAACCAATTTCGACTAAAAAATCACTCAAAAAAATATCCAATAAGGCCGCCAAACATGCTACATTTTGATTGGTCCATAGGGGCCGGGTTTTTTTACGCATAAACTTCCCGTGAACAAACTTTAATAGCCCTAATCCGTTCAGCGGTTCTGGAGAAGTCATTTTCACTAAAACTATGTCAACTAAGACGGCCGCCGAACCATTTGATCAATCAAGTTCCCTTGAACAAACTTGGTTCAGCTCTTTGCCTAGATCCTATTTTATACGGTTTACATCGATCTCTCAAGCGGTTTTAGAAAATTTTAGAAGTTTCTAAAAACATCCAAAATCCAAGATGGCTGCCTGTCATATTGGCTGATCGGCTTCATTTGAACAAACTTGTATCCCTATGCCCTAAGGATACTTCCTGCCAAATATAATTGAAATCGGCCCAGTGGTTCTTGAGAAGTTGGACAGACAGATGGACGATCGCCATGGCATACGGTTACTTGGCCATTCTGGCCTGGTGAGCTAGCAAAGAATTTAAGGACAGCTTCAGAAAACAGATTTTGCTAAATACCACTAAGCTGTTTCGAAGAACATAGCTCCATAGACAATTTGTATGAATCGATATTTGATATATAAATATATATATACAGGCACAAGGGGCCTGTATCGCTCACCTGGAACACAGGCATTTCAACTAAACAGATCATAGCCTATAAGTAGAACCCTAAGCCTAAGCTTTGCCCAGAACTGCAACAAGTACAATCCTATCAAATTTGGTTAATATCGGTCTAGCGGGTCATTGAGAAAAATCTAAGATGGCCACCAGCCAAAATGACCAAACAGCTCCGTTTGAACGAAATTGGATCTCTGCAGCATACTGATACTTCCTGCCAAACACAATTGAAATTGGCCCCATGGTTTTCAAAACATTTAAAACTTTTTATTGCTTAGTATGGTCTGGAACATTTTTATTCAACAGTTTTGAAAGTAGCAAATTTGAGATCAGAATACCCAAAAACATATATAAAAGACAATTTCAGCTTCAAAATCCATCAAATAAATTTTTTTTATTATCAAATATGGCTGCCAAACACGCTACGTTTTGATTGGCCCACAGTGGCCATGTTTTTTTATGGATCAACTTCCCTTCAACAAACTTCAATAGCCCTTACTTAGTCCCTAATCATATCTCCCAGATTTCAGCCTGAACCCTTTAGCGGTTCTGGGCAAGAAGTCGTTTTTGCAAAAACTAGTTCATCCAAGATGGCCGCTGATCGATTCAGAGAATCAAGTTCACAAGTGAACATACCTTCGTTCAGTTCCTGCCCTAGATCATAGTTTTTAACCGATCACATAAATGGTTTCTGAGAACATTGGTAGACGTTTCTAAAATTCGGTCAAAATCCAAGATGGCTGCTGGCCAAATTGGCCGATAGGCTTCATTTGAACAAACTTGAATCTCTACGTTGTACGGAAGCTGACTGCTAAGTATAATTGAAATCGGCTCAGCAGTTCTCAAGACGTTTAAAATTTCCCATTGCTTTAGTATGGGGTTTTTTGGTGGGAAAACGATCCAAGGTGGCCGCTAAACTGTTTATCCGACAGTTTCAAAAGTTGGAAATCAGAATACCCAAAAACACATAAAACCAATTTCAGCCTCAAATCCATCAAATAAAAAAAATCCAATATGGCCGCCAAACACGCTATATTTTGATTGGCCCACTACGGCCATGTTTTTTGACAGATGAAATTCCCTTGAACAAACTTGAATGGCCCTTAGTCCCATATCATAACTGTCAAATTTCATCCCGATCCATTCAGCAGTTCCGGAGCAAAGGTAGTATTCGCTAAAACTAGGTGAACCAATATGGCTGCCGAAACATTTGACAATTGAACTAAATTTGGTTCAGCTCTTGCCCTAGATCATATTTCATGTTTGCATCAATCTCACCACACACACCCACCCACACCCACACAAGCGGTTTCAGAGACTTTTAAAGACATTTCCAAGATCCAAGATGGCCACCAGCCCAATCGGCCGATTGGCTTCGTTTGGGAAAAAGTGAATCTCTATGCTCTAAGGATGCTTTCTGGCAAATATAATTGAAATTGGTCCAGTAGTTCTCGAGAAGACATTTTAAATTTCCCATTGCTTTAGTATGGGAGCTTTTGGCGGGAAAAGTATCCAAGATGGCCACCAAACCGTTTATCCTACACTTCGGAGAATTGCAAATTTGAGATCTAATACCTAAAAACCAAATTCGGCCTCAAAATCCATCAAATGAAAAAATCCAATATGGCCGCCAAACACGCTACATTTTGATTAGTCCACGGCGGCCATGTTTTTTAACGGATCACCTTCCCTTGAACAAACTTTAATGGCCCTTGGTCCCTAATCATATTTGACAAATTTCAGCCTTTAAGCAGTTCTGGAGACTTTTAAAGATGTTTCCTAAAATCAGACAAAATCCAAGATGGCCGCCAGCCAAATTGGCCGATCGGCTCCGTTTGAACAAACTTGGATCCCTATGCCCTAAGGATGTTTCTTGCCAAATATAATTAAAAACGGACGACGGATGGTCGCCATGGCATAAGCTCACTTGGCCTTTCAGGCCAGGTTAGCTAACAAATATCACTAGTGATAATAAATATCAGTGAAACGTGTCTAGATAAATTCCCCACTGAACAAATTACTACTTTAATGCTGGTTCTTACTTCAGGAGTTCTATTAATGAACCACATATCAGTTGTACCAACTGTCAATCACGAGACAAGAGGCCCAAGGGCCTTAACGCTCGCCTGGACCATTATTAGCATTTGAACCATTAGCATTTGAACAGACATAATACTTTAAATTCAGCAGTAACAAGACATAAAATAAAAAATAGGGAATTCAGTACACTAATAATGAACGATGATGACCACACAATCAGATTGAACCTTCGGTTCCATCCGGCCAGTAAAAAAATCCATTTTGGCCACCGAGCCAAAAATTGTGTTTGGTCCATGACAACCATTTTTTTTATCAAAGATCACGTTCTCTTGAACAAGATTTAATCACCCGTAGTTATCGATAAAATTGAATCCAATGAGTTGCAGCCTGATTCGTACAGTAATTCCTGACATATTATTTTGGAGAAAAAGATGGTCACTGGAACAAGCGGTGAATGAGACGTGTTTTAAATAATTTACAACCTTTTCTCAGAAAATTCAATAGGGCCAAGGAACAAATTGACCAATCAAAATACTGCATAGAAGCTCTGACGCACACAACGCTATAGGATCGTTCCAGGCAAATTTACTTGAAATCATTCAAACGGCTAATGAGGAGTTTCATTTTAACTGGTTTCCCAAAATTTTCAGAAAATCCAAGCTTAAAAATTAACGAATCAAAATGCTGTATACAAGTTCTGAAACGTACCACCAGCCTAGTATCCTTCCAGCCAGGTTTGGTTGAAATTGGCCAAGTGGTTACTGAGTAGGCTTTTAACAGATTTCCAGAAATTTTCAGAACAAGAGACCCAAGGGGCCTGTATCACTTACCTGCAACGTAGGCCCTTAAACTAGAAAGGTGACTGGCTACAAGTAGAGGTTCTGGAGTTGTTTTTGCGAAAACTAGGTCATCCAGGATGGTTATTAAAGAAATTTGGACTTTTGCCCTAGATGATGTTTCACGAGTCTTGAATTGATTCCGCAAGCATTTTCGGATATTTTTTAAGATGTTTCTAAAAATCGGGCAAAATCCAAGATGGCCACCAGCCGAATTGAACAATCGGCTTCGTTTGAACAAACATGAATCTGTACACCATAAGGATGCTTCCTGTCAAATATAATTGAAATCGGCCCAGCAGTTCTCGAGAAGACATTTTAAATTCCCCATTACTTTAGTATGGGAGCTTTTGGCAGGAAAATGATACAAGATGGCCGCCAAACCGTTTATCCGACAGTGTCGAAAATTGTAAATTTGCGATCAGAATACTCAAAAACATATAAAACCAATTTCAACCTCAAAATCCATCAAATAAAAAAATCCAAAATGGCCGCCAAACGTGCTACATTTTGATTGGTTCAGGGCGGCCATGTTTTCGGCGGATTAACTTCTCTTGAACAAACTTAGCCCCTAATCATATCTGCCAAATTTCGGCCTCATCCATTCGGCGGTTCTGAAGTCGTTTTCGGGAAAACTAGGTCATCCAAGATGGCCACCAAACTATTTGACCGATTAATTTCTCTTGAACAAACTTGGTTCAGCTCTTGCTCTAGATGATATTTCATCAGTCTTGAATCGATCCCCTAAGTGGTTTCGGAGATTTTAAAATACATTTCTCAAATTCAGCCAAAATACAAGATCGCCGCCAGCCAATTTTGGCCGGCCGATCGTCTTCGTTTGAACAAACTCAGATCCTCATGCCCTAAGGATGTTTCCTGTGAAATATAATTGAAATCAGTCCAGTGGTTCTTGAGAAGTCGTTTAAAGAAAAGGTGAGCTAAAAACCCAGATGGCTGCCGTAAAAATTAACCAATCAAAATTCTGTATACAAGTTCTGAATCCTACCAGCCTAGTATCCGTCCAGCCAAGTCTGCTTGAAATTGCCCAAGCAGTTAATGAGCAGCAGCATTTAAAACGATTTCCCAACATTTTAAAGATAGCCGCAGAAAAAAATAAGCGACACTCGTACCTACTCAAAGCTCCCGTTCTATGTATGTGGATTGCGCAGTATCTCCACGGGTACTAATATTAACGTCTTCGCGTTACTCCGATAATGACCTAAACTCGTCCTACAAAGGATGCTGATACATCATGTAATTTATATTTTTTTCTCGGCGACATTTTATCTCAAATCTTGATGAAATAAATAATGTTTATTAAACTATACGCAATATTTGGGCGGTCCCAATTAATAATTTCACTCCCGCGATGATGGATATATGGTATACATTAAGCATAGACGTAGGATGGTAAGAATTCGCCGCATGAACATGTGTGCGTTCTACTTTCGTGCTATTTTTGCATCATTTATTTCAACTTTCTAGAAACAAGTCACGTTACCCAGGTTTATAATTCTGGGAATTTGGACCTACGATTAAACGAAAATCACGATTTTTTTAATAAAATCGATCGCGATGTTTCAAAGCAAAAATTGCGCTAGCCTACTCTAGGGTCCTCCCAACCGTCTGCTTGAAATCGTTAAAGCTGTTAATGAGCAGTAGTAGCCTTTTAACTTATTTCCAGAAATGTTCACAACATCCAAGACAGTTACCAGAAAAATTGACCAATCAAAATTCTGTATACAAGTTCTGAAACTGACCAGCCCAGTACACTTCCAGCCAAGTCTGGTTGAAAACACCCACGCAGTTAATGATTAGCTCTCTAAACGATTTCCACTATTTTTCGGAAAATTCAAACTGGCCGACCCAAAAAAACAGGCCTTTTAAAATTCTGTATACAGGTTTCTGAAGCACACCACTTAACTGATTTTCAAAAATCCAGGATGGCCACCGGAAATACGGATCAATCAAAATTCTCATTAGAAGTGTTGACTATATATATGGCCACCGGAAATACGGATCAATCAAAATCCTCATTAGAAGTGTTGACGCCTACCAGCATAGAATTAGTATACCCATGTTTTGTTGGTCCGGCCATTTATATTGGAGTAGCATTTTAAAATATTTCCAGAAAATTTTCAGAAAATCCAAGGTGGATGCCAGAAAAATTTATCAATCAAAGTTCTGAAAATAAGTTCCAGAGCCTACCACCATAGGACCTTTCCAGCCAGATTTGGCTAAAATCGGTCAACGCATAAATGAGGCGGTGCGATTTGACGGATGGATGTACGACAGCCGATCGCCATGGCATAAGGCCACTAAAAATAGGACAAAATCCAAGATGGCCACCAGCCAAATTGGCCGACTGGTTTGAACAAAGTTGAATCTCGCTGGCCTACGGATCCTTCCTGTCAAATATAATTGCAATCGGCCCAGTGGTGCTTAAGTCGTTTACAGAACAAGTTGACGCACGGACAAATGCCACGGCATACGTTCACTTGCTGTTTCAGGCCAGATGAGCTATTGCTTAACCCGTTAACAATCATATCAGCCAAAATACGCCTTCTACAGTGGTCTTGAGAAATGTAAATTTGCAGACTATTTTTGAAAATGTAGCACTGGAATGACTGGCTCGATAACCAAGCCAATCATTCCAGTGGTAAATCTTCAAAAATAGTCTTCTATTGGTCTACAAATTGACATTTTATTTGAGAAAATTAAAATTTTCTTGAACAAATTTAAAGCTTAAAGGGTTAATAAACTGTAACTTTGCCCATTACCTGATGGTTTTTTGCTGGAATCACCAGTGCATCCTTTACGTCACGGCCAGGTAGATCCATGATTCGAAAGCCTCTCGTCTTGACCCAGTGTCGCAGATTAGCGTCTTTCGTTTCAGTCGGGTTGTAGAGATGTCTAACAACCCGATCGTATTTCAAATCTGTAAGTACGGAAGACTTCTGGCTACGTAATAGCCTTTCTAAAATTCTTTCCATCATCCAACGGTGACTATCTGATCCAATCATGTTAGAATTGCGAGTAAGTAGCGCTAAAATGAAATTATGATCAAAAACACGATTTTTCACAGGTTCTTGTTATGCCCATGCTAACAACAACCATGACAACTAACTAAGCGTTCTAACATTTATCATCAGAATCGAGACACTTTTTTAAAACACACCATACGATTGATAATTTACTATTATTTATACATATAACCATCTGACTGCCAAGTTTTTGCACACAACAATCTTGGGGTATTATCTCTTGAATCTGCTAAATATTTTGAAAACAATTTGACTGAAAGTTGTTGGCGGATAAGCAACAACTTTTCAGTCAAATGGTTTTCAAAATATTCAATAGGTCCAGAGTTATTGCCCATTGAAATTATTGTCTGGTTGCTTATTTGCAGCAGCAAGACAATTAACATGCTATTACACAATTCGAGTAGTTCCTATATATACACATTTTCATATTCTTTATCAGAGTTGAACAAAATTGAAACTGCTTCTACACACTCTATAAAATGCCAAATGCTATCACTCACATAGATCTGTAGCGGTCAGCTAATTACTCTTATAATGCATCGCAGTGTTCAATAACAAAATCATGCGCATGTTTTCAAATGAGCACAAATTCTATAAATCTAATTAATGTACCTAACAACTGCTGAACAAAAAATTGAAACAAAACAGTAGAGCAATATTTCACTCTTGGCTCTCATCATGTGTACGCAAAGTGAACACGCAATCAATCTTGCAAATGTATACTGCCCTCATTGAACCTGATCAAGACCGCAGAGAATGGACCCTTCCAGTTTTAGCTTTTTTAGTTTTCTATCAACCTACACTTTGCCTGGGTTGGGATTGATCAATCCCTGAACTTCCTGATTATTAATTTCCAGAAAACTATACAGGTAAGCTGTTGAATATTTTGAAACTAATTTGACTGGGCGCTGTTGCTGCCTAGCACCCAGCCAAATTAGTTTCAAAATATTTGACAATGTTTATTAAATAGTAGACATACAATTCGCACATGTCGGACTATTCAGCATTTAAGATGGATAAATCGTGATTATGACATCCTACACGTCACGTTGTTGTTTATGACGTTATATTATGGAAGGATAAACTGGAAAGGTCCATTGATAGACTGGACGGGTGCTCATCAAGACAGGTGAAAGATCGCTTTTTCGATCATTTGATTTAACGATTTCTACCCTACAGGCCAATTCTTGAACCCTTACTGAACAGAGACGACAATCTATTTCATGTAAAGGTATTTTGAATATTTTGAAAGATAGTTGACTGGAAGCGGTTGCCGCAGTTCCATTCTAACTAATTTCAAAATATTCAATATCTGGACATTGTTGCGACATTACCCACCATTTCATGATAAAGCATCAATTTTTTCCTTAGTGGGTGTTCAATTGCAGTACAAGACTTTGTCAAAATTTACCACTAGGACTGGTATGGAATTAATGGTAATTCCAATGGTAAATTTTCAAAAATCGTTTTTTCTTGGCCTGAAAATGGTCAACTATCAAAACCACTTGTCACTTCAGAGGTCGTTCTCAACGTCTCGATCATTAAAGGGTTAGGTAGGATACCGGAGATTATCAGTCAAAATATTTGTTAATGCTTTAACTGTCGTGTTTTTGCAGACTACATATTCCAGGGGTTATATCTCTGGACCTGCTTAATATTTTGAAAAGAATTTGACTGAAAGTTGTTGGTGACTAAGGCACTAACAACTCTCAGTCAAATTCTATTCACAATATACAGCATGTCCAGACTTATTGCCCATTTAAATTAATGTATGGTGGCTTGCAGCTTTCAGACAGTTAATGGTCAAGCTGCCCCAAAATGCCTCTTCTCTTCATCTGCAAATGGACATTTTCTTTCAGAAAATTGAAAATATCTTTAACATATTTGAGGCTCAAAAGGTTAAATGACAACTGCCTTGTATTAAGAGACCATCTGTTTGTGACCATTTTAAGTGCTGTGTAAGATTGTCATTTAATGCATACGTTAATTAAATCTTTGGGACCATCACCCCAAAACACACACACACACACACCACACCACACCACACCACACCACACCACACCACACCACACCACACACACAGTAAGCCTGAAAAAGAATGGCATCAATAATTCAGAATATCAGTCTTAACTCATTTGATCTCAGAGAATCAGATATATAAATACATTATAAATACAAATTTTGTTGGATCACAAAGCCATGTCACAGATTTCAGGAGTGCGTGTCGTCTATTCTGGCCGAGTGTCGGCTAAACAAATGCAAATTGGTCACGTCAAGTTATTTTACAAGTCGATAGTAAACTCTCTTACATTTAACTTTAACCTCATTCAAATTCATGTTAAGTGCAAAGATTCATCGGAAATTTTAATTCTTGAGACGATAAATTACCTGAGAAATTATGTCATATTTTTTGTACTTTATATGATTCGTGGTAGAGCTGGATGGTATTGAAATTTCAGGTTTGGTACTGCTATTTTGGGGGGCCATTTACCGTGACATTGGTACAGCATCGTGTTGATGCCGATATTGAATGATATTTTCGGTATAGGAACAGCTCGTTATGATGACTAACCCGCCCTATGGTGACGAGCGAATGGGTTACGCTCGGCTACATTACAAATACAGTTTACAATTGCAATTAAAAGTCTGAATAATGTATTCAGTTTAATTTTCAGGTGCAGATCTTTTGATATGTCAGTTTTCTTTGATTCAATTACAAACATCAAAAATATTTTAACAAATTTTTCATTTATGTCACCCAAGAATGTAGTCATCAACCAACGAAATCAGTTGAGATTAAATGAATCTTTAATAAATTTATCAGCTTTTGTTGCCTGCAAACAAATTCAATAACTGGCCTGGGAATTTTGACAAAAGGTTTTGGGAACATGATGACCACAATTCTTTTGTGGCATTCATCGTGGGCATTATCAACTGGGCATTTGACATTTAGTGGTGCTTAGATTTACACTTACAGCAATCAAAAACAATTTCATGTTAGAATATATCCCAAATGTGCAATGATATGGGTAACTCTCATACCAAATAGTTCAAATTCGATCAAATTCTGCCAACTTTGATGTTCTACCCGCCATACCCTCACCCATACACACCTCACCCTGGGGCGCCAGTGTTATGCAAACATTGTCTTGCAATCCACAATCACATGGGTAACAAACACTACAACTTTGTTTGAATTCCGCCAAGACTGACTTTTCATAAATTTTACATCATTTAATTTACCTTTCATTTCTCGAGTACAACTCATCTTTTCATTTTTTCACCGAGTTATTCAAGACTGCGTGACATGGCTAAAAGAACCCATATTTCTGCATAGTCATGCAGGACAACATAATTTTTCTTCAGTTTCACATTGCATTGATAGAGATGACATCTTAAACCTTACCACTCCGATGTCAAGATTTTTAATTTTCAAATAAATTAACCGCTAAACTGGTGTTTATTTTTCAACTAATTTGGTGGAAGTTGTTGCTGTCGTAGACAGCAACATCTTACACCGAAATTGTTGAGAAATGTATACTAGTTTCTTTGCTATTGACACGTAAAAGATAGAATATTGACATAAGTGTGCTAAAGGTTAAAACATCAAGGAAAACCTGGAGAGCAAACACATTAGGACAAAACTACCCTATTTTTTTTTAATTATTCATCATATTTTGTGTACATAAGACATAGCTATTTTACTGCAGTGTCTCTGAGATCCAATGACTTAATACTGGTATTACTTTCATGTTTATGGAGATCTTAGCTGAAATCTATTAAATGTTGCAAACTTTCCACTTTGACACATCAATAAATCTCCCTTACAATAATCATTAATCATGTCAATGTAAAATCATACAAGACTGAAGTAAGCTGTTGAATACTTTGAAACAAAATTGCTGAATAACACATTTACAGCTCCCAGCCATATTATTAGTTTCAACATAACCAACAGAATATTTCATACATCGCAACACGCTAGTTGCATTCAGAGTAAATTATAAATAATTACGTGTCAGGGCGCAAAGGTTGCATCGAGGGAAAGTGCTATCAATATAACATTAACAATTTAATGATCAAGATTTTCCCCAAAAAAATAATTTTTAACATCCATTTGCAGGATAAAATGAGAATATTTTTGAAAATTCACCACTGAAATAACTGGCTCTCATATCGAGGCACTCATTCCAGTAATAAATGTTCACAAACTATCTTACCATGCCCTGTCAAGGAACACTCCTTAAGACCCCCCAGAGGTCAGTTCTGCTTGGCTTGACCGTCACAGCGCTAAACATGCACATGTATGGATATCATGAATAATAATTTAATAATACCTTTGTCTCGCATGACCATAGATACATGTACAATGTAATGATTATCAATGTGTTAGGCAGACAAACAATTTGTGCAGGTATATAATTAACCCTTTACTGGTCAGATGTGGTCAACTAAGTTATAATTTTCTCACAGTAAATATTCACTTGCAGACCAAGAGGACAATTTTTGAAAGTTTACCACTGGAATGACTGGCTTGTAGCTCGATTATAGTTATTCCAGGGATAAATCTTTAAAAATAGTCTTCTCTTGGTCTGAAAATGGACATTCATCAAGACCACAGTGGCGGTCGGTTTCGGCCATCTTGACCCCTAAAGGGTTAATACAATAATATCAGAGTATCAACACTTGCGGTAGGTCTGTGACGGAAGGAAAGAAGATTGACGCTCAGTTAAAGGCCAGAGTCCTGATAATATCTTTCATTCAATAAGATTCATTTCATATGATATTCAAGAACCCCTTAATTGTAAGAATTTTTCGCAAAATCTTTTAGCTGTGAACATCCATTTACAAGATTAGGCATCCTTAAATAATAGTTTGGTTGTCCTCTCACGACCGACAGGGGTAGAAACATAAGAATTTTGTTCTACATGCACAAAGTGCATTTAACATTTAGATTTTGCCTGCACAGCAAAGAATATACATGCACATAAATTAATCCTTTCACCTGACACCTATGAATTCCCTTTATCTCAGTTTCAACACAATCATACAGGAAAACTGTTGAATATTTTGAAATTAATTTGACTGGAAGCTGTTGCTGCCTCAACCAACATCTTCCAGTCAAATTAATTTCAAAATATTCAACAGAAAGCTTTATATCGTAAAGAATTTGCTTTTTTCAGGGATTTGTCGGTGAGAGGGTTAACATTATAGCTTATCAGCCAGGTATGTGCATGCACCCTGTGCACCTAGTATTACAAATTTACGTGCACCAGTCATTTTTTATCTGCATTGTGCATACATGTAAAGGGGCCTCATTTCAACACCTGCCGACCGACACTAAATAAAACCTGCCGACTCAAAATCTTTTTTGTAGTTTCTTGAGAAGAATTTTTTACATTTTCTGATGTACTTTTAGTGGGAGTTTTAATGCACTCCATTCGTCAAAATGGGCTCATATAACCTTTAGAAACGGTTTGCTTTATAGTTTCTGTTCCAGTTCCAATAAAAACCTTCAAGTTTTGTTTCTTTAATCTCAATTTTGTCATGCTATATTTCAGTAGGCAAAAAAGAATTTCCTTACCTACCTACCCACCTTGCTTCAACCATCAGGGTCGGGAGTGGACAACCTAAAAATCTTTTACAGATGACCGTTTTAAAAGTTTACCACTGGAGTAACTGGCTCAATCATCGAGCAAGTTATCTGTAAATTTTCTAAAATTTGTCATATCTTGCCCTTCAATTGGACATTCTGAAAGACCACTGGCAGAGGCCTGTTTTGAAATGCTTTACCCATTATTGGGCTAAGTCGGGCCGGGCCATCACATGAAAAAGCCACAATCACAAAGGAGCCGTTTGCTGGAGAGTGAAATTATGAGACAAATTTATAATACTATGGCGCACCTAACCATCATAAAATAGTATTAAATTGTCTAAGTCAGGACAAATTCTCTTCGAATTCCTGGCAATATTCCAATCAAGAAATCTTTTCACTCTTACTAGCAGTGGCAGATTATGACACGAGATAACCATTTAAATTTTGTTGAAAAAAATTTAAATATTCAGATATTCTTATAGAAAATGTAAATTTTCCGACCAAAAGATTATTTTTGAAAATTGATTACTGGAACGACTGGCTCGTTAAATACTGAGCTAGTCATGCCAGTGGTAAATTTTCAAAAATAGTCTTCTTTTCATCCGAAAATGGATATTTCTTTAATTAATGACATAATCAGAGAATCCGATAATAACAGCTTTTGGAAGAACGACAGCTATTGTATGTAAGGACCAGAGGCTCTAGTGTAGGCGCATGTCAAGCTATCAAGGAAATATGAAAAACTTTAACATTATATTTATTAGTTGTCAGATCGCTCACCGGAACACTGCTGACTGCTACGTCAAGCCATCCTCCACTTCGCATAGAGCTTGTCAATAAAACACTGAAATTTTTGTAATAGTGACCATGATCGTCCATCAAATCTACAGTAAAACCTGTGCTATGTGATCATCTCACATCTGAGTAGAAACAATCAGTGATGCTGCTTTAGTTTTTCAGATGGTTGCTATTAGGACAGCAAAATGTTGAACCCGTCATCCAAATGGCAAATTTTGAAAAATTGAATGTTCATGGCTTGCAAATGTACATTCCTCAGGACCACTGCAGAGGCTGGCTTTTGCCGGCTTGACCATTAAGGCGTTACAGATGCGGCATCATTGTTTTAATCATTTGTGGCATTTCAGGGATAAGACGTACTAAATTTAAGCCTAGGACCAACTCGGCTGCTTAATACGGGTCTTGAAAATCTCACTACAAAGGGAAAGGCAGACACCTTAATGGCATTCATTATCTTTTAGGCATTAAGGCAACGTCTCAGGGCATTAAGCCAGATCATGTCTCCAGATGAACAGCAAAGCAACATTAAACTTTTTCAGGAAATCAGGATCAACAATCAGCCTATTTCCATTTTTACAGTACTTAACATGGCAGTCAAAGGTTGTTCAGTGTCGCTGTCTACAGAAGGATAACTCTTAAGTATTTGGAAGCTATTGCTAAGCATTGTTGTTGCCTTAAATATCTGGTCAAATTGAGGAGCAATTAGCGCACGGGTAAATTCTAAGCCTTAGTTAATTTTGAGTCCTCTTAATATTTAGCTACGCTGCAGAAACTTTTGCACGGTTACTCCAAAAGTACATATGCTCAACCAGAAACTGGATTTACAAGATTCACTTGCCCATCTTGTTTCTAGTTACTCTTACTAATCCAAGGCAACAGACCAATTGCTAAAACATAAATCCTAGAATTTGTTCAATTTTAATTTTCTCATTGAAAAATGTCCATTTGCAGACCAAGAAGACTTTTTTTGAAAATTTTCAAAAATATTCTTTCTTGGTCTGCAAATGGACATTTCTCAAGACCACCATAGAAGCCATTTTGGCTGATATGAGTGTTAACGGGATAAGCAACTGAAGAATTAATCACGCTGGACAGGTGCTCTCTCAATCTAAAAAACTCGCTATAGGATATATATGGGGGTGGGTGGGTGGGTGTGGGGGCATATGATAGGTGGTCACGTGGACAGGTTTCACTGTACATTTATAACAGACGCCTTGCCCAATCAGAAACAAGTGCAAAGATTGAAATCGATTTAGGTACAACTTGACCTAAAATCCAGATTTAAACACATGACAATTGTCATTTATTTCTAATAGTCATGACGTAGCTTTTTACTGGCAAGCAAACAGTTTGGCATTAACCAATCTAGCCCACTGGCACTGCCTGCTTGCACCCTACCTCAAAGAGATACAAGCAAGTGTTGATACTCAAAATGGCTGACCTCAAAGAGATACAAGCAAGTGTTGATACTCAAAATGGCTGTCACAAAGGCTTTAAGGCTGATTTAATACATTTTCAAAGATAACCAGCATAATTATTAACCACAGATTTCATCCTCTATGTCAAACATGCCTTAAAATATTAGAAGAATGAAACGATCATTCCACTCGAAGTTATGCAAATTTAAGTAGCCAGGAACGCTAAACCATAAGGAATCGAGATAATGTTCGCAGGTACAGACCATATACAACGATAATGTCGGCGATAAAGCTGTAGCTTTTTAACCATGTAGTCACCTGGGCCTCTAAAAGCAAAACTTAAGGGGGGGGGGGGGGGGGGGTCCAGTTGATTTTACAGGGGCCCAATCTTATAATTATGATGCATCGGCACACAAGGTCCCAGAGCTAGAAAAACACGCTATATATATACATCCCAATTTGACACAAAATAAACACAAAATCTGTTGAATAATATGAAATTAATGTACCTGGATGCCACTGCAGACAGCAATGGCTTCCCGTTACATTAATTTCAAAGCATTCAGCAGAATATGCCATGTACATCGTAAAAAATGTACTTTTTAAGGATTGAAAGGGGTAATGAAAGTGGCTCAACCTCTATCTGCAATAGTCGGCAGATATATTAAATGATTTTCTGTTCACAATCTTAAAATATGAATGGAAAAAATTATGACATTCGGACACATTTCCATCATTCAATGAGACTTACGCTTATAGCTTTGCGGTTAGGGTTTTGAATAGAAACAGGATCTTTAACATAGTATTTAGAAGACAATGTAGCTTGAAAACTAACTTGCGTTGGTATTATTGCCAAATATGTCTACGCAAGAAATGCTCCGCAATTAACACGCTAGCTGCCAAGCATTGACAGCACCAATATTTGGAGGCCTATCTTGTAGACCTATAAGATCAAATTCTCATCATATCAATATCGTAAACAAAAAAAAAATTCCCCACAAAATTTGGTAAACCCGTAAACAACTCACATTCAAACTTCGTCTAAATCCCAATCCCTTTCATATGTTACAGTAGAGCCCATAAATATGTTAACATGTCTACATAACAAAAAACGAAATGTGTTAAGAAAATTTGTAAAAAATGTTCTGTTGAATATGTTGGAATTAATTTGATTGTAAGCCATTACTGCCTAAGTCCAAAATATCCAACAACCCCTTTTATTGTAGAAACATGTTGATATTTCAGAGCAGTACTACATGTAGTTGGTGTTCATTTCAGAAACAAGAGGCCCACCTGGACCATAGGCATCTCAACGACAATGGTCATTAACATTAAGTAAAACTCTAATGAGTTGAGCAGACTTGTAACAAAAAAACCCAGACGCCATGTTTCTTTATGTATCAACTTCTCTTGAACAAACTTTAATGGCCCTTAGTCATCAATATCATATGTCAAAAATTTCGGCCCAATCCGTTCAGTGGCTCTGGAGACGAAGTTGTTTTCATGAAAAACAGGCCATCCAAGATGGCCGCACAACCATTTGGCAAATCAAGTTCCCTTGAACAAACTTGGTTCAGCTCGTGCCCTAAATGACATTTTATGATTTGGATCAATCACTCAGTTTCGGCGCAGATTTTTAGACAATCGGTCAAAATCCAAGATGGCCGCCTGACAAATTGGCTTCGTTTGAACAAACTTGAATCTCTACAACCTAAGGATGCTTCCTATCAAATATAATTGAAATCGGCCCCGTAGGTCTAGAAGGCATTTTTAATTTCCCATTGCTTTAGTACGGGAAAATGATCCAAGATGGCTGCCAAACCGTTTATCCGAGAGTTTTGAAAATTGCAAATTTGAGATCAGAACACCCAAAAACACATAAAACCTCAAAATCCATAAAAAAAAAAACCAAAAAACAATATGGCCGCCAAACACACTATATGTTGATTGGCCCACAGCAGCCATGTTTTTTGACGGATCAACTTCCCTTGAACAAAGTTTAATGCCCCTAACCATATCTGCCAAATTTCGGCCCGATCCCTTCAGTGGGTCAGAAGTCGTTCTCGCTAATACTAAGTCAACCAAAACATGGGACCAATTAAGTTCCCTTGAACAAACTTTGTTCAGCTCTTGCCTTAGATCATATTTCATGGGGTTTGTTTCAATCCACCAAGCGGGTTCGGAGATTTTTAAAGACATTTCTAAAAATCTGCCAAAATCCAAGATAGCCACCGACCAATTTGGTCAACCTGCTTCGTTTGCACAAACTTTAATCTCTACACCCTAAGGATGCTTCCTGCCTAATATAATTGAAATCGGCCCAGCAGTTCTCGAGAAGACATTTTAAATTTCCCATTGCTTTAGTATGGGAGCTTTTGGTGGGAAAATGATCCAAGATGGCCACCAAACCGTTTATCCGACAGTTTTGAAAATTACAAATTTGTGATCAGAATACCCAAAAAAACCACAAAACCAATTTCAGCCTCAAAATCCATCAAATAAAAAAATCCAATATAACCGCCAAACATGCTCTATTTTGATTGGCCCACTGCAGCCGTGTTTTTTGACGGATCAATTTCCCTTGAACAAACTTTAATAGCCCTTCTTAGTCCCTAGTCATATCTGCCAAATTTAGGCCTGATCCCTTCAGCGGTTCTAGAAGTCATTTTCGCTAAAACTAGGTAGGTCAACCAAAATGGCCACCGAACCATTTGACAAATCAAGTTCCCGTGAACAAACTTGGTTCAGCGCTGGCCCTAGATCATATTTCATGGGGTTTGCTTCAATCCACCAAGCGGTTTCGGAGATTTTTAAAAACATTTCCTAAAATCAGACGAAATCCAAGACGGCCACCGGCCAAATTGGCCGATCGGCTTCGTTTGAACAAACTTGGATCCCTATGCCCTAAGGATACTTCCTGCTAAATATAATTGAAATCGGCACAGTGGTTCTTGAGAAGTCGTATAAAGAAAAAAGTTGACGACAGATGGTCGCCATGGCATAAGCTCAATTGGACATTCTGGCCAGGTGAGCTAACAATGTTTGTATAAGCTGTTGCTGTCTTAGCCAGCAACTTTACTTCCAAAATGGACACCAGGTAGCCGTTCTTATCCAGACTCAATTAATCGTTTGACATGATCAGTGTGATAAGGGCTAAAATACTAAATTCTACCGTTTCACAAACCGTAGCTGTAAAACCTTTGCGACAGCCAAACCAGAGATGTGCATATAAGAAGGAAATAGATGAAAAATAATAACTTACTGTCAGATTGGCCGACTCCGGACGTACCAGGAACGCCTTCCATGCTGCCATCACCGGATTCACCCGCGTCTGTATGCTGCGATTCAAATGCCATGATACGAGTCATAAAATCCTCCGGTGCGTCTCCTTTAATTATCGAGTCATCATTGTCATCAGAGTCATCTAACGATATAGCCTCCTGCGACATTATATTAAACGAATCGTCAGCTTGGCCAGATTCAACAGACATTTCTAATGCGCTTTGTTGCGATGCCAATAACGAAGTTCTATCTATACCGGGAGTTATACGAGATATCACAGGTGTGCTTGAATGGGGTGACGAGAGAATGGGAAGCATGTCACTCACTGGCCTTGACTGTCTTAAGCTACTATCACGTGTATTAAAACTATCAGATGGAAGTTCATCTACTACATCACCCGATTCAGAATCTGGCAACGGTTCTTCTTTCATGGAACGTATAGGCGTCGTGGATCCATATAAACTATCGTCTTGACTAAGGCTATTTACTGGCACAAGTTCGGTGGATCTAACTCGCGAAGACTGAATCGGTACATTGTCACCTCGCTCGATAATATTTGTAACCTGTAAGGGAGTTCTTTCAACGAGATCATCTAACCGCTCTTTCTTAATCTCTACCAATTCAAGGTCATTGCTATTCGCACGGACAACACTTAACGCACTATCACCATCATCACGCGCTCTTTTCTGCCGATGTGGGGTCACTTCTCCCGCTGCACGAGAAATACTGATATCTGCTCCACTAACAGTACGATTAGGTTTGGACACTACCGGTGGACTAGGAATGGGAGATCGCCTCATGAACTGAGGACGAGGTCTTGGAGGAAATTCTTTCCTCCGTGATGAAGAAGTTCTTTCATGTGGTAAATGTTCAGAATTATTATCACTTTGTGACGAGGACATACCGGAGAGCATCACACTCATCGAATAATCACGAATCCAGCGTGGCGCTTCAGCTGATGAATCTGTAACATGAGAACATTAACGGAAATTAACATAGATAAGCAGGGCTCAAAATGTGCAGTTGCCCTCACAGTCCCCTTGCTGAATTCCTGCATGCTATATTTTCCATGGGGGTTTAACTCTGGACCTGCTGAATATTTTGAAAACAATTTGACTGAAAGTTGTTCACCAACAACTCTCAGTCAAATTGTTTTTAAAATATTCAGCTAGTCAAGTTATTGCCAATTAAAATTATTGTGATTGTGAGACAGTCAAGACCTCAAATTCGTAACAATGATCTCATCCTTAGCTTAGGACATCCATGAATGAATCCAAATAGTGGAGATTTACACGAAAAAATTACCATGACTTTTCCATGACCTATGATAAAAAACACCGATTTTCCATGACTTTCCAGGTCTCAAATTTAAATTTTCATGACTTTCCATGCCTAGTACATACCCTCTAAAGTGTGCCAGTATGCATTGAGAAACAGCATACTAGTGTTGGAAATTGGTACCAGTTTTGTGATCGATGATTAGTTTTACATACTAACCAATGACCATTTAATGATCGATCATAACATTTTCTCATTTTTACCCATTCAGAAATTTTGAATGCAATAAATATTGCATTGCTCATGGATATTTAGCCTTTAAGAAATAATCTGTTGAATATTTTAAAACTAATTTGATTGCCTTAGGCAGCAACAGCTTCCAGTCAAATAACTTCAAAAAATTTTCAACAGGCTATTGGTATGGTGGTTTCAGTGTTGCGAGGGTTAATGTCTTAGAGTTTGGACTCGTATGGAGTATTACTGTGTAATTTAGATCTGTAAAAATGAAATTAAAATGGCATTGCCCAAAAAAGAATCATCTGCAGTTTTAATATCATAAATTTATAAGCATCATGATCCATCTGTTGGTTGGACATGCAAACCAATCAATCATCGATCAAATAGATTAATTGGAACAACACTACAGCATACAACAAAATTGTATTACATTACTAGTACATTGGTACCGATTAATTCCGCATTGACACCATATCTCATTTTCAAGGCAAACCTACAGGACAATTTTGTTAAACGTTTTGGAAATTAATTGGCCTTAGATGACATTGCTGCCTTAGGCAACAACAGCTTCCAGTCACATTAATTTCAAAATATTAAACAGACTAAGTTTTATAAATATCCTAGACTACTTTTTCCAGGATTTGTCTGTGAAAGGGTTAACAATAGTCTATATTATACTCGTTAGTAAATTACTCACCAAGCGCCATGGCTCCATTAACTTTGAACTCGGCAACTTTCTCATCCAGCCATACTATAAACTGAGAGACTGCTGTTGAAGGAATGTCTTCGATCAGGGTGGCAAACCGGATCTTTGGAACGCGCAAATCAACACCCATAATGATTAGCTTCTTGACAACGATATGACTGAGGGAAAAAACACAAATAAGCATTATTTATTGGTCCACTTCAAGACAGATTGGTCAAGAAAATCTAAAATTTTAGTTTCGATTGTATTTGTAGAGACGAGTCTGGCACATTTCAAATATCTAGAAAAGCTGCCGAAGTCGCTATTAGCCTACAATAACTGGCTGCATTTGTTGTTTAGTGAGTGCCCATTTCTCATAAAAAATGTCCATTTGCAGACCAAGAGAAAGCAGTTTTTGAAAATTTACCTCTGAAATGACGGGCTCAGGTATCGAAGTTATTTCCAGGCCTGTGTTGGGTGACAGTGGTTTGTAATTGATATAAGTACATGAATGAGTTTTTAGATGAACTCTATCAATTATATTACCATGTCTCTTATTTTGGAACGGTACCGTATTTATTCTAATTTTCCCGCCACTCCCAATTATACCGCCCGCTGTTTTTGAGAACGGTGGGAAAAAAAGCAAATTGCCAATAGTAAGAAATAGTAAATCTTCCTCTGTCATCTAGTCTTCAAGGAAGAAAAACATCCAGGAAAAATAGAACATGCAGCAACACTTTGGTGATTTACATGAATACATGCGCAAACCGATCTTTTTTCTTCAGCATATCCTGTCGTTCAATGACAGGGCGTCTAACGCCGTTGTTTAATTGACATTAAGTTATGGCTATAAATTTTCTAATGTATTGCTGAATGCATCACAGATGCGCCTACATCCAATTTGACAACGGATAAATCGTTTGTTCCTAACTTCGCTAAATGTCCCCTTTATGTCCTAAATAAAGCCTCTGAATAAATCTAATGTGAAACGAGTAGTTTTTATGAATATTTGAGGAAATTTAGCAGAAATTGCATGGAATATTATAACTATATACTGATTCAAGGTGACTGAGAACACCGTTCTAATTTCATGGTATTTTTTCCAAACTTTTTCCACCCTAATTAGCCTGCCCCCTTTGGCGACCGCTACCCGCCCAGCGGTATAATTAGAATAAATACGGTATGTTCAATTGAACATTGAACTCCATATTTTAGCTCAACTGGCCAGAAAGGCCAAGTGAATCAAGTTTGCGTCTATAAGGGTCGACAGCTTTACAGACTGATATGCTATCTGAATCTGACGTACAATATTCTTGTGTATGTGCATTCTGATTTGCTGAAATTGTTTCTAACAGGGTTGGAAAAAAATCGATTTTTTTCAAAAAAATCAAATCAATCGATTTTTTTTGATTTAAATCGATTTCAATGATTTAAATCGATTTTTATTCGCGACATCCCAGGAAATTACGTAAAACTTATACAGTGAAACCTGTATTAAGACACTGGCTGTGGGAGTCGCAGAAGGTGGTCTCTTAATACAGGTCCAGATGCATTGCTAAACTGTATTTTGGAACTGAATAAAGTGGTATTTTTATGACTTATTTTTAACTGAATTTTAAGCTTGCTGGTTTCTTAATACAAAAAAACTTTGTTCGCTTAAGCAGTTTTAACAGTATTATTATTGCATCATTTTTTATTGCATCATTTTTTTATTGCATCATTTTTCTATTGCATCATTTTTTTATTGCATCATTTTTTTAAATGATGCAATAGAAAAGCATTTTTTCATTCTTGAAAAATACAGTCAAAACTGCTTAAGTGACAAAGGCTATGAAATATTTTCAATTCCATAATTAGCAAAATGTCTAACTCCGGCCGAAAACAAGATCCAATATGGATTCATTATGAGAAAGTGAAGACCCCAGATAAGGCCGGTGTCCGGGCTGTCTGCAAGGTCTGCCGACACGAACTCCAAGGTATCCCAGAGCGGTTAAAAAAACATGCAGCCAATTGCACAGGTCCACCAACACCAGCACTTCAAGGTCTAGCTGTAGCCGCAACAGAAACGGGGACTTCATCTCAATCTGAGCAGCAGCAGCGCGTTGAAACTGTTGTTGATCAAAACGATGTGGTGGTGATGGAAGTTGAACCTCTGTCAACTTCAAGTTCTGCTTCAGCGGCAGTGAAGCGCCCAGTGCACGGTCAATTAGCTGCTGGTACATTGGCCGCTAAGATACCCAAGCTGAATTATGGTCTACAGAATTATGTCATCAGAACTTCAGCAGAAAAACGTGGTGAATTAGATCGTGATGTAGCTAGGATGGTGTATGCTACGAACTCCCCATTTCGCTTAGTAGAAAATAGACATTTTATAAACCTTGTAAAAGATTTACGACCAGGCTATCAACCACCATCCAGAAAGGACATAGGGGGGAAATATTTGGATGTTATCTACACAGAAGAGCGGGAGAAGGCGAGAAAAAATTTGGAAGGTGAACTTGTCTGTCTAGCATTAGACGGTTGGAGCAATATTCATAACGAGCCTATCGTATGTGCTACAGTGACGACCTGCTTAGGTGATATTTACTTAGTGGATACTACGGACACCTCTGGACATCCTCACACAGCGGAATATCTTTATGACATTGCGAAGCAGACAATTGAAAACACGCACAATGATTTTGGGTGCATTATATGTAGTATCGTCACAGACAATGCTGCTAATGTAGCAAAGATGCGAGAGTTCTTGAAAGAACGACTGGGTTTCAACATGATTGCGTATGGATGCACGCCTCATCTTCTAAATCTGACTTCAAAGGACTTAGAAATGGGTAATGTTAAGGAGCATGTCACACAAGTTGTGAAGTATTTCCGAAATAACCACTTTGCTAGTGCCCAAATACGCCAATCATCGTGCAGAAAGTTAGTGATGCCAGCAGATACAAGGTGGAACACAATGTACGATTGTTTAAACTCGTATTGTGAGGCATGGCCGACACTTGTGACAATCTGTGATGGACATACTGACCGCATAGATGTTGCCATTGCCAATAAAGTTCGTAATGTAGTAATCAAACGTTCTGCAGATGAATACCGAATTTGTTTGAAACCAGTAGCTTGCGCTCTCGATAAAGCTCAATCGGACAATTGCACAATAGCAGAAGCAGTTGAATTATGGAAAGATGTAAAAACGGCCCTGCATAATGACACTAATAATTCAACAAAGCGTGCGGCCGATAAGCGTTATCAACAAGCTGTGACACCTCACCACATGCTGGCCAATCTACTCCACCCTAAATACCGTGGTCGAAACTTGACTCAGCAAGAACGTGAAACTGCACTCACCGTAGCATCCGAAATCCCTGGTTTGATGACTTTGGTAATCAAATTCGAGGCCATGGCACCACCATTTCACATTCTTAAATTTAACGACGAAGTTGTTAATGGAGTAACCTCTCTTCATTGGTGGAAGTCGCACAGACGTGACTTCGAGGATGATCTGCTGGAAGCATTTGAATTCACTCAGCGTCTGATGTCAGCTGTGGCGGCGTCAGCTGGTGTCGAGCGCGTGTTCTCCAGCTATGGGCTCGTGCAGAGTAAGTTGAGAAACAAACTTGGAACTTTAAAAGCGGCTAAACTAGTATTTCTTTTTCGGTCCCTAAACTGTGACAAAGAAAATGACTTCCGGTTTCAGTTGAATGATGATTGTTGACTAGACTAGTGAAGTACAATTGCAGCATTATTGAAAACTGAAAGTGAAAAGTGATGACAGACACATCTATCTGTGACTCAGTTAGGTTTGCGCGATATTGCTTGAGAGAATATCGATATCGTTATTATAAAAAAATTGCGGTATCTCAATAGTCAATATATCGAGTGTTCTGGTTAATCACTTAATTGTGAATAATTAAAGAATATGCATCCCATCATTCATAACATATTGAATATTTTGAAAGCAATTTCACTGGAAGCCGTTGCTGCCTAAGTCAGCAACGGTTTTCAGTGAAATTGCTTTCAAAATATTCAATATGTTTATTATGTTACGAATGATGGGATGTCTATTCTTTAATTATCACTGTTTGAACTAATAATATATAGAGTTCAAAATTTATATATTACGTCATATTAGCAACGATTTTTCAATTTTGTTCACAATTGCATCACAGATACAGTGAGTAGCAATAGGACAGAAATGATGCAATGCATAAATCTAACGAATTAGCCCTAATTAGATGCACAAAATCTATGAAGGTATGCAAAAGTCATCATTGTCTAAGTCTATCAACCTTGTTAACTTCTGTCTTTAAAAATATGCTCAAATTAAAATTGATAAACTGGTGTACATTTTTCAACAATTTTGGTGGACGATGTTGCTGTCTGCGACAGCTCTATCATCCACCAAATTTGTTGAAAAATGTACACCAGTTTATCTTTAACCCTTAGCACACTGATGTCGAAATTTTTAAATTTCAAATTAAATTTAAAGATAAACTGGTGTATGTTTTTCAACAAATTTTGTGGAAGATGGTGCTGTCACAGACAGCAGCATCGTCCACAAAAATTGTTGCAAATTGTACACCAGTTTATCTTTAAATTTAATTTGAAAATTTAAATTATCATGCTCCAGAGTGCTAGGGGTTATGTTTATTTTGAAAAATTAAAACTCCTACATCAGTGTGCTAAGGGTTAATGTAATGTAATGATGTGTTTACGTGTTACAATGTATATAGTTTCTTGCCAGTTTCAGCAATTACTGATTTTGATTTTTGAAGTTGTAGTAAACTACTTAATTTAATAACATTTCAATCTTTATTGTTTTAGTGTTAAATAAAATGGAGCCCAAAAGTCCAACTTGATAAGCACTAGCCAATAGTAAGCGAGACACTCAATGACACTCCAGAGTGACTCCAGACGCATGTCATAGCTGAAAAAAGAGACAGTGTCTTGCTTTAAAAGAGTGTGCTTTTGGAATTAGACTAATAGTAATAGCCATACTGGCCCATACATGACTTTTCATGTACACTATTGCTTTAATGGTCATGTAGTGACATGTACGCACATGGAATTCTCCTCTTCTTTACAGCTTACACATACTTAATGATCATACTTTGTACACATGTGTGATGTACTGTGTACATGAACCTCAAGTATGTAGATTGTAGATGTGGACTCGTGCACTGGGTCTAGTCTTGCTGATGACAAATATGAGCAATTAAGTGTATAATTCTATTTTGTGTTGATGTTCAAGTGCCATGGAAGCAGTAAAATAATTATGTTACTTTAATTTAACAAAATTACTGTTAATTGTATTAATTACTTGAAAATTCCTCTATTTTTGCAAAACTGATTTAAATCACGATTTTTTCGATAAAAATCGAGTGATTTAAATCATGATTTAAATCATGATATAAATCAATTGATTTAAATCAAGCCAACCCTGGTTTCTAATAGCTGATTGGTTAGAGAAATAGTCATGGTGCTTTGCTCCGCACTTGTATTCATGTAACCCGCCAATATCGAATGTGCGCCATTGGCCACGGCCCAGGGACCAATATCGAATTTGATATTGGTGCACCCATTGGCCAACAACACAGGGAGCCCTATCGAATTTGATATCGGGGCACCCATTGGTCAATGGCACAGGCGACCAATATCAAATTTAATATCGGTGCAGCAGGGCTTGAAATGTCTGTTAAAGATTACGTGTCACAGGACACAAGTGACTTTTTCACTTGTCACCATGCTTTCTTTAGTTGTCTCTCAAATATTTCCCCCCAAAATCTCTATATGTTGTACAGAACATTTTTTTCGGTATTTTCATCGAAACAACCTTGGTCTGCATGTAGTCCATGCCTGGTTAAATTTGAATAGACGTGGTTTCTTTGCGTTTGGTTTATGAGCACAGGGAGTACCCTGGCTTTGCACTACATGTACTAGCCGAGGCTGTGGATGTGCCAGTGCTAGTTCCGTCGCTTCTGATTCATTTTTCAACAAGACGCCCGCAGGCATACTTGTTTGAGGAATGCTAAATGTGAAACTTTTGTCTTTGATAATTCTCTGAGAAAGGGGGACTTCTATTAGGAACGCATTTGGAATTTACGGCAAAGACATTGGCAATTATGTGGGGATTTTGCAGAAAGGAAATCATGACACTTCATCTATACCTAACACATCTGCCAGAAAAAAATTGTAAATGTTCAAGTCTTCAAGATCTGGCCCGGACAAGAAAATTTGGATGAATTTTAATCTTTCAAGTGTAATAACAACCCCCCAACAGACCCCCTTTAGTGGGTTGGTCTGTAGTTTTATTAACCACTATAAAAACATACTTACCGTTCAATCACTACTTGGTAAATCAAATATCTGCATTTAGCTATCAGAATAAGATTTTTATGTTCGCTTACACTCCATAATGCCAATACCATCACCATATCAACCCTCAACCAGGCTTCTGGTAGAGGGACCCCTGCACTAGCTTCACAATAGACAGGTACCAGTCTGTACTCACTCCTTGGTGACGCCTGTCGCTAAGCACGCCCGCGCCTGCGCAGTAGGTCCCAAATATTAAAACGGATTCACTTTTCTAAATTTAAGTGCCATATGTCCGTCTAAATTTAAGTGCCATATGTCCCGACTAGATTCTCAAATCATTACCCTGCGGGGTGGCCGAGACCGGGTCATAGTGATTGAACAGTAAGTATGTTTTTATAGTGGTTAATAAAACTACAGACCAACCCACTAAGGGGAGGGGTCTGTTGGGGGTTGTTATTACACCACAAAACATCTTGACTGTTAAATCACTACTTGCTAAACCCAATTTCCCTTTCACCGAGATCTAACAATACTCACCATTCTATTACTTCTGATAACAGCTAGCCTGGATAGCTGGGCCCTAGGACTATAGACGTAGTAAGCTTTACTGACTCCTGGAACCGGGTACTCGGCTCCCAACTGCCGAGTACCCGTTTGCCATGAAGCTCATATTGTTTGCATAACCACCAAACAAGAGATACCCATGGCTTGCCTCCATGGGGCTGGGAGGCTGGGTCCGTAATAGAATGGTGAGAATTGTTAGATCTCGGAGAAAGGGAAATTTAAATTTCCTTCATTCTCCTTCGATCAATACTCACCATTCCATTAATTCTGATATACACCAGATTTAGTCAGTAACCTGGTGGGAAGGGGCAAGCCATCAATTGCTACTTTTGCCCCTTGGAGAAAGAGCTAGACCTAAACTTGATTAATGGAGACCTAAAAGGACCATCAAGTTAACGGAACTGAATCACATTCGCATCACTGGCCAACCCACCACCCTTTTTTCTCCTAAGAAAAGGGAGAGAACTCACGAACATGCATCTCGGCTGAAACATAAATATGCCAAGAGGGTTAACCGCTTTTTGCATATATTAGCCTGGGAATGAGCATGAATATATAAGATAAATGAACATGATATATAAACATAATACAAAACATTCAATCTTGAATTACCTCATGATATTTGGATTTCAGACGTGGAGCTCCAACCATTTACTCGTCCGGCCATCAGTGACACAATCTGGTTGACATCCTCTCGCTCGACCATGTCTGCGTCTTAAATCTTTCTTACAAATGCCAAAAGGGAGAAGAGCAGTGTGGTCGCATAACTATCATTTCAAAACAGCTAAAGTGAATGGATTGGCGGAGTCTGACACATCCCTCATATAGTAATCCGTGAAAGAGGACTCACAGTGCCATTGTGCAACAGCAATGATGTCCTCTAACGGAACACCATTGTAAATGGCAGGCGAGGCGGCTATTCCTCTAAAATCGTGTGCCTTGCACATTGCACCTGGTGCCCAGTCGCAATCTCATGGGTAGTCTGAATGCATTCGACTACCCAACGAGAGATAGAATCCATGGATGCGGCGCCATATGGCTTCTTATGGCAGATCCACAGATGTCTATCATTCGACCGTAACGAGTCTGTCCGTTTTGTACTTAGTCAAAGCACGGACTGGGCACCAGACACTGGCATCACGATCAAACCTACTTAGTTTCGGTATAACGATCGGTTTGCCGGGATATCTCAGATTGAATCTTTGACATAAACTCTGCTCTTGGCAGTAGACGCAGACCTTATCTGGAGACAATAAATCGGTCCCTCTCTGCTGAAATTGCATGGATCACACTGCGCCTTCTAGCTGAGGAAGCTGCCAATAGAAAGACCGCCTTTAGAGTCAAATGCTTTAGACTTGCCGAACGCAACGGTTCGAAAGGGTGCTTGGCCAGTACATTAAGCACTAAAGATAGACTCCAGGCTGGAATGACTACCGGTTGTCTCGGTCGGAGATTGCTCATTCCCTTCACCATCACACTCAACTTGGCTACCTCTGGACTATCCCTGTTGGCTAGACAAGGGATAACTGATGCCAAAGCCGACTTGTATCCAGCAATTGTGACAGGAGCTAGTCCTGAAAACAACAGCTCACAGAGAAAGTCTGCCATTTGCTGAATAGTGGAATGAAAGGTAACAATACCCTTTTCCTCACACCAGTCTGCAAATCTGTTAACCTTGTTGTCATATGACTTGAAGGTTGACCTCCCTCTCGCACCTGCGATGAAATCTGCAGCATGTCGAGAAAAGCCCCCCGACGTGGCACGTTGTTTGACAACAACCACGCAGTCAATAACATTTCGGGACGCTCGTGTAGGAAGCGTCCCTTGGCCTGGGAGATTATGTTCGGAATCTCGGGTAACTGCACTGGATTTTCCACCCGCAGACCTCTAATATCCGTGAACCACGCCCTGCTGGGCCAAATGGCGCTATAGCAGGACCATGCACGGTCCCTCCCTGATCTTCACCAATATCTTAGGTAGAAGAATGGTGGGTGGGTACGCGTAAGCGTGCATCCCTCTCCAGCTTAACGCCAGAGCGTCTGTATCGACGGCATTAGGATCTGTAATCGGCGAGACATAAGTCATGATTTGAGCATTTTCCCGTGTGGCGAACAAGTCAACGTTGGGTTTGCCCCAATGCTCGAAGATCCTGTGAAGAACTGGAGGGTTGAGAGACCATTCTGTTGGCAGAATTCTCTGTCTTCGAGACAACGCATCCACCAGAACGTTCAATCGCCCAGGAATATGAGCTGCTTTAAAAACAACCAAGAAATTCCTGCACCATTGAATCAAGTGCCACACTTAGATACATAGTGTGGGTGACTTGGTCTTGCCGTGGCGATTTCTGTATGATACTACTGTCGAGTTGTCCGACCGTATCAATATCGCCTTGCCCCTGACTTTTGGAAGAAACCTTTTCCAATGCCAGTTCCACTGCCATCATATCCAACAGATTGATATGCAGCTGGCTCTCTTGGAGAGTCTATGTGCCCGAGACTGCAGGAAATGTCAATTTCCCTTTCTCCGAGATCTAACAATACTCACCATTCTGTTACTTCTGATATACAGCTGGCCTTGACAGCGGCTCTAGGATTATAGACTTAGAAAGCTTTACCGACTCCTGGGAACCGGGTACCCGGCTCCCCACTGCCGAGTACCCGTTTACCATAGAGCTCATATTGTTTGCATAGCCACCAAACAAGAGAAAAACTATGGCTTGCCTCCGTGGGGCTGGGAGGCTGGGTCCGTAACAGAATGGTGAGTATTGTTAGATCTCGGAGAAAGGGAAATTGACATTTCCTGCATTCTCCTTCGATCAATACTCACCATTCTGTTACTTCTGATATACACCAGATTTGATCAGTAACCTGGTGGGAAGGGGCAAGCCATACATGCTAATTTTGCCCCTTGGAGAAAGATTTTAGACTTCAAACTTGACTAACGGAGACCTAAAAGGACCGTCAAGTTCACGGAACCGAATCACATTCGCGTCACAGCACCCCCCCCCCTTTTCCTCCTAAGAAAAGGGAGAGAACTAACGAACATGTATCTCGCCTGAAACACCAATATGCCAAGAGGGTTAACTACTCCCTGCATATCGCTTGTATTAGCCTGGGAATGAGCATGAATATATAAGATGAATGAACATGATACATATCCATAATACAAAAAACTCTCACTTGTTGAATTACCTTATGATAACAGGACTTCAGACGTACCGCCTCCAACCATTCACCGGTTCGGCCATCAGTGACACAATCTGGTTGACATCCTCTCGCCTGACCATGCCTGCTTTAGGTTCTTTTCTTACCGAAGTGAGAAAAGGGTGAAAAGCAGTGTGGTCACTAACTATCGTTTCAAAACAGCTAAAGCGAGTGGATTGGCTGAGTCTGACACATCCCTCATATAGTAATCCGTGAATGAGGACTCACAGTGCCATTGTGCAACGGCTATGATGTCCTATAACGGAACACCATTGTAAAGGGCGGTCGAGGCGGCTATTCCTCTGACATTGTCTGCCCTTACGCCTTGCACCTGGTGCCCAGTCGCCATCTCCTGAGTAGTCTGAATGCATTCGACCACCCAACGAGAGATAGTATCCATGGATGCGGCGCCATAAGACTTTTTATGGCAGATCCACAGATGTCTATCGTTCGACCGTAACGAGTCAGTCCGTTTCTTGTACTTAGTCAAAGCACGGACCGGGCACCAGACACTGGCATCACGATCAAACCTAGTTAACTTCGGTATAATGATCGGTTTGCCGGGATATCTCAAAGATTGGTTCTTTGACATAACCTCTGCTCTTGGCAGAAGACGCAGACCTTCTCCAGAAACAATAAATCGGTTCCTCTCTGCCGAAAGCGCATGGATCTCACTGCGCCTTCTAGCTGAGGAAGCTGCCAATAGAAAGACCGCCTTTAGAGTCAAATGCTTTAGACTAGCCGAACGCAACGGTTCGAATGGGTGCTTGGCCAGTACATTAAGCACTAAAGATAGACTCCAGGCTGGAATGACTACGGTTGTCTCGGGCGGAGATTGCTCATTCCCTTCAACATCACGTTTAACTGGGCCACCTCTGGACTATCCCTGTTGGCTAGACAAGGGATAACTGATGCCAAAGCTGACTTGTATCCAGCAATTGTGACGGGAGCTAGTCCTGTAAAGAACAGCTCACAGAGAAAGTCTGCTATTTGCTGAATAGTGGATTGAAAGGTATCAATACCCTTTTCTTCACACCAGTCTGCAAATCTGTTAACCTTGTTGTTATATGACTTGAAGGTTGACCTCCTTCTCGCAGCCGCGATGAAATCAGCAGCCTGTCGAGAAAAGCCTTCCGACGTGGAACGTTGTTTGACAACATCCACGCAGTCAATTTGAACATTTCGGGACGCTCATGTAGGAAGAGTCCCTTGGCCTGGGAGATTATGTTCGGAATCTCGGGCAACTGCACAGGATTTTCCACCAGCAGATCTAGAAGATCCGTGAACAACGCCCTGCTCGGCCAATACGGCGCTATTAGCAGGACCAGACACGGTTCCTCCCTGACCTTCACCAATACCTTCGGTAGAAGAATGGTGGGTGGATACGCGTAAGCGTGCATCCCTCTCCAGCTTATCGCCAGAGCGTCTGTATCGACGGCATTTGGATCTGTAATCGGCGAGACATATGTCATGATTTGAGCATTTTCCTTTGTGGCGAACAAGTCCACGTTGGGTTTGCCCCAATGCTCGAAGATCCGTCGTAGAACTGGAGGGACCATTCTGTTGGCAGAATTCTCTGTCTGCGAGACAAAGCATCGCCAGAATGTTCAATCGGCCAGGAATATGAGCTGCTTTCAAAACAACCGAGTAATTCCTGCACCATTGAATCAAGTGCCACACCCTGATGCACAGGGTGGGCGACCTGGTCCCTCCTTGGCGATTTATATATGATACTACTGTCGAATTGTCCGACCGTATCAATATCACCTTGCCCCTGATCATCGGAAGGAACTCTTCCAACGCCAGTTCCACTGCCATCATTTCCAACAGATTGATATGCAGCTGACTCTCCGGGAGAGTTCATGTGCCCGAGACCTGGTGTTCTCCCAGGCAGGCACCCCACCCTTCCAGCGATGCATCCGTGTAAACGGACAGCTGGGGGTGGGGTAGGTGCAGCGAAACCCCTATTAGGAGATTCTGACGCTGTTTCCACCATAGAAGATGCGATATTATCGGCTCCAAAATTGACAGGGGTTCTGTTCTCTGTTTCCACAGAGACATCAGATACAACTGGATAGGTCTTCGCATTAGAGCAGCGTACGGGATAACCTGCTCCATGGAGACCATCATGCCCAGCATCTGAAGGAACCGCCTTGCCTGAATGTGGTTTCCCACTCGAAAACTCCCGAGGATGGCTAACAGAGACACCACTCTGGGCTCTGACGGGTAAACCCTGCCCTCCTCGAGGTCGAATCGCATCCCCAAATAAACGAAATGTTGAGTGGGTGTCAACTCGGATTTCTCCTCGTTGACTATCCAGCTTAGATCTGAAAGTAACTTCAGAGTCAGAGCAGTATCCACGTTCAACCTGGCTGTCGAGTCTGCCTTAAGCAGCCAGTCGTCTATGTAGGTGTGTAGCGCCACGTTCTCTTTTCTGAGAAACGCTGTCACCGCAAGGACCACTCTTGTGAAAACCCTCGGAGCTGTCGACAGGCCAAACGGGAGACTGTAAACTCCCATACTTGATTCTGAAACGCAAATCTCAGAAACCTGTGCCAACTCCGATTCATAGGAATGTGGAAATATGCATTTTTCAGATCGATCGATACACACCACATTCCTTTCCTCAATCCCGCATTACCGACCTCGGCATTTCCATCTGGAACCGAGGCGTATGGCTAAACCAATTTAATGGCCTGAGATTGAGTATGGGTCTCCATCCCCCTGTGCTCTTGGGGACAAGGAACATGTTTGAATAGAAGCCTGGAGTGTTTCGATTTGCTGGATTTATTGCTCCCTTCAGAAGCAAACCAGACACTTCCTTTTGAACGGCTTCTAACTTGTCTGGCTCCCTTGGTACGGGTGTCCAGACAGGTGCCAAAGACAGATTTTGTGGTGGAAAGTCCCACCACTCCGGCATATAACCCTGGGATAACCATCCCAGGACCAG
The DNA here is from genome assembly GCA_034401795.1 of Chaetoderma sp. LZ-2023a. Lineage (NCBI taxonomy): Eukaryota > Metazoa > Mollusca > Caudofoveata > Chaetodermatida > Chaetodermatidae > Chaetoderma > Chaetoderma sp. LZ-2023a. Next base: position 9,798,492 of record CM067364.1, read on the forward strand.
ACTGTCTGACGTCACACCTTGCCAGGCCTCGACGAAACGCATGAGCCTTCCACCCACCATAGACGCCTCGACGTCTAACGGGGTTGTCCGGCTCGCAGTCCGCCCCCCCACTCTTTCTTAACGAGAGAGAGAGAGAACCATTTCGTTCTAGGCACGACGGGTATAACTGGCACCGCTGTTCCTGTCACACAGGCGCGGTCCAGGCGGATATGAAGGGAGCTTTCGTACCCTCTGGTACGCTTCGGCCCCTTCTGTCCGCCCTTTGAGGCCTTACCCTTACCCTTCCCACCTCTAGGGTGGTCAGGAGCAACATTGGGGAGGGTAGGCGCCTCTACAACCTTCCTGGGCTTCTTCGCCGGCGGCGGCTCTGAAACACCAGCTGAAGCAGAAGTCGCAACAGGCCTAGCTTTCGCCTTGCCCTTATGCTTCTTCTGCTCCTTTGAAGGTTGTCCCGTTAGCGGTTTCCCCACAGGCCCTAGTGCATGCGCTTGTCGCACTAGCTCTAGGTTTACCGCTAACCGATTCTGCGCGATACTGGCGGTATCCTCTAAGATGGCCCACGCTTGGCCACCGAAGATGCTAGGCCCTGTCAGGGGCGTCCCAAGGAGACGCTCCCTGACTGCCGTAGCCGGACGCATATGGTCAATGACCATTTGCCTCCTGGACTTCGTCACACGCGCTTGCACCCTTGCCAATGCGTCCATTGACAGCACCAAGCCGTCATTAACGCACGATAGCGCCACAGGTGGCACAGGGTGGCCTGCCCCCGCTTCAGCCCACACCGACTGAAGTAGACGATAGGAGTGATTGACAGCGCTTATGGCTGCCCTCACACCCTCATCGCATAGGGCCAGGACTTCTTCCTGGTGTACCTGGGCCTTATCTACTAGTGCCGGACCGGGACCACCCGACCCCGCACTCTGGACGCCCAGTACCCATCGGTCATCCTCCGTGACCGACGGGACTACACCATACCTGTCGTATTCACCCCGTGGAATACGGCACCTTGCCCGCACCTCCCTGGAGGCCGCAGGGAGCTGACCCTTGGTCATTAGTTGTTTACTATAAATAGCATCCAACAAATCAATGAACTGTGGATCCAGTCCCACTGACTGGATCCGGGCCGCGGGCAAAATCCCCGTCCTAATCGACGCAACCGACGGACGGGGCGCATCTTCATCGGCCGTGGCCGAAACCACAGACGGGTCAACTCTGGCTAGCCATGCCAGAGCATCAGACCAATCTAACTCCGAAGAAGATACCCCCGCAAACACGTCACCCGTTGACATGCTTACGGGTCTGCCAGCCATGGCCTCCCGGCCAGGAGCCACGGCTGACACGCCAGGCACTCCGCTACCACATGGTTCCGCCGCCACCCCATGAAACACTCCGGTCCATGGGGTAGGTCCGCACGGAAAACCGTACGGACCCGTAACCGTCGCGGAACCAGAGCCGGCCACGGGCGCCAACGGCACCCCATGTCCGGCTGCCGGACCAGGCGAGATAGGTGAGTACCACGCCTGGCCCGGCACACCGGTTCCCCTGACGGCTGGTGACAAACCAAGCCGCGCGGAACCGGTGCACGGTAACGGATTGGCCTCAGCCGCAGGCGGAGCCGCTGACCTGGCTTGCGCCAAACCAGACAAATGGAGGCCGGTTCCGTCCAGGACGGAATCAACCTCCATATTCTCCACCTGCGGCTTCACGGGCCGCAGCAACCTCTCCTCCTCGTCTTCAGACTCCGAAGAGCCGTCACTAGACGAATAAACCGTGGAGCCGTCCTGGCGGACGGCTCCCACACCTGACGGACCGGCCACCGCTACTGGACCACCCGGAGGTGGCCGCAGAGAGACAGAACCCGTCTGGCCGAAGCCAGACGGACCCGCCAGGGGGCCGTACGAGACGGCCCCCTCGGTAACCAGTCCAGAATCCTGTCCGAAGACAGGATCCGTACCAGGCATGGGGAGAAACTGCCCCCCAACCTTTGGTAGCAGGGACGACACCAGCGTGGGCAGAACGCTATGCAGAAAACCCTGCATAGCCGGACCAAACCACGCCGGCGGTGCCATCTCCGCCACCTCCAGCTGGGGACGTGGAGCACCCCCACCGGCCGAACCGGGCGCTCCACGATTTCCTCTCGGACCGCCTGACCCCGCGTCAGACCCAGCCAAGTCCTTCTGGGCAAGGAACTTAACCATCGTTTCGACGGACCACACTGCACAAACATTACACCTATGATCTATATTACACAGGGCACACCTAAAACAGACATGGTCCTTGAACATTACACGGACAAACTTATGGCAGTCGTCACATGATGGCGGGGCTGGCTTGGCCTATAAAATAAGCACAAACCTACAATAAACAAGCGGAACGAGACACGGATGGAAGGCAGACAATTAATTTTCAAATATTTTGACTCATAAATTAACCGTAACCTCCCGCACCCCACCCCGCCACGTTACAACAACGATCGCATTGATTATGACGACAAGAATGCGGCGGGCACAACACACCCATAATAGATCCTACAGGATGTGTAACGGCTCCAGGAATCATATCGCATAGCATTCAGGGTATATTTACTAATCAATATAAATTATACTCCTAACGAACGCAGCACGATATGTGAAGAAAACAACAAAATGTATAACAACTGCTGTCTCACACGGTAAAACCGCAGACCACGCATCTACTCAAGAATTTTGAAACCACCGATCATTGCAAACCGATCGTGATCGCACGTAAACTTGATCATTCTAAAGTTTCCGGTACCATTTTTAGTACGCAGCACCCAGAACAAGATGCGCGAATTAATGAAAAAATTTTTCTTCACATAAACATCCGAGCGACCGGGTGTGACGTCACCCGCTCGGATTCTACGGAGAACGACGTCAGCCGATATTCGTGTTAGAAATACCGTAGCAAACACCTATTTTCATATCTGCCGATCGCCTGTTGGGGTTTAAAGAAGGCGATCGTCTGGCATATATCGTTGCTAGCACACGTCCCAGATTCTATGGGGTTAGAAATTGGAACATGCGACACAACAAAATTTAGAGACCTAAGTCTTTTAACTATGGATATAAAGAACAATACAACCTGGTTGTCTTGGGCGGTATTCTCCATAGTCCTTAGTTATCCTTTCAGAACACACAAACTATCACTGATTAAAGACTTAGATTCTTTTAAAAAAACACTAAAATCCTTAATGCGAAAAGCATGTATTGCACTTGTTGCTATGCAAACAAGAATGAGCTCTATGGTAAACGGGTACTCGGCAGTGGGGAGCCGGGTACCCGGTTCCCAGGAGTCGGTAAAGCTTTCTAAGTCTATAATCCTAGAGCCGCTGTCAGGGCCAGCTGTATATCAGAAGTAACAGAATGGTGAGTATTGATCGAAGGAGAACCACAGATGTCTATCGTTCGACCGTAACGAGTCAGTCCGTTTCTTGTACTTAGTCAAAGCACGGACCGGGCACCAGACACTGGCATCACGATCAAACCTGGTTAACTTCGGTATAATGATCGGTTTGCCGGGATATCTCAAAGATTGGTTCTTTGACATAAATTCTGCTCTTGGAAGAAGACGCAGACCTTCTCCAGAAACAATAAATCGGTTCCTCTCTGCCGAAAGCGCATGGATCTCACTGCGCCTTCTAGCTGAGGAAGCTGCCAATAGAAAGACCGCCTTTAGAGTCAAACGCATCTACTCAAGAATTTTGAAACCACCGATCATTGCAAACCGATCGTGATCGCACGTAAACTTGATCATTCTAAAGTTTCCGGTACCATTTTTAGTACGCAGCACCCAGAATAAGATGCGCGAATTAATGAAAAAATTTTTCTTCACATAAACATCCGAGCGACCGGGTGTGACGTCACCCGCTCGGATTCTACGGAGAACGACGTCAGCCGATATTCGTGTTAGAAATACCGTAGCAAACACCTATTTTCATATCTGCCGATCGCCTGTTGGGGTTTAAAGAAGGCGATCGTCTGGCATATATCGTTGCTAGCACACGTCCCAGATTCTATGGGGTCAGAAATTGGAACATGCGACACAACGAAATTTAGAGACCTAAGTCTTTTAACTATGGATAATAAAGAACAATACAACCTGGTTGTCTTGGGCGGTATTCTCCATAGTCCTTAGTTATCCTTTCAGAACACACAAACTATCACTGATTAAAGACTTAGATTCTTTTAAAAAACACTAAAATCCTTAATGCGAAAAGCATGTATTGCACTTGTTGCTATGCAAACAAGAATGAGCTCTATGGTAAACGGGTACTCGGCAGTGGGGAGCCGGGTACCCGGTTCCCAGGAGTCGGTAAAGCTTTCTAAGTCTATAATCCTAGAGCCGCTGTCAGGGCCAGCTGTATATCAGAAGTAACAGAATGGTGAGTATTGATCGAAGGAGAACCACAGATGTCTATCGTTCGACCGTAACGAGTCAGTCCGTTTCTTGTACTTAGTCAAAGCACGGACTGGGCACCAGACACTGGCATCACGATCAAACCTGGTTAACTTCGGTATAATGATCGGTTTGCCGGGATATCTCAAAGATTGGTTCTTTGACATAAATTCTGCTCTTGGCAGAAGACGCAGACCTTCTCCAGAAACAATAAATCGGTTCCTCTCTGCCGAAAGCGCATGGATCTCACTGCGCCTTCTAGCTGAGGAAGCTGCCAATAGAAAGACCGCCTTTAGAGTCAAACGCATCTACTCAAGAATTTTAAAACCACCGATCATTGCAAACCGATCGTGATCGCACGTAAACTTGATCATTCTAAAGTTTCCGGTACCATTTTTAGTACGCAGCACCCAGAATAAGATGCGCGAATTAATGAAAAAATTTTTCTTCACATAAACATCCGAGCGACCGGGTGTGACGTCACCCGCTCGGATTCTACGGAGAACGACGTCAGCCGATATTCGTGTTAGAAATACCGTAGCAAACACCTATTTTCATATCTGCCGATCGCCTGTTGGGGTTTAAAGAAGGCGATCGTCTGGCATATATCGTTGCTAGCACACGTCCCAGATTCTATGGGGTCAGAAATTGGAACATGCGACACAACGAAATTTAGAGACCTAAGTCTTTTAACTATGGATAATAAAGAACAATACAACCTGGTTGTCTTGGGCGGTATTCTCCATAGTCCTTAGTTAATCCTTTCAGAACACACAAACTATCACTGATTAAAGACTAAAATCCTTAATGCAAAAAGCATGTATTGCTCTTGTTGCTATGCAAACAAGAATGAGCTCTATGGTAAACGGGTACTCGGCAGTTGGGAGCCGGGTACCCGGTTCCCAGGAGTCGGTAAAGCTTTCTAAGTCTATAATCCTAGAGCCGCTGTCAAGGCCAGCTGTATATCAGAAGTAACAGAATGGTGAGTATTGATCGAAGGAGAACAGTTCAGGAAATCTCAGAATTCAGAAACTGTTGTGATGTAGGCTTGTGCGATTTTTGCTTTGAAACATCACGATCGATTTTAAATTAAAAAATCGCGATTTTCGATTAAATCATAGGTCCAAATTCCCAAAAGTTTAAACCGGGGTAACGCGACTTGTTTCTAGAAAAAGTTGAAATAAATGATACAAAATAGCACGAAATTAGAACACATTTTCGTGCACCGAATTCTTACCATCCCAAGTCTATGTTTAATGTATACATATTATATCCATCATCGCGGGAGTGGAAATTATTAACTATGACCGTCTAAATATTGCGTATAGTTTAATAAACATTATATATTTCATCAAAATTTGAGATAAACAATTTTCGCATTTATTGATCAATTAACCTATCAAACTGTTTATCCGACCCTTTCGAAAATTACAAATTAAGATCAGACCCAACAAGCCAACACATATAAAACCAATTTCAGCCTCAAAATCCATCAAATAAAACAAATCCATTATGGCCACCAAACACGCTCTATTTTAATTGACACACAGCAGTCAAGCTTTTTGACGTTTCAACTTCACTTGAACAAACTTTAATGGCCCTTAATCCCTAATCATATCTGCCAAATTTCGACCTGACCCGTTCAGCGGTTCTGGAGAAGTTGCTAAAACTAGGTCAGGTCAACCAACATGGCCACAGAACCATTTGACCAATCAAGTTCCCTTGAACAAACTTGGTTCAGCTCTTGCCCTAGATCATATTTCATGAGTTTTGCATCAATCCCGACATATAGTAAAAACATAAAAAAACCAATCTCTGAATTGAACTCCCAACTACTGAAAAATAAAATATGCCAGAAGATTCAGAATTCCTTAGATGAATCAGTTTTAGCCAAGTGCTGCCACCTATCCAAAACGTCTAATCTCTGAATTGTTGTTCTAATTACGATAACACATTTTAAGTTTCTGAATTTCGAAACTAAGTGTATGAATTCAATTTTCAATTTATCAGTGGTATGCATGCCATGATTTGCCATTTCACACGATCACTTAACCTTCGTCTTGCCATAGCGGTTCACAATCAAGAGCTAATTCTCTCTGTACAAATAAACCACGGTCATGAACACAAAATTCCTAATCTTGTCGCCTAAATCTGTATGTAATGTTCTACACCTCAAACTGGACTTTTACATAACTGAACACGTGTGCTGTTTCCCGCCACGCACGGACATCAAGCGGCGTGAAGTCATGCATGCATGTGCATTTCATACTTGGAATTATGTCAGCTAAAGCGGGGACAAAAAGTATGGCAGCCTAGTTGTACCATCATGTTTCTACGTTCTATTGTTTTTGCTGGCGCTTAACTTTTGCACAGGTGTATATAATCAAACAAACAAACAATTGTATATGTTACTAAGATTCAAAGTAAGAGATTAAGGTCCTATACACACACATACATCTCACAATTCAACAACACTGTCAAATTCGGAAATCCGGTGTATCTGAATTTGGAAACGTTTCCGAATTCTAAGGTAGCATGTAGACGTTGGGCCAACACTGGCAGATTGCAGTTGGCATTATAACGTTGGCTGTATCACGTGTTTGTCAATGTTGGGCCAGCATTGGAAATTTCACAGTAAATCAAACAAGATAAACATAACATTCACCTTTTAATTTTTAAACTATGCTCTCTGGTGGGCTATTTTAAATATCTTCATAGATTTATGCCCAATAATGTATTGTCATGTTGGCCCGATGAGTAAAATTACATTGGCCCAATGTAGTGGTAAACGTTCGGCCAATGTTTGCTTGCTATCAGGGATTTAATCATGGAATTAGCACTCCAAACCTGGAAAAAAGATAAATATTAATAGATACAGACAGACTTATACAGAACGCTGGTAAAACAACTTCAGTCAATCTCATAACATTACAAAAATATACCGATGTTGAACATCCTGCCGAAAATGCTTTTATACGCTATATTTGCATCTGGGCAGGCTGCCGAAAACGTATATTAATATTAGCGGCTGCCGAAATTATTTTTATTCTTATAATTCTTATTACTTTTTTAAGATAACATTATTATTATTATTATTTACTATGCTGCCTCTTCTTATTACTTATATAAAAATAAAATTATTCAAATTATTCAGAATTCTTCTATTTATAAAATTATTCTTATTATTTTCAAGAGAAAGCTTTTGATTATTCATTCGTATTCTTATTTTTGAATGAATTTGTTATTTCCGATCAGAGCTTTTCTATACCTCGTAGAATGTTCAATCTACAACTGGGCGCCGTCCTGCAACGCAATACGGGATCAGTGTTTTATCGCGGACTCAGTGGTCACGTGGATCGTCAACCGAAGTGAGGAGACGAAAAACAAAATGTACGCGCAGACAAACGTGCTTGTTATTTACTTTGAATAAAACGAAGACTGAATGGTTTAAAGAGAATAATTCACTAACCTATTTACGGCAGTCTGATGTTGCAGATATATTTTTATTGCCTGCATAGTTCGTTTCGCACATATATCCACTTTTCGTATTAAAACGGTGTGTTAAATAATAAATATGGACCGTTTCGGCAGAAAATCCCGACAGAAAATTATAGGCATATGTTTTTATTGCCTGCCTAGTTCGTTTCGCACATATATCCACTTTTCGTATTAAAACGGTGTGTTAAATAATAAATATGGACCGTTTCGGCAGAAAATCCCGACAGAAAATTATAGGCATATGTTCGAGACACAGTAGTAGACTGCAGCTCTTCATAGAGACTAGAAGGCGGGTTGCGTTATGGCTCTGTATCTATATAGATCCATGGGGATGATAGAGCTCACTGTTGTATATGCTATGACAGGTTTTCACTGTCTTCGTGGTACTCGTCTTCTAGTACCTGTCTCACTGACATATGGGTGCAGACAGGAGTGATTAGAAATTCGGTAAACAATGTCTTTGTAGAGAATATCTAACCCTCCCTTTGAAAGCGGTGACTGAGGGTGCTGAATTTTCTTCCATCTATCGCACTAATGCAGATCCCCCTACTATATATACATAATATACACAATGTATGAAACCTTCATCTGTGGGCACCATTGTCAGAAAAGCTGATTGGTTGGTTTGTAGTCAAATCTGGTGGCATCACAGTTCTCATTACAAACCAAACAATCAGTTTTTTGACAATGGTGCCCACAGATGGTTTCATACCTTGTGTATATTATATATAGTAGGGGGATATGTGGTAGAGGGATGGATGTACGAAACTTCAAAGGCCTGTGGATCATGCATTCTGTGTCCGGTAGGCTGTTCCAGTGATTTGTGATTCTGTGGCTAAAGAAACGCCTCTAGTGAACTCCCTGAATGCATAAAGTATATTGAAAATACTATTCAGTCAAATAAATACTATTTCGAAGCTAAAAACAGACATTAAAATATTTTTAATATAATTTTAAAAAACGGTTATAACGAAAACTGGTAACAAAAATTTGCATTTTAAATGTGTAAATTTACTTACAAGACGTCCGAAATGCTATTAACAACCGAAGCAACTCTTTAGACATTAACTTAATACTCTCGAAGACGACGATACATTATGAAAAATATGCGCTTGAACATCATTTTCCACGATCATTTTGATACAAAGAAATTCTTTTCTTATCATTAACCGCCATCGTGTAAAAGAGAAAGACTAATTTATCAGAAAGGCCCAGTATGTATATTTTAGGACCGGATTGACTTGATAAGTGGTTACGTGGCGGATACGCTTGTGGCGTAGGTGTCTCCGCCCGGCCATTTCCGCCCGCATGTTTTGGGCGAAGGCGGCCAAATCTACGGGCGGACATAGGCAAATATATATATACCTGTATATACCTTCTATTTATTGTAATTGTACTTGTTGGTATCATACATATTTCTCTTCGACAGGCATATATTTGGACTGGCTTGACGAACCACCTCCCACAACAGCCACATTTTCGTCAGATCTCTTTTGTAATTATTTTCGGACGGTATTCAAGGATTCGGTAGAGCCATTCAGAATTTAATGGTAGTACACTTACGACAAATTTATCCAGTGGTCTTGAGGAATGTCCATTTGTGGGCCATGAGAAGACTACCCAGCAGGCACATGACGTTGTTTCAACGTTAAATCCACAGTGAAATCACGCCATGACGTGATTTCAACGTGGATTCAACGGTGAAACAACGCCATTTGCCTGCTGGGTATATGTTTGAAACGTATAGCCACTGCAATGACTGCTTGGATAAAAAAAAACGAGTAAGTCATTCCAGTGGTAAATTTTCTAAAATATTTTAAAGATCTCTCCAAAGTGGTCTTGAGGAATGTCCAATGATAAGATTATTTTTGAAAATTGGCCACTTGAATGACTGGCTTGAAAGCCGAGCAAGTCATTATACAATGGTAAATTTTCGAAAATAGTTTTCTCTCGGAAAACCTGTGCTGCAAAACCCAGTATATAATTTATGTTTTTTTATTTCCATGAAAATAATTAATGTTCGCTCTCACGCATGCACGCGTGTATACATACACAGACAGGGGGCATAGAGCCGATCGCAATAACATCTTCTTACGGGGCAAGGTTAACTACAGTACAGCTTATAAATAAGATCAAATGTTTCCAAAACAAAGAACAGAAATACATGTATGTTAGTTAGTACAATCTTCAACACAAAGTAAGAAATGTTCTTTGAATGTTGTGAAACATAATTGGATTAGAAGACATTCAGCAGCAATGGCTTTTAATCAAATTAAGTTCAAAATATCGAACAGTACGTTTTATTCTGGAACCATTTTAAGTTATTTCTGAACTGTACTGTATACAGGGAAGCTGTTGAATGTTATGAAGCTATTTGACTGGAAGTGAAAAAGGGAGCTGTTGCATATGGCAGCAATTAACATCAACCCAGTAAAATTAGTTTCAAAATAGTCTACATGAATAGAATATTCTTTACACCACAAAAATGTGTAGTTTTTTTTATCTGTACGGCTTAAAGGGTTAATAATACTGCCACATCCTCTCAAGCTCGTCGCAAACAGCTTCTGTAATGGTCTTGGTGTATGTTGATTTGCTGAGTAAGTGAAGACTATTTTTGCAAATGTACCACGTACAGTGAATGACTGGCTTGATTACTGATCCCGTAATTCCAGTGATAAATTTACAATGGCAAATGGACATTTTCTATGAGAAAATTGACTTTTTCTTGATAAATTTAATGATTTAAGTTTTAATAAAATGTATTGCCAGTACTCCCACATTAGTTTCAAAATATTATCTGCATATTCTTTTGTTTGCGTTGGAATTGACATGCTAGGATTACCGCATAAATATTAATTGATCACAATGATTGATATAGGCTAATTAGTGGTCGTTTATCTCCCGTTGATCACTGAGCACATATCATGTCAAAATAAGATTTCAAACGTGTGCTGAGAGATGAATGGGGAATAACTCACCGTTTATTGGCGCTAAATGATTTGATAATAATTATGGTGATTGATCACATGCGCCGACAAGAGAAAAGGTGCAGATGATTTGTCCCAGATTAAGCTAAATACACCCATCCATGTGACGAAGTAATCATCGTCTTTATAATGAAGACAAATATTCTACAATGACCTCTTATTCGAAACCTCAGCATTTATCAAAACCTACCGTTTTGATTACTAATCAGCATTTTCATTTTCCAATTTTAAAGATGATGTTCTATAGCCTACATGTACCGCCTATAAATAATGCAAATTTATCAATGTCAAACTTATTTTCATCAGTTTCTGGGAAGATATTCTGATATGATTTGTTCAGAAATGGTTGCCAACACACAACAGCCTGACAGCCGGCTGGTGGTTCAGAAGTCCTCCACTAGTTGAATCATTTTTTATATCTAGATACTCTCAGACGGCATCTTCTGCATTTATATTCAGAAAACACCATGGGCTAGAACTAAAACCTGACTAACGAGTCACAAAAAAATTGGGTTTGTCTAAGAATTCATCTATCCACTATTCGGTGTATCTGTGTTTGTGGTGTGGGGGGGGGGGGTTAAGGGCGGGGTCAAAATACATTTTGACCATCTCCATCCTAGGAAATTTGGGTAGAGATCACCAAAGGATTTTGGGTGGAAATAGCCAGGCGGACATAACCAAAGGCGGAAATTATGGTAAATCATGGCGAAAACACATGAATAAAAAAATACACGAAATTTACTCTGACTGCAGGCTATATCCAGCCTCTTATGTCAGGTCGCCTTGTGGTTGATCATATCCTGTTTGTAGTCATCTAGGATTGATTGATCAATGACCAATCAATTATATACAATAAGGTGCATTTATTTATATTTTCGCAGTGGTTCCTACTTTGGCATAAAGAATTGCTTAATAAGTATCCGAAGATACGGGAATGTGCGGTCATCAACATTTTGATTCTGACCGTCAAGCAACCCCAGTAGTTTCTCAACACGGCCCTAACCAACATGGCAGAGGGAAGCCAAACAATTATTTCGGCCAGATGGCCAGAGAAGCGTTGTCAAAGGCAGCCACTCACCTGCTTAAATTTAGGAGGCTGTAACATGAATGGCCAACTATAAAAACTGACGGCACCATTAATATAATGGAGCTGTAGTGCACAAGAAGATGTTTTATAATAACAAATCTCCGTTTTATCAGTAGTCGCCCTTGGCTACTTCAAACCTATCCTATCGAACTATCATAGTTAGGTTTAGTGGCTGCATGACACGTTCGCTACTGAGAGTATGATCAGCGACCTTAGTGAAAAATTGTTGCTGTATGGGAAGAACAGGGTGTTGCATTTGTTGTTGCTGCATAGTGTAACCTGGGTGAACTGCGGTCCAAATATTTTTTTAGTTTTTCTAATGCTAACAATATGGGCAGAATGCCTGATTACATTATACATTTATTAAAATATAACGGTCAATCCGACCTACGGTGTCGTTTAATTGCTGGCACCGTTCACAATGCGATAATCAGTGCCTGATTAAGCCGTGCCATGGCCGGGGGCAACGAATATTTGCCAGGGCCGGGGAGGGGATGGGGGACACGAATATTTGTGGAGTTTGGTGAAAGCTAAAGGCAAACCAAAGGGGGTAGGGGTCCAAGTGTCCTCCCTGTGAAATCTAGATCCTCGCAGATGGTATTTCCTGCATTTTCAGTGGTAAATTTGAACCATAAGTTGGATGTTAAATTATCCTTTTTTAGGCATTTAGTTTCTTTTTTTTTGTTCACTCAATTTTTTAGCCGTTCAGTTGTGAAAACAGGACTGGATAAAAAACTGAATGAACAAAAATATGGAATTAAATAGCTAAAAATAGACTAATTTAACAGTCAACTGAAGGGCCATATTTACATATGGAAGTGCAGGTAGTGCTATCTGAGAGCATCTAGAAGATAAAACATATTATTAAACTGTGATACAATCACGAACCATCTAAAACATCAGAAAAGTCTTAAAAACAAAACACTGTTTAATAAGAATAATACTGAAACAATATATATTGGACAAATAAGGCAATAAGACACCCCACCCCCTCGCCTTACCACATGGAGGCAGATATGGCTATATGGTCATACTGTCATACGGTTATATGGTACATATTCCATAAAAAGAATAAATTCATCCCAAAATCATGGAGAACTGTCTAATATTATGGAATCGCCATAATATAAGTAACTATATACATAAGCTGCCAGTCTCCATATATTTATGCGCTAGTGCAGACAACCTCTCATGGCCGCGCATGTGCATAGGGCGATCTCAAGGACTCTATCATTTGTTTCTATTTTTACATGGCTTTACGTGCATACATTATGCTACCCATGGTCCGCGCTACAGTAGGCCTATATACATGTATAGGTATTTAGGTCGGCTAGACAAATTATGGTGATGTTTACCAAAATTCTTGGAAAATTCTCAAAATTCCGAGAATATTCCCAATATTCCCTGAAAATACCTGCGGAAATTTACCAGCGGAATCTTATCTGGGAATTTTGCAACCCTAGGTGTGAAACGACCCACTGTACGGGCGAATCGACCTGGTGTGAGAAAAGTGGGGCAAACAGACCCAGGGGCGAAACGACCTGTTACCATGACTTGACTTGACTTGACGATGTAAATCCCTCACTTCTAGTGAGAACGGTTACATCAAGCTGAATATTATAAATCTGAAGAGAGCCATATTATCATTCAATATCTTCCTGTCTTCGTGTTTGGCGTAGACCAGTCTTCTTATTTGGTGGTAAGTCTTTTTTCTCGATATTGGTACAATGTATAGCAGTCTTCTAGTGTTGAACTCGATTTTCATGAATATTTCATAGGGTAACTTGGCTGAACTGGAGTCAAGAAGAAAGCGGCACACTTTATTTGCTTCTTCTGTTGTTCTGTGCCTTGACTCCAAAGTATCCATTAATTCAGACTTCACACTTAAATTATCACGGAGTGTAGCTTGAAGTTGGTTCATAATGTGTCGTCTCACAACGTCACTACTTGTACATTGCAGCAGAAAGTGTTCTAATGTCTCTGTATGCTTCAGACGAAGCAGACACGTCTGATCTGGGGTAGAGCTATTGCGCCACCTCTTATTGGACTGTAGCTGGAATGTTCCGGTCAGCATCCAGTTTTTTTACTGTAGCTCTGTAAACATCCCGCAGACTATTACTGATGGATTCTATTACTGAATGTGGTTTTTTTTAGTGTTATTTGTTCTGACGATAATTTCATTGATGGATAAGGCTCCACTTGCGATCTGAGGTATGCCACTCAGTATTTACTTTACTTACTTAGGTTTACTTAGGTTGTTTCTGACTGCAGGCTTATGCCTCAATGGTCAGATCTTCTTCTTCATCATCATATTGTGCTCTTTCTGTTCCGGTTTCAATAGGCGCTGTATAGTCATATACTAATGGTTCGTCTCTCCAGTATCTATCTAGACGGGCCTTGAATGCATTCACAGACGGAGCTTCAACAACAAATTTAGGTAGCTTATTCCAGATTTTTGGGAGTCGAACTGGAAAACAGTTTCTACGAGTATTGATCTTTCCAAATGCCCTTAGTTGGTGGGTTAGCCAGGATTCAAGATTCAAGATTCAAGATTATTTATTCAATAATTCCAAGATAAACGAATTCACAAATCATACCAGGTTGTCCGCCTAAGGCAGTGCCTATTGTTATGGCGGACACCTTACACACATATATACAGGTATATATAAATTAGACAAGACAGTACTTACACAAACAATTATAAATTCAGACATTACATTTACTACTTCCTTATTAACCCTTTGACCCTTGATCCACATAAACAGTTTAAATTTCAAAAAGGAAATATGTTAATTCGCGGGTCAAGAGGAGACCAAACCCCCCCCCCCCCCACCCCCACCCCAGAGTTCACCACCGGTTCAATTATCTTGTCAGTCATTACAGTGGAAAGAAAAACTCCAGGAGTGGGCCTCTCTCAGTCCGCGAACCAACATATAATACTGTAACAGGGTGTGTGTAAGAGTTAGTCACTTGGGTTATTATTATTATTATTATTATTATTATTATTATTATTATTATTATTATTATTATTATTTTGTGATACATATGGGTAGTAAATAAGGACAAGACAGTTACGTAGCAGACAAGCACAGAACATAGTCAAGTTCAATAATATACATGGATGTCTATGATTATAGATACAACAATAAAGATTTATATATTTTGGGGGATGGTACTTTTACTTATAATGATGATATACTGTTTACAGGATGCTGGCTAATGGGGAGCATCCTTGGACAAGGGAAGGGGGATGGAGGGGAGGGGTGCTCATTCTCCTGCTTGTCCTGTAGTTTGTTACTATGGTAATTGAAATTATTATTGGATATAATAGCAAGTGGAATCATCTAGTCATTATTCTAGCTGTAGTAGTAGTAGTAGTAGTAGTAGTAGTAGTAGTAGTAGTAGTAGTAGTAGTAGTAGTAGTAGTAGTAGTAGTAGTGCTAGTAGCAGTGGTAGCAGCAGAAGTATCTGGGCCGAAGGGAGCGAATATTTGCCAGCAAATTCCTTGCTGTACAGATCCAGTTGTCAAAAAAAGAAAAAGACCCAGTTGTCATTGTTATATCCTTTAAGCACGCCATGATGAACACCCTTAATATTAACAAAGAGGCGGGCTATTGTTTCCTGTTTGGTAATAAACAAACGGGTTAGGCTGTTAAATAACAACAGGGGCCATATTCACGAAGGGTACTTACGTCCAAAAATGTGCGTAAACTATACATAAGTCCAAACATGTATGTAAATCCGTATTCACGAAAGGTGCGTAACTTAGGCGGGTGCCTAAATATTGGCGTAACTTACGCCACCTAACACCCACGACTAAGTTAGGCGTTTTGACGTAACTCTGAAAGAACTGTGGGTAAAAAGAGGAATTCACGCGTGGAGGTAAAATTACCAAAAACGTGTTGTCGTCACGGAATTAACTCCTATGTATAGTTTTGTTTTATTTTGTTCGTTTCTATCGCTTTCTCCGAGGGATAACGAATAACACGCGATTCCGATGCTTTAATCACACACACACACACACACACACGCACGGGCGCAGCAGAAGAAAGCACATAAAATCGTTTTGAATTTTACCGTTTTGTCGAAAATCATACGAATACGGGTGACTGTTATTCTATTTACTAACGGCCTCCTTTAACCCCATTCCCAAGATGCATTGCGGTAAACAAATGCACGTGCGCGTACCGATGTAAATAAACGTCTGTCAAATGTGCGATTTCTGTTTATATGCGCTGAATTTGTTGGATTTCAAGATTTTTTACTATCCCATCCCTTGGAGATTTATGTAAGTATATGATCATTTAGGTCTATAAAGACACCAAGATTCAAGATTCAAAGTTGTTTTATTTCATGGTTTTTCTATACATATAAATAGACGCTAAACAAGCAGTCCATCAAAGGCATGGCCTATGGAGCAATGGACTCCTTACACATATTACAAAATATTTGTACTTTAACATATATATGACACTCGCAAGACAATGAGACACACGCACGCACACACTGTTGGTCAATTATAAGGTGAACTCTGTAGACAGAGTTGCTCGCAGATGGATGGGACAAGTGGGTTTTTTTTCTTGGTTTGGGTAATCAAATAAAGTAGCATTTATAAATAGGTGTTAAATATAGAGACTCTAGGGCTATATTATTTTGATTCTACTATGTCCATTCGGTCTTCAGCCAAAATGATCATCCAACAAGTCATTGATTGTAACCGGACCGCTGCAGGTTCTGGTTAACATTAAACAGTAGTAAGCGCAATGCATTGTGGGATGTTGGCTCTAAAACCGAATAGGCCTTTGAATTCTTGTCCATTCATACCATACCACATTCCCCCTACTATAGTTTTTCGTGACATCATTATGTAATTATTTTTAGAAGGGTGGGGGGGGGGAGTTGGAGTTACAGACATGATAATGTAAACACTGATCTTCCTGGCCATAAATATTATCTTACACCAATATTATTCCTTTGGTTTCATTACATCTAAGCGAATAATTTAAGCCCCTAAAACTATACAATTTTGACAGTTTTATTTTTAAGCATTCTACTCTGAAACTCAGGAGAAAATATGTCGATGGTATCCATATATCCAATCCGGATCCAAGTTACATGTATTTTATCAGGATCATGGCCAAAGTCTGGAAATCCTTTTGCACGGTAAATTACATGGCTTTGCTCAAATTTGAGATACCGCTCTGGACAGACAAACAGGCAAACCTGAGTACAATACCCTCTTTCCCATAATGGGGCCAGGCTAAGTATTATGCTGAACATTTTGTATTATGTTGAGGGTTGAAAGAGTGATGCATGGGCAGAATTAACTGAACTGAATTTGGTAAATACCACTTAACACGTTAATGGTCAAGTTTGTTGTCATTCATTGATGGTTTCAGGAAATCAATACATACTGCCAATCCACGGCAGTTTTAAGTGATTGTCTTTAATCATAATGTATATGTAAATTACTAACTATTGCTGTGTCAAAGCACCCTTAAAGTTGCGTGTCACTAACACCCTCAAGTTGGCCAGAACTTGAAATGTGGAAAGGCAATGTGATTGACCGTTTTGTACCCTTCCCAAAGCTTGTTGTGGTTGTGACACTTAATTTAATCAATAAATGACGTGGTAGTCTAAGCAAGATTTCAAGACAACAGCAGCCTTTCTCAATAATACATCACTTATTAGAGGCTTAATTAATGTGAGTTTGATCACTCAATGATACGTTATCTTTAATTTATAGCAGCTGTCAGTCAAATCCATAATTGTCCCGTAACCCTTTAATCCTCGAATTTGTTCAAGAAAATTTCAATTTCCTCATGAAAATATCCATTTTGCAGACCAAGAGGAGACGATTTTTGAAAATATCGACAGTCATTCCAGTAGTAAATTTTCAAAAAAACAGTTGGTCCCCAACTGGACATTTCTCAAGACCACTGGAGAGTATGTTTTTCGCTGATATGAGTTAAAAGGTCAAATTACCCCAAAATTATGCAAATTTAATACATCGCCATTAAGTTAATATGCACAGTGTCGTGGGTATCTTTATTAGCTCGCCTGGCCAGAATGTTCTGCCATGGCGTCCGTCCGTCAATTTTTGCTTTAAAATGTATCTCCTCGTCAGATTTCAACGGATCATATGGTAGTAGGTTCTGGAAAATTTTGATTGGTCAATTCTTTTGGTGAAAACCTTAGATTTTATAAAAAATGTACTGGAAATTGCTAAAGCCCATCTCCACCATAACTGCTTGATGGATTTCAACCAAATTTGTCTGGAAGCTTCTGTTAAATGGGTCTCCCGAAATTCTATTCAGAATTTTACAAAGCATGTAAAATTCTAATGCTCCAGGTGAGCGACAGGCGATTAGGCCTCGTCTTGCACAAAAGAAAGTATATTAAATTGTCATTTTATTTACCAGCAACTGTAGCTTCCATCGGTACCGGTACATCGAATGCTCTGTCATCTGTGTCGGTTCCACCAGATATGGCTGTTTCACCAAGTATCGAAACTACCTGAAATGTATACAATCTTTAAATTTATACTGTGTTTAACGGGCATGTCATATACATGTATACGAGTTATATTTAATGGCCATCTGTTTTTTATGATGGACAATAAAGTGCCTGTTATAGACAGGATTGACAGTAGAGCACAGATTAAAACAATTTGTCACATATGACTTGTATTTACTCACACCGCTGAAGGCCTTTGTATTGTGAGTGTAGTAGTTGGTGCCGTGTGTGTGTGTGTGCGTGTGTTTATTTGATGGATTTTGAGGCCGAAATTGGTTTAGTATATGTTTTTGGGTATTCTGATCTCAAATTTGCAATTTTCGAAACTGGGATAAACGGGCAACTGGATAAACGAGCCATCTTGGATAATTTTCCTGCAAAACGCTCCAATACTAAAGTAATGGGAAATTTAAAATATCTTCGCGAGTACTGGGTCGATTTCAATTATATTTGGCAGGAACCATCCATAGGACATGGAGATTTAACTTTGTTCAAACGAAGCCGATCGGCCAATTTGGCCGGCGGCCATCATGGATTTTGGTCAATTTTTGTGTCCTTAAAAATCTTCGCCAAAACTGTTTGAGTGATTGATTCAAAACTCATAAAATACCATTTAGGGCATGAGCTGAACCAAGTTTGTTCAAGGCAACTGGTTGGCCGGCCGGCCATCTTGGATGGTCTGGTTTTCATAAAAGCAACTTCGTCTCCAGAGCCGGATTGGGCCGAAATTTGGGAGATATGATATTCATGACGAAGGGTCAGTAAAGTTTGTTCAAGAGAAGTTGACACATAAAGGAACATGGCCTTTGTTTTCTTGTTACAAGTCTGCTCAAGTCATTAGAGTTCTACATATTGTTAATGACCATTCTAGTTGAGATGCCCATGATCCAGTTGAGCAATACAGGCCCATTGAACCTCTTGTTAGCTATGTGTGTTTAAGCCATGCCAATCGTCCATCCGTCAACTTTTCCTTTAAATGACTTCTCAAGAATCACTGGGCCGATTTCAATTGTATTTGGCAGGAAACATCCTTGGGACATTGAGATTCAAGTTTGTTCAAAATATTCAACTGCTTTCATGCATAGTTAGCTGGAAAATCCCTGAAAAAGTAAATTCTTTTCGGATATAAAAGTTATTACGTTGAATATTTTGAAATTAATTGGACTGAACGTCATTGCTCAACAGTTTTGCTGTATGGCTGCCTTGACAATGAGATATGGGGAATTCATCAGTGAAAAGGTTAATGCATGGATATCATGTTAGACCTTAGTTGTGACTGTGTTTCAGCAAAATCTGCATTTACCAGAGTTATCTTCCCTGATAAACTTAAAAATCATTGATATTTTCTCATGAAGTATGAATCTTGAAGAGTTTTAAACCTACCTGGTAAATTTGAAATTCTTTTCCAGTGATGCTGTCAATAGCATAAGACAACCTTGACTACCTGGCAAATTATTGTCAAAATAAGGCATCTGAACATTGCATGCTGGGTAAATTGAACAGAAATCAACAAATATTCGAAATATTCTCTCCCCGCCCCGCCAGTCTGACCAAATATCTGTCACAGGGGGCGGGTTGAGTCAGAGCAGACTCGGACTAAGCGCTGCTGTGTTTTCGTATTTTCTGTTTTCGCGTTTTCGTATCTAAAACGGCAGACTCCTGTGATAATAGGTAATGTCTCGGCCTAATAATTACTTAAGTAAACTCGTCCTATGTTGTTTTAGGATGAGTTGACTTAAAATAACTATTAGTTTAAAACTAACCCTGCTCAGTAGGCTACATAATTTTTATCGGTCAGTATAGGACGGTATAGGGAGATAATTAGTAATCCCGGTTTTCATTCTTGTGCCACGATTCTTAGGCTCTCCCATCCATCGAGGCATACGCCACAAGCTTGTCATTTGGTAATATGGTCATTTTACGTAGGTGGACTGTGATTGTTTTTTATGCACAAAATATGTGCATCTATTTTTTAGGAAAATTCATTACGAAATTTGATAACTTACTTCTCTGCTATATCCTTCCATATATTCTGCTTTGTAGATTTCGTCAGTGTGTTGTTAAACGAGGACGTTAATACATCGTGTTTTTCGGTGATGTAATCCACCATTAACTCTATCTCGCGGTCCGTGAAGTTGGCTTTTCGAGGCATACGTTACGTTAGTTTGACAGCTATCAGACGACGAATTTCACTTCCGCGTTTTATTAGGTCACACGTCATAGCTCGCGAACAGCTGATTCAAGCCTCAAAACCCTAGAGAGCTCTGCGCCTAACTTACGCTTTTTGACGTAGGTTAGGCACCCTTTCGTGAATACAGAATAAGTAGGGGGTGTAAATAGGTGCCTAACTTGGGCATGTACGTAAGTTACGCACTCTTCGTGAATACGGCCCCTGGAATATCTCCCAATGTTTATGTTAAATAACAGAAATATCTCCCAAAATATATATGCCATTTATTAAAGCCATGTCACAGTTTTTGTGGTATTATATCGTATTCTAAGCATGTATCAATTTCTCCTGAAAATTATTCAATTATTCTAAACCTGACAAGATGTTGTCAGTAATTGGAACCAGTTTTCGGAAAATTATTATACTAGGGCTTAATACCCAAATAACATTCACATATAATAGGGTGGATTTGGGATCCGGGAGTGCCCAGATGGGACACATTTAGGCTATTAAAATCTAGTTTCAAATTCAGGATTTACCCCAATGTGGCTCAAATGGAGGTGGATATAGAAGCTAAGTAATAGTGACAATATTATTGATGAATGCGAAAACACTTCTCATGCTACAACCCACAACATTAATCAGTACTCAGATGATTTATCACCAATTAACATTGTAGATGAGATCCCACTAGAACACAGCATGCAGGTTAAAACACTCATCAATGACTTGATTAATGAAGTCAAATCATTAAAACAAGATTGCACAATAGTAAAATCACAGATCAGAGAACTTAAGACTCAAAAGGCTAATAACAATCCATTAGTCAGCACGCATACAGATGTCAATACAAATGATAAACACCAAAATATCAAGCCAGGAAATAAAAGCTATTCACAAGCAGTTTTGGACGGCATACCATCAAATCCAAGATCAGTTGTCAGAAAGCAGGGCACACTGACTACAGAAAATCCATACACACAACCAAAAGTCAAACCATCTAGAAATGTCTTGATAATTGGAAGTTCAATCCTTAAAAAATTCAATGGCAGACACATGTCAACGGAAACTTCCGACGTAACCGTGCGATCCTACAGTGGAGCACGTATTACGAACATAACAAATCGTATATTGGATTTAGATGGCCCCAGTATAAGTCAGTTTGACACAATAGTTGTCCATGTAGGTGGCAATGACATTCAGAAACAATCAACTCTTAGTATGATCCGTGATTATGATAGTCTCATTGAATGCATCAAAGATGTAGCACCCCAGATACATATCTGTGTCTCCAATTCTGCCACGCCCAAACAATCATTTTGATAACAACACAATTGTGGAATTTAATGCGATGTTGTATTTCCTTGCAACATGGCTTAATGACATTACATTTATTGCCAATTCTGATTTGTTCACGAACACAAATGGAAGTGTCATCAAGGGGCTTTATTATGATCACATCCACCCAAATCATGATGGCATAAGTTTGCTGTCAGAAAACATTATGAGTTATGTTGTGAGCATTAGTGATCCACAGCTACTAAATGCCTACATAAGGCTCAACCGTTTTTTTTATACAAAACAAGACTAGAAACAAACCAGACTATAGCTTAGTTAATAATACTTTCCATAGTAATGCTAGCAATCCATTAAAGTTATCAAATCAGTTATCAATCCTTTCAAGTATATGTACAAAAAAACGACTGCCTATATCATCATCATCATATTAATCTGTAGTATTCACCCAGAGCCCTTATCAATTTACTTCTAGTGCATTATAAGGATTATCATTTATCCCTATGCTAGTTTGTTTTCTTGTCGGTAGGGATTTTGTTTTCTAATTTGAACTTTCCCGCATTTTTAGAAATGCTTTTTATCTTTCTAGTCTCCTTTTTACGATTTTCTAAGCGGTATGCTTCATTCTTACGTTTTTTCATTTTTAGGAGTCCGCTAAATCGTCAGATAAGACGAAATGTACGTCATCAAAATGTGATCGCCATCACTCAGCTGAATTTGCCGGGCATGTCTGTGCGAAATGTACCACTTGTACCTTCACAACGATGTGTGGGATTTGTAAAGGGTGGCCGGTCTCGGTGTCAAAGGCTTTCTTTAAAGAATTACCATTTAAACAACCGCTGCCCTCTGGTCGTCCTTCCCCTACCTCTGTTGCTAGTACGGCGAAAGCTGTGTCTTTTGCACAAACTAATGTATCTTTGCCGGTAGCAACGGAGAGGGGAGCCTCTTCGGCGAATTCAGATGCCGTGCTAGCTCTATTTGCGAGATTTGAATCCTTCGCATCTGTCTTGACTAAATCCCTTGACGAAAGGGTATCTTCTGCTGTAAAGGAAGCTAAGAAACAGGATGTTTCTTCAAGTTCTGACAATAGCCAGAAGGCTAGCAGGCATTCCCGCAAATGGGTGAAACCGATCCCTCTAACCTCCATGCAGGTTAAGAAATCTCCTAAGCAGAAGTTTAGAGCGACTAAGCTCTCGAAGGTGGGCTCGTGTAGTGAACCGGGTCAAACCCACATAAGACTTGAGGGTGACGGGCATAACCCACAAGCCGTGGTGGCAGAGGCTGAGGCTGACGTCCATAAGGCTGGTTCTTATGCTAATGCCAATTTTTCGATTATACCGGTCGTCAAGGTTCTTTGTAGATCGCCCACTGCCAAGAATTCGATATCTAGTCTTGCTAGTTCTTCCGGTTTCGTTGTGGTGGACTCTGGTCCTCTGGACTCGGGTTTACTTCCTTTTTCCGCCGCTCTGTCAGTTTCCGTTTTAACTTCCGGTTTAGCAATACATCCAGGTCTTCAGGATCTGGTTCTTTCTTCTCTGGCATCCGTTTCCGGTAGAACTTCCGGTTTGGTAGGAAATCCAGGTCGTCAAGATCCGGTTATTACTTCCGTTCCATCCGTTTCCGGTTTGACTTCCGTTTTTGTAGGACATCCGGGTCTTCAAGATCCGGTTCCTAGTTCCGTTTCCGGTTTCAGCATCGCTTCCGGTCATTCCGGAGTCAGAGGACTCCTATTTTTCGACTTCCGGTAGAAGCGCTTCCGTTTCCGGTTTGGATTCTAGTCGGTACACTTCCGTTTCCGGTTCTAGAGGTGTACTTCCGGGTCAGTCAGATCTGGATAGACTTCCGTCTTCCGCTTCCGGTTGGGAGGTAGCCTCCGGGATAGCGAGAGATCAAAATTGCTTAGGTTCTTCTAAGATTTTGGATGATAGGAGTTTTATAGATTCTGTTTCGGAAATTTCTCAACGGGTGTCTCAGGATTCTGTAGCTTCCAACTATGACTCTTTTCTTCCTTCTCAAGTAGTTGATGTTGATTTATGTTCTCGGTCTTCTCCTTCCTTCCGTGATGCCATTTTGAATCCATCTTCTTCTTTCTCCTCCTCTTCTCACTCTTCAGGTCTTAATCCTATTTCTTCTTCGCTTTCTGCCAAGGATTTCTCTTCCAGTCATGTGTCTAACGCATCTGCTCTCTTTAAATCTTCCATTCCTCCTCCTCCGGGTTTCTCCCATCTGCCGTCTTCTCTTTCCTCTCATGGTCAGTTGGATCATCCTTGCTCTTCGTCTTCTTCTCATTCATTCTCTTCTCTTCCTTCTTCCTCTTCTTCTTCTCCGTCTTTTGTTCATCTTGATCCGATTGTTTCCGTGGTTCTTTCCCCTGAACTAGAATTTCAAATTGTTGATTCAGGCTTAGATTTTTCCTTGTTTTCTGTGGTGAGGGATTCTTCTTTAGATCGTTCATTTGGTTCTGCTTGTTTTTCTATTCTTTCGAGGTTTTTCTGCAAGTTCTATGGTCCTTCCTTTCTTGTCCTCTAGTCAAGATCAGGGTAGGGATTCCCTTTCCTCTTCTCAAGTTTCTTCCTTTCCTGAGTCGGCCAGTAGACCCTCTTCTCCCGTTTCCTCTAGGGCAGGTGAATCTTTAGTGTCAGGTGACTCCTCTATTCGCATCTCTTCTTCTTCTCCTCTTCTTCCTTTTCTTCCTTCTGCTCCCAAGTCGGTCAGGGCCAGGTATCTGAATAGGTTTTGCCCGGTTAGAGCCTCTTCGGAAAACTGGTCCATGGCTCACAGGTGGATCGCATCTACTCTTTCTCTTCCTCTTAAGGAAGAATTCGCTATGGATCCTCCTTCTTTCGGATCCGCTCTCTCTACATCTGATCCTTCCTCTTCTTCTCCTCAGGTGCTGCCTATTGATAATTTAGTTGTTGATATGCTCGATTTCTTTGTTAATGATTCTACTAATGCTGACTTTTCTCTTGTTTCTAAGTATGGTTCTCCTATTCAAATTCCTAAGGAAGATTATTTGAAGGTTGCCTCCACTCAGTCTCTTTCTGGTTCCGCTTGGGAGGTTCTTTCTTCTCAGTTAAAGGATGCTTCCAAGGTTGAGTTTTCCAATGACCTTTCCAAATGGGAGTCTGTTTGCAGATCTCAGCTCAAGTCATCTAATTTCCTTGCTCTTTTATCGGAGGCCGTTCTTAAGGCTGAAGAACGGGGTGATCAAGTTCCTTTGTCAGTTTTTCGTTCTTTGGCTGATTTGTCAAGTGGCTCCCTCAATTCTGTCTGTAAGCTTTGGGTTTTATTACCTCTAAGCGTAGATCTAGGAGGCTCTCTGAGGTTAGGATTTCTAGCTCTTTGAAGCATAGTCTTGTTGTAGCATCTCTGTTGGTACAGATCTTTTTGGACAGTCAGCTCCTAGTTTAATTCATGCGGAATCTGAGCGCCTGAAGGCGTCTAGGGAGCTTCAGGCTCAGATTTCGTTTTCTAATCCTTCCTTGAAAAGAGATGTGTCTTCTGTGAGGAGTCCTAATTCTTCTTCTAGAAGAAAGAGCCTCAAACCTGACCAATTTGGGGCTTATCCTTCTAGGGTCATCCATAATTCCAATCTTTCTTCGTCCAATCGTCAGGATCGATCCATGGAGGAGGATCGCTTCGATTCTATTTCCTCACATCGTTCTAGGTCTCAAGGGAGGCAGTCTCCTTCTTCTTGGGCGAGAGGGGGTCAGACCCCTTCTCGCCGTGCTAGTTCCAGGTCTAGAGGTCGTTCTTCCTTTAGAGGGTTTCAAGGAAAGAGAGTTTGAAGGTATGAACTATTCCCGGGTAGCCACCAGCAGACATCTTGAAAATTGGTTTCCGGATGATAACTCCGTTACCGTTTATCGGATCGCTTTGAAACTTCATGGAGTGGTTGGACGAGCTCTGGTGAAGAAACCTATCGAAATTGACAATGATCCAAAATCCAAGATGGCCGCCAGCCAACAGTGACTATCTTGAAAACTGGTTCCAGATGATAACGCTGTTATTGTTTATCGGATCGCTATGAAACTTCAATAGGATGGTTCGACTACCTCTGTGGAAGAAACCTATCGAAATTGACAATGATCTGAAATCCAAGATGGCCACCAGCCACCGGTGGCCATCTTGAAAATTGATTTCAAGATGATAACTCCATTACCGTTTGTCAGATCGCATTGAAACTTCATAGGGTTGTTGGACTAGGTCTGGGAAGAAACCTATCGAAATCGACGATGATCCGAAGTCCAAGATGGCCGTCAGCCACCAGCAGCCATCTTGAAAAAAAATTGGTTTCCAGATGATAACTCCGTTACCGTTTATCGGATCGCTTTGAAACTTCATGGAGTGGTTGGACGAGCTCTGGTGAAGAAACCTATCGAAATTGACAATGATCCAAAATCCAAGATGGATGCCAGCCAACGGTGACTATCTTGAAAACTGGTTCCAGATGATAACGCTGTTATTGTTTATCAGATCGCTATGAAACTTCAATAGGATGGCTCTGTGGAAGAAACCTATCGAAATTGACAATGATCCGAAAATGGCCACCAGCCAGAAATTGATTTCAAGAGGATAACTCCGTTACCGTTTATCGGATCGCTTTGAAACTTCAGAGCGGTTAGACTGGTCTGGGGAAGAAACCTATCGAAATCGATGATGATCCGAAATCCAAGATGTGGCGGCCATCTTGAAAATTGGTTTCCGGATGATAACTCTGTTACCGTTTAATCGGATCGCTTTGAAACTTCATAGAATGGTTGGACTAGGTCCGGGGAAGAAACCTCTTGAAATCGACAATGATCCAAAATCCAAGATGGCCACCAGCCACTGGTGGCCATCTTGAAAATTGGCTTCCAGATGGCTACTCCATTACCGTTTATTGGCTGGCTTTGAAACTTCATCGGGTGGTTTGGACTAAGTCTGGAGAAGAAACCTATCAAAATTGATGATGATCCGAACTCCAAGACGGCCGCCAACCACGGACTGCTATCTTGAAAGTTAGTTTCTGGATGATATCGCCGTTACCACTTATCGGATCACTTCATAGGGTCGTTGGAATATGTCTGGTGAAGAAACTTATCGAAATGTATGATAATCCGAAATCCAATATGACTGCCAATCAGCGGCGGCCATCTTGAAAATTGGTTTACGGACGATACCTCCTTGACCGTTTAACGGATCACTTTAACACTTCATGAGGATGACTGGTCTGAGGAAGTAATATTTTCTAATAGCTCTCATTCATTGGTTTGTCATCATGGCGGGGTATTATGCGCCATTTGCAGAGCTCTTATTCTGTGTGTTATCTTTCCTTGCCTTCTTCCAATTTAAGTTACATGTATAGTAATTATTATTCATTCTCAGTTTTTTCTCCCTGCACTCTTTCCTATCTGTCAGATTACTTCGCAATTCTAATTAGCTATGTTATGTCATTATTCGTCCCACGTTAAAGGCGCAGTTCTATTCGGACCGTTCATCTTTTTGTATAGTACACCTCCCTTCTATGTTGGCAGGTTGACATACTTTCATAACTTTAGGAGAATTTACTCGTTATGCTACATTTGTATCTTTATCGTGAATATTTCACTCTTTTAAGGCTATTTCTCCTTATTTATCATCTTTTTGTTTTAAATATTCATTTCCTAAAGTCAGATTACACTTGCCCTCTTGGTGTTTTGTGACTTTCTTTACTATAAGTATCTTTCCCGAATTTTCTCTGTTTTTTTCAGTATCTGTCGGTTTTATCGTCAACCCTCGTAGTCGTAGTTACGGCAGTCTATTCATCCTAGTCTCATTTCGTCTCGGTGACATCATCGCTTTTTTCTCCGCTATATTCCCATTTTTCAAAGCTATTTTCTTATTTTTAGCTAAAACCTTTTATTTAGAGTCATGTTCTTTCCTGCCATCGCGGTATTGGTGATTTTGGGCTTGAAATTTATCCTTTTCATTAGTGTTGTTCCGATTAATCGATTTGATCGATGATTGATTGGTTGGTTTGCATGTTCAACCAACCGATCGATCATGATTTCAGAAATCGATTTTGGTTGTTTATAAATTGACTTTATTAATATATTTTAACTGGTCATGCTAGAAAACGAATACTTTTTGGAAAAGAATTTAAATTTAATTGTTACAACTGTAGTATTACTCCTTAGTCTAAGACATTAATTCTTTCAGCACTGAAATAATATGTTAATTTCAAAGCAACCATACCAATAACATGTTGAATATTTTGAAACCTATTTGACTGTCATCATCGTTCCTGTCACTTTTTATATAGGTCATTGACAATTCGCCAAGTATATATTTCGTTCCCTTTTTGTTTACATGGAGTGTATCTTTTGGATATGATTTAGATCTTAAACATAGATGAGTATTGTTTTCACTATTTCTATCTGGCTATATCTGGACTTTACTATGGGATTTCTATTTGCCACGAAATCTGGTTAAAACACTATAAATAAATTTATCTATAATGTTTCAATATCTACAACTTTTAATAAGTAAGGCGATACTTCTATGATGCTTTTTTTCTCCGTACGAAGAAACTGGTAAGATTAATAGCAGAAGTAATTGCAAGTTACCTCTCGCGGTGGGAGGGGGTGGGGGTAAGAATAAGGATATAGCTCTTATGACTAAGAAACATCGCTTTTCACTCAATTTCAGGAAACATTACTTTCCAATAGAATAAATCGATGCTTGGAAGTCTCTATCTGATCTCATTGTAACATCCTAAATTATTTAAACAGACTCAAGAACAGTTTGGGCTTATACTGAGATAATCAAGAAATAACTTATCTATCAAACATCCTAACTATTATCAGCCTAGCCCTAATTGGTATATTGAGGCTTTTTAGCCTTTATTCTTCATTTATATCTTTCTTTATTCAGATATTAGGTATCATACAAGTATATCTTCCATTGGTAGGCTTCTTATCTCCTTTGTTATTATGTCTTCTTGATTTATTTTTAATGTGTTATGTGTATAACTGATATGTACATTTCATTTTGTAATCAGGATTGATTTATAAGCATCCTTAATGGGTGGTCTTTCCATATTTTGTCTTATTTGTTGCAAAAGATTGGGGCTTTTATATACAATGATATCATATTATGGTAAGCTTCCTCTGGTCTGTGCATCTCGTGAGTTTGAGATTTTTCTAATATCCAAGTTTGATTTGTAGGTGGATTTCTTACAATCTTTACCGTAGTTATAGATTTCTCCTTACCAATGCTCTCAGTTTTGCCTTCTATCCTTGGAGGAAGTTGGTTATCCCTCTTCTAGGACCATTGAGTTTCTTTGATTTTGATCAGTGTATTGTTAAGACGTTTTCTCACAGTCATTACCCTCTCTGTCGGAGGATCCACCCTCTCTTTTTCTCTTATTCCTCACTGGATCACAGTTCCCTCATTCCCAGTGAATCTTCAGGCATGGGGTTCAGATTCCTCAGAGCGCTGACTATTCATCTTGGCGTCCAATTTCAAATGGTTCAGTCCAGTCTTTAATTCTTTCTTTTCAGGTAGGGTTATTGACCTTTCTCTAGTCCTGAAGGACTTATTTCTAGTCCCTTTTCACCCTTCCATTCAAAATTTCTCTTCGTATCGCATCACTTGACCAAGTATGGCAGTGCCACTTTCTAACTGTCAGCCTCTCCTTTCCCCCTTTTCGTGTTCACTCATATCTCTCTTCATGTCTGTTTGTCTTAATTTTTAACCCCTTTTTCAGTTCAGGTCTACATAGATGATTAACTCTTCAATGCTTAATTCCCTATGTCTCTGTTCTCGGACGTCTCAGTAGCTATCCGAATATGTCATCATCTAGGCTGGATTGTCAACATGGGAAATCTCGACATTCACTCTCTTAGGGATCCTTTTCGATCTTGTCCAAAGGAAGCTTTTTCCTTCCCTCACCATTGTTAAAGGCCTTATGTCTACTATCCAGTGTTTTCAGTGTGGGCCAGTTCATTTCGGCTAGGTCTTTCTTCATATTATAGCCTGATGGTGTCGGTGGAAAAGGTGTTTTCTTGGGCCTATTTCAGTAGAAGACCTTTCAGCTTTTCCTCATGTCCAGTGGGATCTATTGTCTGGACCCTCTAATTCCTTGTTTCATCATTAAATTCCATCTTATGAGTATCATTTTGGACAGACATCCAATCTCTGCTACTAGGTGGTCCAATTCATTCCCTTTCCTCAGGTTATTTTGTTTACACAAACTCATCACTGTGACACATTCTATCTCCATCTTCTTCTCGGATGCATCCATGGAAGGATGGGGATCCATCTGGGATTCCAGGAGTATTTCAGGCACTTGGTCCCCTCTGGAAGCCTCTTATCATGTTAACCTTTCAAGTTGTGGACTGTTTTTCCATGCCCTAGTCTTTTGGAATCCCAATATACGCGGTTTATCAATTCTTATCCGCTCGGTCAATTTCACAGTAGTCTAGTTTATCAGACATCAGGGAGGGATCAGGTCGGTCTCTGCCAAGAGTCCTTGATAATGCTTCACTGGTGCAGAGCCCGCAACATCTCTCTCCATGCAGCCCACATCCCAGGCAAGTTAAATTTTCTGGCCGACCAATTATCTCGTCCTTCCGGGATCCCAGAAACGGAATAGGAATTGAAAAAGGCTGTAGTCAAGTCAATTTTTCTTCAGTTCGGGTGTCCCCACATAGATCGTTTGCCTACGTTCAAGAACCGAAAGATATCCATCTTCATATCTCCCTTTCTGGAAGAGATGGCCCTTTCAGTCGACACTCTAGCCAAATCTTGGGACAATATGTTCGCTTATGCCTTTTCCCCAACGTTTTCATTCCTCTGGCCCGAAGAAAGATCCGGCAACATCTTTGTGTGGTCCTGTTAATAACTCTGTTTTGGACGACAAAGTCTTGGTTTCCGCATCTCCTGGACCTTCTTGTAGATCTCCCTCTTCTATTACCTGTTTCCAACAATCTCTTGTCCCAGAACAGAGGCAAGATTCTCCATCAGAACGCAGAAATCTTTTGCCTGTGAGTCTGGAAGATGTCGAGTTGCCCCATCCTTTGTCAATCTTTCAGTCAGATCTCAAGAACTTTTGAAAAATCTCTCAGAGCCTCCACTCGGAACATTTTAAGGCTCGATTTGAGTTTTTTAAGAACTGGTGTGCAGACCATTCTATCCTGCCCTCTGAGGCCTCTGTGATTCAGGTCACAGATTTTCTGGGTTTTTTTATCAGAAGACGCGCTCAGTTAACACTCAGATCCTATCGGTTTGGTCTGAACTCTTTCGTCAAATGCCTTATTGTCCCTTCGGTCCAAGTGCAAAAACATTTTCATGATCTCATTAAAGGTAGGGGAAATTCTCGTCTTCCCTTTAAGAAAGTAAATAACAACGTAGTCAGTAATATGAGCTACTAGAAGGTATTTAGCCTGACGCTTCGTCGCGATGTGAGACCAAAAGTCTGAATGATCTGGACTGAAATTTTCGTCCCTTTTATACCATTTCTGGGCGAGCCTGTGGATTGGGTCGATCTTGACCATATATGGACACAGAAAAACCAGATTGCCGGTTCTCCCATTTGAAATTTTTGGAGGTTTGGCGGTGTGGTCCAACATTTTTACTGGTTGACCTGTATTTTGCCGGTTGGGGTCAAGTTTACAGGTTGAGCCTTTTTGGCAGTTGTGTCCGTATTTTGGTGGTTGTGTATTTTTTACCAGTTGTGGGTTTTTGGCGGTTCAGCGACTTTTATGTGGTTGGGCCATTTTTGGCAGTTTTGGTCATTTTTACCGGTTGTGGAAGCTTTACCGTTTGTTTCCATTTTTGGTGGATTTTTGAAAACTTTTTTGCTGTTTTAAGTTTTTTACCGGTTGTAAGTCATTTTGGTGACAAATTACTAAGGGTTTCTGTAGGTCAAGTTCGTAGAGGGAGAGTGATCCTTTGGAGGAGAATTTCGTGGCTATTTGTGAGGGTAATGATCATGTGTAGTCATCACTGTTTTTGATTCAGACTTCATGGCGTTTCATTCCTTGAGTGGAACTCATCAGAGGCAAATTTTTGTCAACTGGAAGTGGGCATTTTTGGGCTCCACTTTTTTCTGATATGGCGACTATGGTGTGGGTGTTTTGGATTGATGGACAAGGAGTGTGTTGGGAATCCCTGGCTATCCTACATGTTTTGGAGATTTCGATGGGGAAATATAGATCACGGTTACACAAAATCAAAACTGGTTAGATATTTGAAGTTATGAAGAATTTATTTTATGCTTCGAAAGTTTGTTTAAAAAAAATAAAATAGGAATAAAATAGAGAAGCACGACAACTTGGTGTGTATGCGTCTTTGTTGTTCTTTTATATGCTGTAATTGAATTTTATTTGAATCTAAAGATGGGGCAATAGCTTTGTGATGAAATCCATGTAAAAGTGCCATATTTAGAAGCATCTTAAAAAGATGCGAGCTGATGACAATGGGTATGACGTCAATGTGTGACGTCTATGGCGATGGTGATGACGTCGCCAAAAGATGTGTAGACGCATATTATCTAACTGAAAAGATGGATTCTCCTTCGATCAATACTCGCCATTCTATTACTTCTGATATACAGCTGACTCTGACAGCTGGCTCTAGGACTATAGACTTAGAAAGCCTTACCGACTCCTGGAACCGGGTACCCGGCTCCCAACTGCCGGGTACCTGTCTGCCATGAAGCTCATTCTTGTTTGCATAGCAACAAGAGTTACATGCTTTTTGCAGTTGGAAAGATCTTAAGAGTTTAAGCCTAAGTCTTTTTGTCTGTGGTTAATTGTGATAGCTTGTGCGTTCTCAAAGGATATTTGGATTAATATGGATGCCGCCGATGATAACCAGGTTGTATAATTCCATGTTATTCCATAGTTAAAAGACTTAGGTCTCTAAAATTTCGTCTGTGTCGCATGTTCCAATTTCTAACCCCAAAGAATCTGGGATGTGTGTTAACGAAATATGCCGGATGATCGCCTTCTTTCAACCCCAACAGGCGATCGGCAGATATGAAAATAGGTGTTAGCTACGGTGTTTTGAACACGTATATCGGCTGACGTCGTTCTCCGTAAAATCCGAGCGCGTGACGTCACACCTGGGTGTTCTCAGATGTTTATGTGAAGAAAATTTCATTAATTCGCGCATCTGATTCTGGGTGCTGCGTACTAAAATGGTACCAGAAAACTGGAATTTTCAAGTTTTGCGTGTTATCACGATCTGTTAGTAGTATAATTTATATTTATTACTAAATATACCCCGAATGCTATGCGATATGATTCCTGGTTCCGTGATACATCCTTGAGGATCAGTGTATGGGTGTATTATTGCCCGCTTCGTTCTTGTCATCATAATCAATGCGATCCTTACTGTAACGTTGCGGGGTGGGGTTGCAGGAGGGTTAACAGTTAATTTATGGTCAAAATATTTGAAAATTAATTGTACCGCTTGCTTATTGTAGGTTTGTGCTTATTTATAGGCCAAGCCAGCCCCGCCATCATGTGACGAGTGCCACAAGTTCGTCCGGGTTCTGTTTAAGGACCATGTCTGCTTTCGATGTACGAAATGTAACCTTGACAATAGGTGTAATGTATGTGCAGTGTGGTCGGTTGACATGATGTTAAAGTTCCTTGCCCAGAAGGACTTGGCTGGGTCTGATGCGGGGTCAGGCGGACCGAAAGCAAATCGTGGAGCGTCCGTTTCGGCCCTTGGGGGCGCTCCATGTCTTCAGCCGGAGGCGGCGGAGATGGCACCGCCGTCGTGGTTTGGTCCGGCTATGCAGGGCTTCCTGCATAGCGTTCTGCCCACGCTGGTGTCGTCCCTGCTGCCGAAAGCTGTAGGGCAGTGTCTCCCCATGTTTGGTTCGGACCCTGGCAGTCCCGTCGGGCTCCGGCCTGACGGGTTCTGTCTCTCTGCGGCCACCTCCGGGTGGTCCAGTAGCGGTGGCCGGTCCGTCAGGCATGGGAGCCATCCGCCAGGACGGCTCCATGGTTTGCTCGTCTAGTGACGACTCTTCGGGGTCTGAAGATGAGGAGGAGAGGTTGCTGTGGCCTGTGATGCCGCGGGTGGATAATATGGCGGTCGATTCCGTCCTGGACGGAACCGCCCTCCATCTGTCTGGCTTGGCCAATAGGTGTAATGAGGCCAATCTGGTACCGGGCACTGGTCCCGTGATGTTTGGTTTGCCGCCAACCGACAAGGTGACGGGTGTGCCGGGCCAGGCGTGGTACTCACCTATCTCGCCTGGTCCGGCGGTCAGACATGGGGTGCCGTTGGCGCCCGTGTTTGGCCATGGTTCCGTGACTGCTACGCATCCACACGGAAAACCGTGCGGGCCTACTCCATGGACTGGTGTGTTCCATGGGGTGGCGGCGGAACCGTATGGTACCAGAGTGCCTGGCGTGTCAGCGATGGCTCCTAGCCGGGAGGCCGTTGCTGGTAGGTCCGTGAACATGTCAACGGGTGACGTGTTCACGGGTGTGTCCTCCTCGGAGACGGACTGGTCTGAGGCTCTGGCTTGGCTAGCCAGGATAGACCCGTCTGTGGTTTCGACCACGGCCGACGAGGATGCACCCCGTCCATCGGTGGCATCGATCAGGACAGGGATCTTGCCCACAGCCCAGATCTACTCCATTGGACTGGATCCACGGTTTATTACGTTGCTGGAGGCTATTTATAGCAAGCAACTCATGACCAAGGGCCAACTTCCTGCGGCCTCCAGGGAGGTGCAGGCGAGGTGTCATATTCCACGGGGGGAATACGACAGGTATGGTGTTGTCCCGTTGGTCACCGAGGATGACTGATGGGTTCTGGGTGTCCAGAGTGCTGGAGCGGGTGGCCCCGCCCCGGCAGTGGTGGACAAATCCCACGGACACCACGATGAAGTCCTGTCCCTTTGTGATGAGGGTGTGAGGGCAGCTATGAGTGCTGTCAACCACTCTTATCGTCTTCTTCAGTCAGTGTGGGCTGAAGCGGGGCAGGCCACCCTGTGGTGCGTCAATGACGGCCTGGTGCTGTCTGTGGACGCATTGGCAAGGGTGCAGGCGCGTGTTACTAAGTTGAGGAGGCAGATGGTTCTTGACCATATGCGTCCAGCTACGGTTGTCAGGGAGCGTCTTCTTGGGATGCCCCTGACGGGCCCTAGCATCTTTGGTGGCCAGGCGCGGGCCATCTTAGAAGACACAGCTAACATTGCGCAGAATCGGTTGGCGGTGAACCTGCAGCTAGAGCTAGTGCGTCAAGTGCACGCACTAGGGGCTGTAGCAAAGCCGCTGACCATGCAACCTTCTAAGAAGCAGAAAAAGCACAAAGGCAAAGCGTAAGCTAAACCTGGTGCTGCTTCTGCTTCTTCTGGGTTTTCTCATCCGCCTCTGGCGAAGAAAGCCAAAAAGGTTGTGGAGGCTCCTACCCTCCCCAATGTTGCTCATGATCGCCTGGAAGGGGAAGGGTAAGTCCTCAAAGGGCGGAAAGAAGGGAGCGGATCGTACCTGAGGGTACGAGAGCTCCCTTCGTATCTGCCTGGACCGCACCTGTGCGACAGGAACAGCGGTGGCAGTTAGACCAGCCGAGCCAAGACCAGTATGGTTCTCTCTTTCTCCTTCGATCAATACTCACCATTCTGTTACTTTCTGATACACAGCTGACCCTGACAGCTGGCTCTAGGACTATAGACTTAGAAAGCTTTACC
This sequence comes from Chaetoderma sp. LZ-2023a, assembly GCA_034401795.1. Taxonomy (NCBI): domain Eukaryota; kingdom Metazoa; phylum Mollusca; class Caudofoveata; order Chaetodermatida; family Chaetodermatidae; genus Chaetoderma; species Chaetoderma sp. LZ-2023a. The sequence continues at coordinate 9,834,140 of CM067364.1, forward strand.
GACTCCTTGGAACCGGGTACTCGGCTCCCAACTGCCGAGTACCCGTCTACCATAGAGCTCATTCTTGTTTGCATAGCGACAAGAGCTGTCCACGTTTTTTTGCAGGAGAAAGATTAAAGTTTTTGAAAAGAAATCTAAGTCTTTTATACTGTGATTTGATAGTTTGTGCGTTCTTGAAAGGATATAACTGGATAAAAAGCAGAATACCGCCAATGATGACCAGGTTGTATTATTCCTTATTATCCATAGTTAAAAGACTTAGGTCTCTAAATTTCGTTGTGTCGCATGTCCCAATTTCTGACCCCATAGAATCTGGGACGTGTGCTAACAACGTGATATGCCAGACGATCGCCTTCTTTAAATCCCAACAGGCGATCGGCAGATATGAAAATAGGTGTTTGCTACAGTATTTCTAACACGAATATCGGCTGACGTCGTTCTCCGTAGGGTCCGAGCGGGTGACGTCACACCCGTGATGCTCGGATGTTTATGTGAAGAAAATTTTTTCATTAATTCGCGCATCTTGTTCTGGGTGCTGCGTACTAAAAATGATACCAGAAAACTTTGGAATGGTCAAGTTTACGTGTGATCACGATCGGTTTGCAATGATCGGTGGTGTCAAAATTCTTGAGTGATGCGTGGTCTGCGGTTTTACCGTGTGCTACAGCAGTTTGTTTACATTTTGTTGTTTCTTCACATATCGTGTCGGCTTTCGTTAGGAGTATAATTTATATTGATTGGTAAATATACCCCGAATGCTATGCGATGTGATTCCTGGTTCCGTTATACATCCTGGAGGATCAATTTATGGGTGTATTTATGCCCGCTTCGTTCTTGTCGTCATAATCAATGCGATCTTTGCTGTAACGTTGCGGGGTGGGGTGCGGGAGGGTTTGCAGTTAATTTATGGTCAAATTATTTGAAAATTAATTGTCTGCCTTCCACTTTTGTTTCGTTCCGCTGGCTTATTGTAGGTTTGGTTTATAGGCCAAGCCATCCCCGCCATCATGTGTCGAGTGCCACATATCGTACGGGTTCTATACAAGGACCATGTCTGTTTCCACTGTACTAAGTGTAGTCTTGACAGTAGGTGTAACGTTTGCGCGGTGTGGTCGGTCGATATGATGCTTAAGTTCCTTGCCAGAAGGACTTGGCAGGGTCTGACGCGGGGTCAGGCGGTCCGAAAGTAAATCGTGGAGCATCCGTTTCGGCCCGTGGGGGCGTTCCACGTCTGCAACCGGAGGTGGCGGAAATGGCACCGCCGGCGTGGTTTGGTCCCGCTAGGCAAGGTGTCTTGCATAGCGTTCTGCCCACGCTGGTGTCGTCCCTGCTGCCAAAAGTTGTAGGGCAGTCTCTCACCATGTTTGATTCAGACCCTGTCCTTGGACTGGACACCGAGGGAGCCGTTTCGTACGGCCCCCTGGCAGTCCCATCGGGCTCCGGCCTGATGGGTTCTGTCTCTCTTCGGCCACCTCCGGGTGGTCCAGTAGCGGTGGCCGGTCCGTCAGGCATGGGAGCCGTCCACCAGGACGGCTCCACAGTTTTCCTTGTCTAGTGACGACTCTTAGGGGTCTGAAGATGAGGAGGAGAGAGTGCTGCGGCCTGTGAGGCCGCGGGTGGAGAGCATGGAGGTCGATTCCGTCCTGATGGAACCCGACCTCCATCTGTCTGGCCTGGCGCAAGCCAGGTCAGCGGCTCCGCCCGTGGTTGAGGCCACTCCGGTACCGAGCACCGGTCCCGTGATGGTTGGTTTGCTGCCAACTGCCACGGTGACGGGTGTGGCCGGCCAGGCATGGTACTCACCTATCTCGCCTGGTCCGGCGGTCAGACATGGGGTGCCGTTGGCGCCCGTGTTTGGCCACGGTTCCTTAACCGCTACGGGTCCGCACAGTTTCCGTGCAGGCCTACTCCATGGACTGGTGTGTTCCATGGGGTGGCGGCGGAACCGTACGGTACCAGAGTTCCTGGCATATCAGCAATGGCTCCTAGCCGGGAGGCCGTTGCAGATAGGGCTGTGAACATGTCAAAGGGTGACGTGTTCACGGGAGTGTCCTCCTCGGAGACTGATTGGTCTGAGGCTCCGGCTTGGCTAGCCAGGGTGGACCCGTCTGTGGTTGTACCCCGTCCATCGGTGCATCGATTAGGACGGGGATCTTGCCTGCAGCCCTGATCTAGTCTGTTGGACTGGATCCATGGTTTATGGTGTTGCTTGATACTATGTATAGCAAACAACGCATGAACAAGGGCCAGCTTCTTGCGGCCTCCATGGAGGTGCGGGCGCTGGGTCGTATTCCACGGGGGGGAATATGACAGGTATGGTGTTGTCCCGTCGGTCACCGAGAATGAGCGCTGGGTACTGGGTGTTCAGAGTGCTGGAGCGGGTGGCCCCGGTCCGGCACTTGTGGACAAGTCCCAGGCACACCAGGATGAAGTCCTGTCCCTATGCGATGTGGGTGTGAGGGCAGCTATGAGTGCTGTCAACCAATCGTATCGCCTTCTTCAGTCGGTGTGGGCTGAAGCGGAGGCAGGCCACCCTGTTCCACCTGTGACGCTTTCGTGCGTCAATGACGGCTTGGTGCTGTCTATGGACGCACTGGCAAGGGTGCAGGTGCGTGTGACAAAGTCCAGGAGGCAAATGGTTCTTGACCATATGCATCCGGCTACGGCAGTCAGGGAGCGTCTTCTTGGGACACCCCTGACAGGGCCTAGCATCTTCGGTGGCCAGGCGCGGGCCATCCTAGAGGACACTGCCAGCATTGCGCAGAATCGGTTGGCGGTAGGCCTACAGCTGGAGCGAGTGCGGCAAGAGCATGCACTAGGGGCTGTAGGGAAACCGTTAGCTGTCCAACTTTCGAAGATGCAGAAGAAGCAGAAAGGCAAGGCGAAAGCTAAGCCTACTGCGACTTCTGCTTCGTCTGGATTTTCTCACCCGCCGCCGGCTAAGAAAGCCAGGAGCGTTGTGGAGGCCCCTACCCTCCCCACTGTTGCTCATGATCGCCCTAGAGGCGGGAAGGGCAGGGGGAGGGGTACGGGTAAGTCCTCCAAGTGGCGGAAAGAAGGGAGCGGATCGTACCTGAGGGTACGAGGGCTCCCTTCATATCCGCCTGGACCGCACCTGTGCGACAGGAACAGCGGTGCCGGTTATACTTGCCGAGCCAAGACGGAAATGGTTCTCTCTCTCTCGTTAAGAAAGGGGGGTGGGGGAGCGGACCGCGAGCCGGACAACCCCGTTAGACGTCGAGGCGTCTATGGTGGGTGGAAGGCGCATGCGTTTCGTCGAGGCCTGGGGAGGTGTGACGTCAGACAGTCTGGTCCTGGGATGGTTATCCCAGGGGTACATGCCGGAGTGGTGGGACTTTCCACCGCAGAATCTGTCTTTGGCACCTGTCTGGACACCCGTACCACGGGACCCAGACAAGTTAGAAGCCGTTCAAAACGAAGTGTCGGGTTTGCTTCTGAAGGGAGCAATAAACCCAGCGAACCAGTACACTCCGGGCTTCTATTCAATTATGTTCCATGTCCCCAAGAGCACGGGGGGATGGAGACCCATACTCAATCTCAGGCAATTGAATTGGTTTATCCATACGTCTCGGTTCCAGATGGAAAAACCGAGGTCGGTAATGGCAGGATTGAGGAAGGGAATGTGGTGTGTGTTGATCGATCTGAAAGATGCATATTTCCACATTCCTATGAACCGGAGTTGGCACAGGTTTGTGAGATTTGCGTTTCAGAATCTAGTATGGGAGTTTACTGTTCTCCCGTTTGGCCTGTCGACAGCTCCGTGGGTTTTCACAAGAGTGGTCCTTGCGGTGACAGCGTTTCTCAGAGAAGAGTATGTGGCGCTACACACCTACATAGACGACTGGCTGCTCAAAGCAGACTGCAGCCAGGTTGAACGTGGATACTGCTCTGACTCTGAAGTTACTTTCAGATCTAGGCTGGATAGTCAACAAGGAGAAATCCGAGTTGACACCCACTCAACATTTCGTTTATTTGGGGATGCGATTCGATCTCGAGGAGGGCAGGGTTTACCCTTCAGAGCCCAGAGTGGTGTCTCTGTTAGCCATCCTCAAGAGTTTTCGAGTGGGAAACCACATTCAGGCGAGGCAGTTTCTTCAGATGCTGGGCATGATGGTCTCCATGGAGCAAGTGATCCCGTACGCTGCTCTAATGCGAAGACCTATCCAGTTGTATCTGATGTCTCTGTGGAAACAGAGAACAGAACCCCTGTCAAAACTGGTGCCAGTTTTGGAGCCGATAATATCGCATCTTGTATGGTGGAAACAGCGTCAGAATCTCCTAGTAGGGGTTTCGCTGCACCTACCCCACCCCCGGCTGTCCGTGTACACAGATACATAGCTGGAGGGGTGGGGGGGCCTGCCTGGGAGAACACCAGGTCTCGGGCACATGGACTCTCCTGGAGAGTCAGCTGCATATCAATCTGTTGGAAATGATGGCAGTGGAACTGGCGTTGGAAGAGTTTCTTCCGATGATCAGGGGCAAGGTGATATTGATACGGTCGGACAATTCTACGGTAGTATCATACATAAATCGCCAAGAGGGACCAGGTAACCCACACTGTGTATCAAACTGGCACTTGATTCAATGGTGCAGGAATTACTCGGTTGTTTTGAAAGCAGCTCACATTCCTGGGCGATTGAACATTCTGGCGGATGCTTTGTCTCGCAGACAGAGAATTCTGCCAACAGAATGGTCTCTCAACCCTCCAGTTCTACGAAGGATCTTCGAGCATTGGGGCAAACCCAACGTGGACTTGTTCGCCACAAGGGAAAATGCTCAAATCATGACTTATGTCTCGCCAATTCCAGATCCAAATGCCGTCGATACAGACGCTCTGGCGATAAGCTGGAGAGGGATGCACGCTTACGCGTACCCACCCACCATTCTTCTGCCAAAGATATTGGTGAAGATCAGGGAGGAACCGTACCTGGTCCTGCTAATAGCGCCGTTTTGGCCCAGCAGGGCGTGGTTCACGGATCTTCTAGATCTGCTGGTGGAAAACCCAGTGCAGTTACCCGAGATTCCGAACATAATCTCCCAGGCCAAAGGACGCTTCCTACACGAGCGTCCCGAAATGTTCAAATTGACTGCGTGGATGTTATCAAACAACGTTCCACGTCGGAAAGCTTTTCTCGACAAGCTGCTGATTTTATCGCAGCTGCGAGAAGGAGGTCAACCTTCAAGTCATATAACAACAAGGTTAACAGATTTGCAGACTGGTGTGAAGAAAAGGGTATTGATACCTTTAAATCCACTATTCAGCAAATAGCAGACTTTCTCTGTGAGCTGTTCTTTTCAGGACTAGCTCCCGTCACAATTGCTGGATACAAGTCAGCTTTGGCATCAGTTATCCCTTGTCTAGCCAACAGGGATAGTCCAGAGGTGGCCCAGTTAAATGTGATGGTGAAGGGAATGAGCAATCTCCGACCGAGACAACCGGTAGTCATTCCAGCCTGGAGTCTATCTTTAGTGCTTAATGTACTGGCCAAGCACCCTTTCGAACCGTTGCGTTCGACTAGTCTAAAGCATTTGACTCTTTCAATTGGCAGCTTCCTCAGCTAGAAGGCGCAGTGAGATCCATGCACTTTCAGCAGAGAGGGACCGATTTATTGTCTCCGGAGAGGGTCTGCGTCTTCTGCCAAGAGCAGAGTTTATGTCAAAGAATCAATCTTTGAGATATCCCGGCAAACCGATCATCATACCGAAACTAACCAGGTTTGATCGTGATGCCAGTGTCTGGTGCCCAGTCCGTGTTTTGACTAAGTACAGAAAACGGACAGACTCGTTACGGTCGAATGATAGACATCTGTGGATCTGCCATAAGAAGCCATATGGCGCCGCATCCATGGATTCTATCTCTCGTTGGGTAGTCGAATGTATTCAGACTACCCATGAGATTGCGACTGAGCACCAGGTGCAATGCGCAAGGGCACACAATGTTAGAGGAGTAGCCGCCTCGACCGCCCTTTACAATGGGAGTCCTCTTTCACGGATTACTATATGAGGGATGTGTCAGACTCCGCCAATCCACTCGCTTTAGCTGTTTTGAAACGATAGTTATGTGACCACACTGCTCTTCTTCCCTTTTTTTGGCATTTGTAAGAAAGAATTTAGAAGCAGACATGGTCGAGCGAGAGGATGACAACCAGATTCTGTCACTGATGGCCGGACAAGTGAATGGTTGGAGGCGCCACATCTGAAATCCATAAATCATGAGGTAATTCAAGATCGAGAGTTTTTTGTATTATGTCTATATATCATGTTCATTCATCTTATATATTCATGCTCATTCCCAGGCTAATATATGCAAAGAGCAGTTAATCCTCTTGGCATATTTGTGTTTTAGGCGAGATGCATGTTCGTGAGTTCTCTCCCTTTTCTTAGGAGAAAAAACGGGGGGGGAGGGGGGGGGGGCAGTGATGCGAATGTGATTCGGTTCCGTTAACTTGATGGTCCTTTTAGGTCTCCATTAATCAAGTTTAAGTCTAGCTCTTTCTCCAGGGGCAAAAGTAGCAGTTATGGCTTGCCCCTTCCCACCAGGTTACTGACCAAATCTGGTGTATATCAGAAGTAATAGAATGGTGAGTATTGATCGAAGGAGAATGAAGGAAATTTCAAAATCCCTTTCTCCGAGATCTAACAATACTCACCATTCTATTACGGACCCAGCCTCCCAGCCCCACGGAGGCAAGCCATGGTTTTCTCTTGTTTGGTGGCTATGCAAACAATATGAGCTTCATGGCAGACGGGTACCCGGCAGTTGGGAGCCGGGTACCCGGTTCCAAGGAGTCGGTAATGCTTTCTAAGTCTATAGTCCTAGAGCCAGCTGTCAGAGTTAGCTGTATATCAGAAAAAATAGAATGGTGAGTATTGTTAGATCTCGGAGAAAGGGAAATTGAAATTTCCTTCATTCTGGGGGAAACATTATGAATTAAAGGTTAATAACAACGTACTGGGCGTGTCCGCCCGTGGTTGGCGTGTTGGTCCAGGGGAGAAGAGTCCCTTATCCGGCTTGGTTTATGCCCATATGCTCCATTGTGTGGAGCTGGTGTATCCAATGACATTCCTTCTGTTTTCTCCATGGGGTGGAGTTTTCATCGTCTGGGTCTGATGAGAGTACCTGGATAATTCTAAACTGCATGTCAGTTCTAGAATGTCCATGTTTATTGAAATGTCTGGATATGGGTGTGTCGTATCGTTCATTCCTGTGGAGGTTTGATATCGATCTCGGATGTTCTTGTATTCTGATTTTGAAGGTGCGTATAGTTTCTCCTACATACTGTTTCTTATATTTGTTGCAAGTTAGTAGGTAGATGATGTTCCTCGTCTGGCAATTGCCTATGATCTTGGATCTGTATGTTAGGCCTGTGTGTGAGCTAGAGAAGAATCTGTATTTTTGCATCCATTGGCAGATGTTACAGTTTTTAGTGGTGCATGCTTTTAGAGGGTTTCTGTGTTGTGTAGGGGCGTTATCTGATGGAAGTTTAGCCCTGACAATCATATCTTTTATTGTTTTGTTTCTTCTATAACCGAAGAGAGGAGGCTCTGGGAAAGCCTTTCTGCTGCTAGCTTACAAAATTGGCCAGAACTTCTTGACGGTTTTCTTCAGAAAGATGTCAGTTCGTGTGAACTCGCAGACAAAAATAGGCCTCTGTAGAGTGTTTGTGGCGGTTGCCTTTGGTGGTGGGTGTAAGATGCTGTGTCTGTCCTCTGATCTGGCTTTTGCCCTGGATTCGTTGAGAATTTTGATAGGGTAACCCCTTGCTTCAAAGTACATGTATCCTTGTAGAATGATACTATTTTTGTCGTAGTCTTGTATTCGACTACAGATGTGTCACAACCTGAGGAATTGTCCATATGGTGACGAATCCTTGCAGGAGGAGGGGTGTGCTGAATCGTAGTGGAGGTAGCCGTGGGTGTCTGTTGGTTTTGTGTAGAGGTAAAAAATGATGTCATGTTCTTCTGTTTGTTTGACCATGGTGTCAAGGAAAGAAACATTTGTTTTTGAAGACTCCATTGTAAATTTGATGCTATGGTGCTCTGTATTCATGTATGTGACAAATTCATCTAGGGCGGGTTTGCCATGTTCCCAAAACATGGTTATGTCATCTATGTATCTGACATAGAAGGCTGGCTTGTGGGGAGCCGCTTGTAGGAGTTTTTCTTCTAGATCCGCCATAAAAATGCATGCCTCCCATGGCGGTGCCTCCAACTTGTAGGTAATGTTCGCCGTTAAACTCGAAATTATTGCATTCTAAGACAAGTTTTAGGAGGTTGAGAAGACCTCTGATTGATAGATCACCTGGTACTCCATACACATGGCAGAATCTGGCTACTGCTCTAAGTCTCTCGTTGTTGGGGAAGTTTGTGTATAGTGATGTGACATCCATGGTCACCAGAAGAGTGCCGGGCTTTGTTTTGCCAACGGCTTCAATCTGGTTTATGAAATCTGTGGTGTCTTTCACATACGATTTTATCTTAGTGACATGCACTTTGATGTGTTCATCCACGAAGCTGCTTATCAGCTCTGTCGGGCAGCCTATAAGCATTCTGTGGATGTAGATTCTAGATCTTCTATTCAAATTTTTGATTTGTCAATTTTTCGGGTTAAAATCTTAGTTTGTAAAAAATTTACCGGAAAGTGTCAAAATGCATCGCGTCCTTAGTTTCTGGACAGGTTTCAACTAAATTTTCCTGGATGGATTATATAGTGGTAGGCTCTAGAAACTCTATTCAGATTTTTGATTGCTCAATTTTTTTGGTGAAAATCTTAGATTTTATACAAAATATTACCGGAAAGTCAAAATATCTCCTCAGCTAATCTTGACAGATTTCACCCAGATTTGGCTAGAATGCTCCTTTGGAGACTGTCTATTCAGATTTTTGATTGGTCAATTTTTTGGGTGAAAATATTAGGTTTTATTGTAAAAAATTACCCGAAAGTGGCAAAACATATCTTAGTTTCTTGACAGATTTCAACCTAATTTGACTGAAAGGACACTATGGGTGTGGGCTTCTGAACTTCTATACAGAATTTTAATTGGACAATTTTTTGGTGAAAATTTGGAATTTTATTAAAAGAAAATGCACCAGAAATCATTTAAAATGCTACTCCTCATTAACTGTTTGGCCGATTTCAACTAGACTTCAGAACGCATATACAGAATTTTGATTGGTCAATTTTTCTGGTTTTTATTGGCAGGTTGGACCCTAAGGTTCAATCTGATTGTTTGGTCAGTGTCCATCATTAATTTCCCACTAAATATCATTTGTACTGAATTCCAATATTGTATTTTATGTCTTGTTACTACTGAATTTAAAGTATTATGTCTGTTCAAATGCCAATGGTTCAATTGCTAATGATCCAGGTGAGCATTAAGGCTCTTGGGCCTATTGTTGGTATTTTGTGAATACACTGGGCCAGCACTACACAACATCTTATAAATAAAACAATAAAAAATGATTTATTGGGCAAGTTAAAAAGTTCCCAATGGGTGAGTGCCTCTATAATGGTTCAGAAATTAGTAAATGTCCTTTTAATAGTTATTTTGTTATTACAATGTTATGTAGGTAAAGAGAATCTTTAAATTGGTAATCCAAAGTCCACAAGGATTATAGGTTTACGCTATTTTAACATTAAATATACGTCTTGATTTAAAAAAAATCAAGGAATGCCACTTTAATGTCACTTTTGAGCATATTCCACCAAATTTATCAATGTACTGTACATAAGAAATTCGGAATCAGCACCGTCAAATTGACAAACATCACTTCTGAAACATATTGTGGGTCTGTGTGTTGATGGACTGTGTGGATGGACCTACATGATTTTAGAAGCTTTTTGAACTGCTGCCCCCCCCCCCTCCCACCCCCTCCCAACTAGAATCTGCTTGTGCTTTGAAAACCCTTTCAAAACGGAGGGTTTGTGCTTAAACCCTTTCTAAGTGAAATTGCATGTGCTTATGCCTAAGACCTTTTCAAAGAGTTTCTACCCTTCTTGGGTTTGGGTTGCAGCGGAACCTTCCATATTCATCAGAGTTACCTCCACTGAAAAGCTTGAAACTCATACAAAATCTGGTTTTTTGGAGCATAGTTTTAGAAAGCCCACATGGCATGCATGGTTTAGCTTCAGATTTGGTAAAGTCTATACCTCGGGACAAAACTTTGTCTTGGAATCTTATGTTAGGGCATAATCAATCAATATTCACTAGTGTTACTTCCCCTGAAAACCAAAAAAATTATTTAAAATCAGATTTCAGATCATAAATTCATTAGAGTGTCCATGGATTTGTTTCAAATTTGATAAGGGGATCCCTCGGGATTAAGAACTCATAGTACTTACCTCCCTAACACTCTATGATATTTCCTAAATATCGACCTTCACTAAATAACCCCAGATTAAAAAAGATATGTGCCCTTATTGGGCAGGAAGACAGTTGACAGTTAGCCAGATGCCGGCCCCAACCTCGCGCATGCGCAGACTGTCACTGCCTTTTTCTTGACTTTTGGCCTGAATCACATGCTTGTGGTTTTTATCGACTTGCTAAGTTTTGCTCAATTTTCCTATCTAAAGTTGTTTTAGAGTGCTGGAGATAATGTCTGATCAGTTTAATTTGTCTGAGGCCACGCCAGGGCCGAGTTATAAGGTGAACTCTAGTACAATTATGTTTTAATTACGTCTTAATTACGCAGTGTCACCTATTTCCGTGACGTGGTATAGACGTTATAGGCACCCAGAAAACTGGTAACTTTATTATCTGGCGGCATAAAATGGTAATATCTCTGTTTGTGTCCACAGGTATCTGTAAGGTGGTTTGTACACATCTAAAGAGGTTTGTCTCCACTATTTCCCTATAAATGTTAGGAAAAAAGACTATGCCCAGAGTGATATAGGCTCCCTCCCATAAGTGAGCTTGTCGTTCTGCCCTCTTGTCCGACCCTTCCCTTTATAAGTAAGCGAGTGGTGATGAAGAGTAGTTGTCTGGTGGAACTTCCAAGAGCTGGACGTGGTGGTATGCGTTTGCTAAAGACACAGGTACTCTAGTTATGCTTTATGGCACTGTAAAATATTTGAAAATATTTGTGATTATTTACTGCCAATATTTTTTCAGTCTTACTGTTTATCTGTATCATTATCATGAGCTATTACTGTGTTGACATTACTGTTTAATGTGCTCTTGTATTCATACAATTCATCTTACACCTGGATGTTGTTCGTCTGTTTCTTTTATGGAAATTATGATGTCATAATCAACCTTATTATTAGCTGACCTGGCCAGAATGTCCAAGTGAGCTTATGCCGTGGCGCCCATCCGGCATCCGTCCGTCCGTCCAACTTTTTCTTTAAACGACTTCTCATTGACTGCGGGGCCGATTTCAATCGGTTGATGGTTTCTCTGGAACCGGTCATTCCACAGGCAGCCTTATGCAGGCGACCTATCCAGTTATTTCTTATGACACAGTGGACCCAGATGACAGGTTCCCTGGACTCAGAGGTGTCTGTCTTGGAACCTCTTATTCACCACCTTCAATGGTGGATGAAGAGAGAGAATATCCTGGCGGGTGCGATGCTTACCCCACCCCACCCTCAAATAACAATGTACACAGATTATGAATGGAGGGATGGGGGCTTGCCTGGAAGAAGCCACAGTATCAGGGGCTTTGGAATCTGGATCAGTCGCAGGAACATATAAATCTACTGGAATTACGAGCAGTAGTTCTGGGCCTGGAACATATCTTAAAGAAAGTTCAGGGCAAGATTGTTCTACTTCGATTAGACAACTCAACAGTAGTGACTTACATAAACCGCCAGGGCAGAACTAAGTCACCCAGTCTCTGTATGATGACTTGGAAACTGCTTTGCTGGTGTCTAGATCATATGATCACCTTGAAGGCAGTTCACATTCCGGGAAGGCTAAATCTGTTAGCAGACTCATTGAGGCGAAGAATGAGTGTTTTGCCTACGGAATGGCAACTAAATCAATGTGTGGCAGATCATCTGTTCGACCACGGAGGTTACCCCAACATAGATTTGTTCACAATGAACAAGAATGCGATGATGACAATGTACGTCTCTCTGATTCCAGATCCAAGCGCTTACGCAACAGATACGTTAGCTATCAGTTGGTAGGAAATGTATACATACGCATTCCCACCAGCAATCCTGATTCCAAAAGTTCTTCAGAAAATCGAGCAGGAGGAGTGCCAAGTGCTTTTGATCACCCCAAATTGTCCAAGCCGATCATGGTATACGGGTCTGCTGGGACCTTCTGGTCTACAATCCAGTTCCTCTGCCTCTGATGGACAATATGATTTTCAAAGGCAAGTCCCTTCACAACAACCCGTCAATGTTCCAATTGACTGCGTGGATGTTGTCGAGGAATCTAACGTTAAGGAGGGCTTTTCTGAGCAAGCAGCCATGTTTATGGCAAAAGCCAGAAGGGGGTCAACCTCCAGAGCATGTAACTATAAAATCAATAGATTTGCAGAATGGTGCTCAAATAGAGATGTTAATCCAATGGATGCATCTATTCAGGTAGTAGCCGATTCCTCTGTCACCTGTATGATGCCTATAGCCTCAAGCCTAACTATTGTTGGTTACAAGTCAGCTTTGATGTCCGCTATCCCTTGCTTGGCTGATAGGGGAAGTGACCAAATCTGTTCATTGAACACTTTAATAAAAGGCATGGGTAATCTAAGACCGAAAAATCGACCCGCGATTCCGTCTTGGAGTTTATCTCTAGTACTTCAAGTGCTAGCAGATAAACCCTTTGAACCACTAAGTGCCATTTCCATGAAAATGTTGATACTTAAAACTGTACATGTATTTCTAATTGCTCCGGCCTCTGCAAGATGGAGAAGCGAGATTCATGCTTTGTCCGGCGAGGCAGACCATTATGTGGTTACAGGGGAAGGCCTTAGAATTCTACCTAGGATAAATTTCATGGCTGAGAACCAGTCTTTGAAATATCCAGGTCAACCGATTATTTTACCAGCCTTAACTAGGTTTGATACTAATTCAAAGCATTGTGTTCAGTCCGCGCATTAAACAGGTACAACCAATGTACACAGGAATGGCGGACAAACCCATCCTCGTTATGGTTGTCTTATATTAAACCCCATAGCAGGGCGTCAAAAGACACTACTGTATATCTAGGTGGATTGTGGAATGTATTAAATTTTGCCACAAATCTGCCACGGGTGAACAAGTTGACTTAGCCAAGGCTCACAGTGTCCGTGGCAAAGTGGCATCCACCCCCCTGTTTAACGGGGTGTCGGTGGATGACATTGTCGGTAGCTCAGTGGCACTGTGAGTCAAGTTTTACCGACCATTACCTCCGTGACACCACTAATCCTCTTGTCTTATCGATATTCAAAAGATGATCAGGTGTATATGTTGTAGATAAGTTGCACTTGCTGTCTTCAGACAGCACATTTTAATTGTGGAAATAACCATGTATTCATGTATTGTATTTCCTTCACTGATGTGGACTGGATGAATACGGCTTTCATGCATAAGGTCAGTACTGCCTTTTTGTTGTTACATAATTTATTGTCACGATGTATTACCCTTATTTAACAATAATGTAATGGTACCTATGTATTATGTGGTTCATTTATTGAGAGTATACGAAATGAAGCCTTTCGTCTCGTGTCCTGTAGTACTTAGCACCAGTACTTAGAGAGCGTATGGACATTGCGGTCATAGCTTCTCCTTTCCCAAAAGGAGGAGGTGGGCACAGTTGACATACGGTCATTACTCTCACCATCGGTTGTGTTATCCGATGTTCAAATCATTGCCTGATTGTGTGTGACACACAATTTCAGATGCTACTGCTTCATGCGCAAACACGCGCAAGTGATGAGCTGGTCTTTTGACCTCGCCTCCCTCCTGCCAAATTCTCTTATGAATTCTGGCAATATCATAGAGTTTTAGGGAGGTAAGTATATCTCAGATATCTTTTTTCATGAGAGTAGTTATACTTACCTCCTTAACACAGACCCGGCCTCTACACCCCACAGAGGCTCGGTCTTCCGCCCCACAGAGGCGCGGTCTTCAGGCTTTTAAGTTGCATGTGTCGGCCAATAGTCAAGCTGAGGCAATGACAGTCTGCGCATGCGCAAGGTTGGGGCCGGCATCCGGCTGACTGTCACCCGTCTTCCTGCCCAATAAGGGCACCTATCTTTTTTAATCTGGGGTTATTGAGTGAAGGTCGATATTTAGGAAATATCATAGTGTTAGGGAGGTAAGTATAACAACTCTCTCATGAAAAAAGAAATCTGTGATTTCATTTATTTCAGCTCAATAACCTAAATGTTTTTCACATTTTATTGTTTTCCAGAGATTTGGTGATGTAATATAGCTTCTAGAATTCGGAACATTTCAATGCATTATGGGTGTAGACTTGCGGCTACCGAAGAGACGTTTTGCGACTCTAATAGAGGACATTCCTGACACAGTCATTTCACAGTTTATTGTGTGGCTCGATGAGAAAGTATCAGAGTTTAAGGTCAATGGTGCCATGTCTCTAGGTAAGACAAATATAACCTACATCTATAGGTCAAATATAGTGAACACCTTGACACTCATATCAGCCAAAACAGCTTTTGCAGTGGTCTTGAGAAATGTCCATTTGCAGACCAAGAGATGACTATTTTTGAAAATTTACCACTGAAATGACTGGCTCAGTTATTGAGCCAGTCATTCCAGTTGTGAATTTTGAAAAAATAGTCTTCTCTTGGTTTGCAAATTGACATTTTCTATGAGAAAATTGAAATTTTCTTGCACAAGTTCAAGGGTCAGTAAATTGTTTAAGGCCACCAATGCACGATTACTTGTTTCTTGCCACCTGCACTTATTGGTTCTCCGATTGGCAAAATCAGACCTCGCTGAAAAAATTATCAGAAATGTTTTCCCCCGATGGTGGATAAAAGCAAAGATGAATGTTAACGCCACACACTGAAATGATAATAAAGGTAGGTCATTGATTTAGGTCATACCAATTATTTTTTTTTGTTATACAAACCCTCCTTAAATTAATTTTTCCAGATCTATGAAAAAATATTGCTGGAATGTTAAGGCATTATTTTCAATATTCTTTCCATCTCAAAATTTTTAGCAGCCAAATCCTTATCACTCAGAATTCCTCTGAATTTTCTGTGACTCTTTTTGTTCTCTGTAGCTTTGTTAACCCTTTAATGGTCAAGCCGGTCAAGATGGCCTCGCAACGGTCATGAGAAAATTTCCAAAAATACTCTTCTCTTGGCCTGCAAAGTGACACTCAGTGAGAAAATGTTTAGGAGTTTCTTGATCAATCTTGACAATTAACATGATGAAATGATTAATACTACGTCTACATAATAGCTTAAAACCTCTTAGCTTGAAATTGTGCATTATTTGTATTTTTTCCCCATCTCCGATCTTATGTTTTGGATGGGAATTTTTGTACAACAAAACATTACGGTGGGATGGTCTTGGCTGTAAATATGCATTTGACGTATTCATAATGGATCTTTCCAGTTTATCCATCCATCATCTGACATCATATGGCAACATAATCAACTTTACTAAGTGACGTGTAAGATGACATCATAATGAATTATGGGCTTGTTAAGTATGATGTCACACTGCGCATGATTCGCAACCCGTAAGTGTGTATTTTGCTTTATCACATAAGTATATGTTTATGATGTCATCATTTGCTGTTAAACAAAAACATTGTTTTGTATATTTAACAATAGAGCTGATTGAGGAAATATGTACGTAACACGCCCATAGCATGAATAACTCAATATAGTCCGTCTTTAGTGCTCAATAGTCTGACACATTGTACGAATTGTATGTTTTTACCATTTAATAAATATTCTGTTAAATATTTTGAAAATAATCTGACTGGGTGCTGTTGCTGCCATAGAATACAAATTAGTTTCTAAATATTTAATATCTAAATATTTAACAGATGATTGTTCAATTTTTCCAGCACCCAGTCAGATTAGTTTCAAAATAATTAACAGCTTACCTGTATAGATTTCTGGAAATTGATTGTCAGGGTGTTCGGGGATCGATCGATCCCAACACGAACGAGGTGTGGGTGGAACTTAGCTAGAGATGGATGGGGCATAGCTAAAACCGGAAAGGTCCATTGAATTGGAAAACAGCAATGCCTAAGGCAGCAACAGCGCCCAGTCAAATTACTTTCTAAATATCCAACAGCATGTTTATTAAATAGCGATGACATACAATTCATACAACGTGTCGGACTATTTGAGATTTGATGACGGTCTATATGGAACCCTTTGTGATGTAATGATTGTGACGTCATCATACATGCGCCGAGCTGATTATGACATCATACGAGGTCAGGTGATGGATGGATACTCTGGAAAGGTGAATTATGTTTGAAATATTCAGCAGAACATTTCTTAGTGTTCAAAATTGTATTTAACAAACATATTTCTGTTTCTGTTCTGGAAATGTGTTAAGTTATTTCTGAGCTGTACACTGCTGTATAACATTTTAGCCCTCTTGTTTGTTATTGTTTAATATTTACGCCTAGTGATATAAGTAGTCATGACATTACAGTATATTGGCATTGACAGTAGTATTACAAGGGAATCTAACCCACAAATGGCACTAGTGCCAAGCATTAGTGTTGGGAATTGGTTCTATTTTTGTGATCGATGATTGGTTTTATATACTAAGCGATGAACAATTAATGATTGATCATAACTGGTTCTCATTTTTTACCCATTTTGAATGCAGTAATTATAGCATGTTCAAGGATAACTACCCCTTTCAAACAAAGTCGCAGGTATGACGGTTTCTTAATAATTTAAGAAATAATCTGTTGAAAATTTTGAAACTAATTTGACTGGAAGCTTTTGCTGCCTTAGGCAGCAACAGCTTCCAGTCAAATAAGTTTCAAAATATTCAACAGGTTATTGGTATGGTTGCTTTGAAATTAAGTTATTAACATACTATTTCAGTGCTGAAAGAATTAATGTCTTAGACTAAGGAGTAATACTATATAGTTCTAACAATTAAATTGAAATTCTTTTCCAATAAGTATTCGTTTTCTAGCTTGACCAGTTAAAATATATTGATAAAGTCAATTTATAAACAACCAAAATCGATTTCTGAAATCATGAGCAATCTGTTGGTTGAACATACAAACCAATCAATCATCGATCAAATCGATTAATCGGAACAGCACTACCAAGCATCATAGCCCACAAATGCTTCCACCATACCATTGGTGGGGTCGAAGTATTTGTGGACTATGATGTTTGGCACCTTCGCCGGTTGTGAGTTCGATTCTCTGTCAATATTTACTCCTAGAAATGGCTGATTTTCATGTAAGTCATGATATAAATTACCGGTACTTCTCGCTCTACTCGCCATGCTTGTTGTTTAATTTATCTTTTAGAATTGAGTGACGCAGCGCCAAAATGGATCCAGAACTACTCTATGAGCATCATGCTCTCTGGTGCCTCATCACCACATGATGTTTCAAGTACAGAGAATTCACCTGGCAGGTATACATCGTTAGCGGATAGACATCAAACAGCTACTCGCACCTCATTAAAGGCACGCCATCATACTGATGATGGTAATAATAATTCCAGGCCACCATCAACGATTTCATCCTTAAAGTCTTGTCAGTCTCGCGTGTCTAAATTAAGTACAAACTCTACTCCTGTGTATGCAAAGCGGCAGCACACGTTACCATATGACAATTCTCAAAGCTCGATGAATAGATATTTTACGCGATTAAATTTGGTTGATAATGAACATAGGAAAAACAGGAAGAGACTTTTGAGTAGTAGTTCTGACAGTTGGGCAAAACAAAATCCTGTAATATCCAGAATAAATTCAAGTATTGTTAGTGATAATTTTAATGTACGGAAATCGCCATCAAGTACCTCTGATATAGATACACCTGTCGACGCTGCTGTTCTTGATTCTCATAACATTAAAACGGAGCCAAGTGATAATAGAGAAAGTTCTGGTCGGTTTCGTGCAACAACAGAGAAAAAGTGTGATAACAGTGTTGGAAATCGTTTATCAGCAGAAACTGAATTACGTCTGGATAATAGAATAGGCGATCTAGTATCGTCCAGCATTAGCACAGAACATAACTCTCCAAACTTTAAACGTGCAGTTAGTAGTAATAATAGCACTACATCTGATGATGAGGAGAGGGTATTGAAAAACAGCTCTGCATTATGTAGCGTCAATAGTGGAGTTGTGACGGACGATTTCCCATTGATACCAAATCTGTCTCATTCAGAAAGTGCTAGTGTTAGAATAGACAGTGATACACCGTTATCGTCAATACAGAATCAGACTTCATTGCAAATGTCCATAGATGAAGACACTCTATCACAGACAGATATATCCCAGGAGTCAATTGTCCTCAGTTATTCTGGCAGTGAGTGGGGTGATATACAGGACTATGAATCAGATCTTGTGCCTTATGCGTCAAATGCATCTACAGACAGAGGGCTAATGGCGGATGATTCACAAACGTATGGACCACAGTTGCTTGATGTATGGAATTCTGGTGAGTTATAGATATGCTTGCAGTTAATGGCCCACATTCATACCAAAATACTTGAAATAAAATATACTTTTAGATGCTTAAATTATGTACCCCAATGTAATGAAGAAAAAAAAAATGAATCTTAGCATTTAAATTAATACAATTTTTGTAGGCCTGTTTTGAATGTCTGTCCGTCTGTTAGCAAATCTGTGTCCGAGCCATAGCTCAAGTTTTTAATCTACGTTTGAAATCTTTGTTGGAGAGAACATATTAGGTAGAGACAATGTGTCATGATTTTATTTCGGTGAGATCTGTCCATATTTATGAGAGTTACCCCCCCCCCCCCACCCCAACCCCCTTGAAATGGTTAACACACGTCAAAGATTTTGTGTCCAGGCCATATCTCAAAAAGTTCTTAATCTATGTTTGAAATTTTTGTTTCAGTGGACACAGATAGTACATAGAGACGAAGTGTCATGATTTTGAGTCCGCAAGGTCCATCCATATTTGTGAGAGTTATGTCCCATGAAATGCTTAAAATGTGTCAAACATTTTGTGTCTAAGCAATATCTCAAAAAATTCTTAATCCACATGTACTTTTGAAATATTTATTTCAGTGGACATAACAGGTAGAGACAAAGTGATTTTGTATCGACGAGATCTGTCCATATTTGCGAAAGCTTAAACTTAATAAAAAAAGGGCGTATTAAATCCTGTTTATGTTGTTAAATTGAATTAGACACCCATATCACTAATTCAAATTCACAACAAAAATTTTATTAAATATAAGAATGATATCATCATATGTTAAAATTTATTTCATTGCATTACATTGGGGTACCCTTTTTCAGCCTCTAGCCGTGTACTATTTTAACACTTTGTAGCCTTCTGGCATTTATCTTGAGTAAATGTGGCCATTTAAGATATTATCTCGCTCTGTGTGACTTGTGATTGGGTTTCAGCCACATATCATCATCGTGCTACAAGTCCATGACATCAGCGAATGAAATTAAACTTAAGCCGTTTAAACCATTAACTCTCAAGTCGACCCAAAATGCCTTCTGCAGTGGAAAACTTCCAGTTGCAGGCCAAGAGGAGACTGTTTTTGAAAATGTATTACTGGAATTCGTGGCTCGATGCTCGAGCCAGTCATTCCAATGATACATATACAATAATATTAGTCTTGTCTTGCTTTGCAAATAGACATGCATTCGCTGAGCCAAATGCAAATTTTCACGACTGATCGTTTTAAAGAGTTATTAAAAGGTGTGTTTTGAAATATTTTATGTAGTAGTATGATTCGATTATTTAATTTTTAAACCCCACCCAAAAAATTGGCGTGCTATTATGTGATGACGTGATAATAACGACGTAGTCAGATTTAACAAAACCAGTGCATAAGATTTTTAGCCTGACGCTTCGTTTCAAATGTGAGACTAAAAGTCAGACTTTTGGTCTCACATTTGAAACCAAGTTTCAGGCCAAAAACCTTATACACTGGTTTTGTTAAATCTGACTATGTCGTTATTATCATTAATTGAATAATGAGTTCACCTAGCAACATTTTGCCATGGGAAAGGGAGGCAGTCACACTACTGTCCCTATCAGCGCTAAGCTTAAACTCTGTGGATGCAGACATCCTGCTAGCCAAATCGAGCACTGATGTACGCACCGCCAAGAAGACACTGGCACCCCCAGCCGCCTTAGGTGTTGCCAGTTCTTCAACGGTGGACCCACCAAAGCTGCAGTCCACAAGAGCTCAGAAACGCATGAGAATCGAAGAAGACAGCGCCCCAACCGTCAGGGCTATGGCTGAGGGCAGCACTGCCAAGTATCAGAGACCAGCAATCCTAGATGAACACCTGGGCATTTACCGGCTGTGGAGCAACGCAGCATGCAGGCTCACTAAATTAGAATTCCAACTGGAAAGGCTGGAGGAGTCATTCTCTGACTGCTCACCTCCCAGCATGCTCCTCACCAGAGTAACTTGGAATCCTTCTTCTTCTTCTTTTCGATCGTTGGTATCACACTTGGAGAGCCGTGAATGAATGACTTGGAATCCTGATAGGGAAGATGAAGAATTCAGGAACCAATGGGCCACCACCGCTGTCAAAGACTTTGAAATTTCTTTGACAGAAACCTTACTTGACCACACGAGTAAGAAGCTAGAACGACAGTACATGGTCGTTCAAAACGGCCTTCCAGAGATGCTGCGATGAACCCACCTCTAGGGAGACCGAACTAGCTATAGCCACCACGACGGTCAGCACAGCCGTCCGCACCGCTCACAGAGTCCAAGGCGTAGGCCCATGAAGAAGAAACCAGAACTACAGACAGTTCAGGGGTGACAACCTCGAGTCCTTCAGAAGACCGGAGAGACCAGGGCCCAGCTGCCAGCTGTTCACCCCTAACAGGCAGAACATGAGCAACCGAGGGACGGGACGCAACAGCCTAAACCGCTACTGGATACAAGAAGCACCACGGCCATAGAAGAACTGTTCCAAGCAGTAAAAAACCTGAGAGACTCTATAAGCTTAAATGACTTCATGATCAACAATTTACAAAAAAACTTTGTTCTATATTTCCATTATATCTATTTTTCCACATTTACTACCACTGTAAACTCATTCCTTCTGAACTACAACAATAATGCTGGTAATGTAGTCTCAGAATCATATGTCTCCTCGTTTGTTTTCAATCTCTCAGACTCAAACCGTAACATGGCAACCGTCAGTCTACTTGATAAATGTCTAGGGTTTAGTCCCATGGTCTCAGAATCAAACATGGGTAGTCTGTATACCGACCTACAGGCTTTTTTTAGATGAGTGTGTCTTAAACAATTCCTCACCCGAAGTCCACACACCCCACACGCACTCCTACAAGTAGGAACCAGCACAACAAACCCTCCCCTACTCTTCCAGGACACCATGGCTAGAAAATTTGCCGCCAAAAAAACCTCAATGCCGCCTCCCACCCTGGATGTGCCCTTTGAGGCTTTTTTCAAAGCAATTAGGTATGAATACAGTAATCATATTCACCATAGAACCCAGAAAAGTAATCTAAGCACTATGGAACAAAAGGCACTTGTTCAACTAAAAAATAACCACTATAGTGATTAAGAAAGCTGACAAGGGACAGGCCACAGTAGTCCAAAACAAAGTTGACTACATAGCAGAAGCACACTGGCAACTAGCAGACACACGGTTCTACAAGAAGGACGACCAGGATCTAACAATCAAACACACTAAACTTGTAGAAAAAAGACTCGACCAACTAGTCAGAGACAATGAAAGCAATGCTCATACCGCCAGCAGGCTATTACCGAACCCACCAACCAAAGCACGTTTGTATCTACTACCTAAAGTACATGAAAATAAACAAAATAATCTGACCCCAGGAAGACCTATCATCAGCGGTATAGGTGGCCCAACTGAACTCATCATCAGTTTCGTGGATGAACACATCAAGGTTCATGTTTCCAAAATCAAATCTTATGTGAAAGACACCACAGACTTCATTAACCAAATAGCAACATTTGCCATAGCAAAAACAGACACTCTTCTAGTGACAATTAATGTCACCTCTGTACACCAACATTCTCAACAATGAGGGACTTAGAGCAGTGGCCAGATTCTGTAAGAAACACGGAGTACCTGGCGATCTCTCCATCAGAGGACTCCTTAATCTGCTCAAACTAGTCCTGGAATGTAACAACTTCGAGTACTCCAGATAAGAGGAACCGCCATGGGCAGCAAAGCAGCATGCACTTTCGCATGCATCTTTATGGCTGACCTAGAAGAAGACTGCTACACACAGCACCTTACCAGCCAGCACCTTATGTCAGATTTATAGACAACATCTTTATGATAAGGGAACATGGTAAAACAGCTTTAGACGAGTTCGTCACTTATATGAACCACAGTATCAAATTCACTATGGTCAAACAAACAAAAGAGCACACACTTATCTTCGATCTCTATACAAAACCAACAGACACACACGGATGCCTGCACTATGAATCGGCACATCCCTCAACCTGTAAGGATGCGTCCCCATATGGACAGTTCCTCAGATTGAGACGCATCTGCACCCTTCTACAAGATTACGACAAAAACAGCATCCTCCTACAAGGATATTTCGAAGCAAGAGGATATCCTATCAACATCCTCAACGAGGCTAGAGCGAAAGCTAGGTCACAAGACAGACAAAAAGTACTTCACCCACCGCCAAAAGCTAACCCAAATTCACAGAAAAAGCCAATCTTCGTTTGAATTCACTCGGACCGGGATTTTTTGGGGAAAAAACGATCAAGAAATACTGGCCGATCCTGCAAGCCAGCAACAAATGCAGAATAGCTTTCCCAGATCCCACACTTTTCGGCTACAGAAGAAATAAGACAATCAAAGACATGAACGAAACTACCATCTGAAAACACCCATGTAAAACATAGAAACCCCCTTCCTAGCATGCAAAACAGGAAATTGCAACCTCTGCCAAAGAATGCAGAAAAATAGATACTTCTCCAGCTCACACACTGGCTTTTCCCACAGGGCCAAGATTATAGGCAACTGCCAGACCTGAAACATTATCTATCTCCTTACATGCGGAAGATGCAACAAACAGTATGTAGGGGAATCCCTGCGCACATTTAAGATCAGAATCCAAGAACAACTATGATCAATATCAAACCTCTACAAAAGTGAGAGATATGACACTCCAGTATCCAGACATTTCAACAGGCCTGGGCATACAAGATCTGACATGCACTTCAGAATTATCCAGTTCCTCACGTCAGACCCAGATGACGAAAACTCCACACCATGGAGGAGAAAGAATGCCACTGGATACACCAGCTCCGCACAATTTAGCCTATAGGCATTAACCTAGTGGGATAAAGGACACCCATTCCCTGGACCAACACACCCACCATAGGCGAAACTGTCCAGTACATCGTTATTACCCCTATTATGTGATGACATTTACGGGTGGGCGTTCAGGCGGGCGGGTGGGTGGCAGAGTGGTTTCCACATGATAACTCCGCTACCGTTTATCATCATGACAACCATCATAGGGTATAGAAATGTACCAACATCTAGCAACAAAAGCCTGGATATCTTTCGTTAACGGCATGATAAAAAGCTTAAAATTACCTGCATAGTTTATGAGTGGCCTATTATATCACCTGAATAGATATCAAGGGATGAGGTTAATTATCCTGTAACATTTTAATATGTGTAACATCCTCAATATCGGCCTATCGTTTAGGTGTAGCAAATACACGTATCATTATATGGATTCAGCTCGACAACGATGTTTTATCTGCGTTTTCTTGAAGGGATAACCAATACGCAGTTTAGACGAGGTCGTCAGCTTAGTGAGATATGGAATACAAATATTGTACTGTTGCCATCGCCGGACACACATCAAGTACCGACGCAGGGACAAATTAGCTTTCTGTCACAGTGCGGCCTAGGTGAGTATTTAACTATCTGCCTGCTGCAATCCAGCTGACAATAATTTCAATGGGCAATAACTGTGGACATGCTGTATATTTTAAAAATAATTTGACTGAATGTTGTTGGTGGCTTTGCCACCAACAACCTTCAGTCAAATTGGTTTCAAAATATTCAGCATATCTAAAGTTAAACCCTGTGGAAAATGTAGTCTGTAGAAATTCAGTAGCCAGGTAGTAAAGATAATGTGCATTTAACAATCATCAACTGTAATAATAAAAATAGAGGAATTTATTTCTAGCTGTGCCACACCCATCTATATCTGATCTCAGCCCACCTTGTAAGTGTATAGCGCGAGGCCAAGGGTTGAATTCCGTTGAATATTTTGAAACATTTAACTCGAGGCTGTTGCTGCCTATGACATCAAAAGCAAATTAGTTTCCAAAAATTCAGCAGCATGTTTATTAACCCTCTAACATTCATATCAGCCAAAAACAGCTTCTGCAGTGGTCTTGAGAAATGCCTATTTGCCGAACAAAAGAAGAGTATTTTTGAAAATTTACCACTGGTATGACTGACTCAATAACAGAGCCAGTCATTCCAGTGGTAAATTTTCAAAAAGACTTCTTTTGGTCTGCAAATAGAGTTTCTTTGAGAAAATTGAAATTTTCTTAAATAAATTCGAGGGTTAACCCTTAGCATTCTGATGTCATTATTCTATATTTTACAATATCAAAGAAACTGGTGTACATTTTTCAACAATTTTGGTGGAAGATGTTGCTGTCTATGACAGCACCATCTCCAACCAAATTTGTTGAAAAATGTACACCAGTTCATCTTTTAATTCAATTTGAAAATCAAAAATTTTGACATCAGTGGTAAGGGTTATATTGTAAATTAATCAACGACATTCATATAATTCAGACACTTATGACAGACTATTGTTACTTTCTTAATGGGCAGGCAGTATTTTCATATCGCCTGCGATGCAGAAATTGAGCCAGGTGTCAGGCCATACTTAAAAGATTTTTTGGTTGTCCTATCCCGACCCTGATGGTTGGAGTAGGGTAGGTAGGGGAATTCTTTTTTTTTTACCTGCTGAAATATAACATTACAAAGATTATTTAAAAAAACAAAACTTTCTTTGAACTTGAAACAGAAACTACAAAGCAAACAGTTTCTAAAGGTTATATGAGCCCATTTTGATGAATGGAGTCAATTAAATCACCCAATGAACTTGCATCAGAAAATAATAAAATTTTCTTTCAGGAATTCCACTTCATGAGCAAGAAGTTGCTGCTGCTATTGCCACTGCATCTGGAGATCGAAGGAAGGCGTACTCAAAAATCAGTCGTCATTGGTCAATTGCAGAACTTGAAGGATTCATCATTGATAGCTATCCAAAATTCCCGCTACGGGAAATTGGATTTGTATTCGCAAAAGCTAATAAAAAGAAGAATTTAATGTCATTTTATCCTAGCTCTATTTCGCAACTTGAACATCATTTAGTTCGTGGTAAATTATTTATTCAACCAAACCGCCATCTTTCATTCGACATGAACTCGTGAGTTTGTGGGTGGTATGAAAATTCAGATCTGTCTTATCAGTATTGATTTACGGTAATCCGTTATTTGGGACAAAGCTAACTCGAGGTAAGAGCAAATCAAGGTAAGAAAAAATTTCTCTGAAAACTTTCCTGTCAAAAACACGTTCTTTATAACCCGTTAACTGTCTGTCAGCTGAATTTCGGCAGACTACATTTTCCACGGGGTTTAGCTTTGGATATGCTGAATATTTTTAAAACAATTTCAGTCAAATTGTTTTAAAAATATTCAGCATATCCAAAGCTAAACCCTGTGGAAAATGTAGTCTGCCGAAATTCAGCTGACAGACAGTTAACGGGTTATAAAGAACGTGTTTTTGACAGGAAAGTTTTCAGAGAAATTTTTTCTTACCTCTGATTTGCTCTTACCTCGAGTTAGCTTTGTCCCAAATAACGGATTACCGTAAATCAATACTGATAAGACAGATCTGAATTTTCATACCACCCACAAACTCGCCACCAACAACTTTCAGTCAAATTGTTTTTTAAAAGATTTCTCTGAAAACTCCTCTTAAAAGGAGAGCTTGGAAGACAAGCTCTCAAACTGCCTGCCCGCTGAATTTCTGCAGACTACATTTTTCATGGAGTTGAACTCTGAATATGCTGAATATTTTTAAAACAATTTGACTGAAGGCTTTAGTCAACAACAACAACTTTCAGTCAAACTGTTTTAAAAATATTTAGAGTTATTGTCCATTGAAATTATTGTCTTGAGGCTTGCAACAATCAGACAGTTAATGGCCAAACCAGCCTCTGCAGTCCTTTTGAGAAATGACAATTTCTAGATGAAGAGAACACTTGTTAAAATTTACCATTGTAATGGGTGTTGATGACTGCACCAGGTATTCCAGTGATTTCATTTTCCAGAGATAATTTCCGGATTTGCAAATTGATATTCAATCCAGGAGCAAATTTTTACAATTTTCTTGACCATCGTGGACCCTCGCCTTTCACCGATGAATTTCCCCATATTTAGTTTTCACGGCAACCACATTTACAGGAAAACTGTTGAATATTTTGAAATTAATTTGACTGGAAGACGTTGCTGCCTAAGTCAAATTAATTTCAAAATATTCAAAAGAATAAGTTTTATATTGTAAAGAATTTACTTTTTCAGTGAAAAGGTTAACTGTAGGGCTTGTAAGGCACTAATGGTTGCAATATTTATTTTCATATATGTATAATTATACGGGTAGTGCTTGGTGGAGTAGTGCTTGGTGGACTTAGTGGTGGTGCTGGAGGTGATGGTGATCCTGCTGGTAGTGGGCGTGGTGGTAGTGCTGGTGGATGTGCTGCTTCTGGTGATAGTGTTTGTGGTTAGGGGTGTGTAGTGGTTGACAGATATGTATATATGGGCTCTTGATATCCACTACCGCCTTATGACAATGTATCTTCGACAAATCTGTGGATATTTTATGTTTACTGATCTGCTGACAGTTGCTCCATATTCAAGTGAGAACAACTAGGTTAATGCATTCCACTCTGTCTGGGAGCATCCAAATATTTTGAAAATGTCATTGCAATGCGTTGCTGTCGTAGGTTAGTGCCAACACAAAGTCAAATTAGTTTTGAAATATTTAAGATAATATTTATAAAGATTTTTAATGGTTAATTTTCTACTTGTCTTTCGAATTCAAAGTGTTAACTTCATAGCAGATCAAAATTGTATTTCTCTAATTCGTGTAGGGAATAAGTGGCAATTTTTCGGTGCACTGATATTTTTTCTCAGCATGAAGAATTGTCATGCTCATGAGAGCCTCTGACTGTTGAGGTCCACACACATGCCATCAGTGATTGTCACATGCATTTGCATCAGACCACTCATTAAGTTACAGAACTAAATAGTAGTTATGAAATACGTTTGTTAATTGGAATGATAGATGCACAAATTTGTAAGATTAAGAGTAATTTCAAGTCTGGAATAATCGCATCACAGCGACGAAAACATATACCGGTGCATTCAAATGGGTTTCTGGGATCGATTTTATCAATTGGAAAATTTGTGAAGAGACCAGTTTATATGATAAATGTAAACTCAAACTCGTCCCATTTCATATCACTATTATCAACCGTGTCGAGAATTATCGCATTACACTCGCTAAAGCTCGCGCAGTGTAATAATTTTCAACTCGGTTGATAATAGTGTTATGAAATGGGAGCCCATTCCAGATCCTCAATGTAATACATTTGTTAGCTAGCGATATTGAAAGCATAGCACTGCTTATTTTGAGAGAATTTAACAAAATTGCTGATGCTCGAAATAAATATTTTTTGCATATGTGACTACATCGAAAGTTATTTTCAGTCAAATCATTATCAAGAAGTTATCTAGTGGCACTTGTTTTGTTTACTGAGCATTTTGAGAATGACTGGACATTATTGTTATAGCCAGCAACAACTTTCAGTCAAATTGTTATACACAGATTTTTAGCACATTTCACCTCTACACAATTAGAGCCAAATGTCTATATGCTCTTACTATGCGCTATTGAGGCAGCGTGCTGCTCACCTTGGAAACCAACAGTACAATGATTATCATTAGGGCTATGGAACGGTTTCATCATACTGAGCATTTCACAACAAGGAGAGAAGTATATTCACAAATAGTCACAGCTATCAAAGTAAAATGGTGGCTTCGAAGAAGATTATGGTCACTGAATTAATTTTATAATGATTCCCTTGATGTGGTTGTTGCATCAGGATAACTTAAATGCCAAGTATTTGGGTGAAGCGTATCTGTAGTAACCATATATTTTCTGAACCCTTTAACACTCATATCAGCCAAAAACGGCTTCAGCAGTGGTCTTGAGAAATGTCCATTTGCAGACCATGAGAAGACTATTTTTGAAATTTTACCACTGGAATGACTGGCTCGATAACCGAGCCAGTCATTCCAGTGATAAATTTTCAAAAATAGTCTTCTCTTAGTCTGAGAAAATTAAAAAATTTTAAACAAATTCGAAGGTTAAAAGGTTAAAATATATATTACATATATTGAAATTTGTAGTATAGTGAGTTTGATGCCGGCTATGCAAAAATATGTATGCAAATGTAATATTTATATTAAAAATAAACTTCCATTAAAGTTCTCACATGTTTCTCTTTGTCTCTTCCCCCAGCTGTATCCCTCACCCCTTTAACACTCATATCAGTCAAAAACGGTGGCAGCATTGGTCTTGAAAAATGTCTATTTGCAAACCAAGAGAAGCCTGTTTTTGAAATTTTACCACGAGTGACTGGCTTGATAACTGAGCCGATCATTCCGGCAGTAAATTCTCAAAAATAGTCTTCTGGTCTGCAAGTGGACATTTTCTTGAAAAAATTTGAGGGTTAAATGGTCATTTGTAGGCAAAGACATGACTATTTTTGAAAATTTATCACTAGAATGACTGGCTCGATTATCGAGCCAGTCATTCTAGTGATAGATTTTCAAAAAGAGTCTTCTCTTGGTATACAAATGGACATTTCTCAAGACCACTGCAGAAGCCATTTTTTGCTAACTTGACCATTAAGTAGTTAACTAGATATTGGTGATTATAATCCCCTCGCACAGTGTTGCCTTGTCAATTATGCTCGTGTCCGCCTATGCTTCCAGACTTCCAGTTGCTCATAACATAGCTTATGCATGGATTATCTTAACCCTGTAATGGTAAAGCCGATCGAATACACCAGGGGTAGAAATAAGAGATGCATCCTGTGCACCCAGGATTTCAAATTTACCTGCACCGGCCATTTTTACCTGCATTGTGCATGGGAAACCGTCTTATTTTGACTTGATAAATTAGGAAACAATAAACAGTGAACAAATATTCATTGAGTCTCAACCCTTTAACACACATATCAGCCAAAAATGGCTTATACCGTGGTCTTAAGAAATGTCCATTTGCAGCCCAAGAGAAGATTATTTTTGAAAATTTACCACTGGAATGACTGGCTAGATAGCTGAGCCAGTTATTTGCAGTGGTAAATTTTCAAAAACAGTCTGCTCTTGGGCTGCAGAGAGACAGTTTTTATAGAAAATTTCGAATTTCTTGAACAAATTCGAGGTTTACAAGGTCAACATAGTGTGTTGATTGAAAATTATGATGATTATTTTCGAATATAGACTGAAAGCTGTTGCAGCAACACTGTTCATTCAAATTAGTATCAAATGTGTAGCAGGTAGTAATCACATTGCCTACTAATTATTTTGATAATAATTTGACTGAATGTTGTTGCTGTCATTGATAGCAACAAATTTCATGCAAATTATTGTCAAAGTATATAAAAAGCTTTCCCGTATTCTCTCCTGGAAATTGACACACTTGCGCTGAACAGTCTTAAAATACAGGCTGTCGAATATACTGCCATGAATACATCCTCTATGCATGGCCGTTGACAAATGTTTGAGAAATCCTGGTCTGTACAGACGACTATAGTCTAAATTAATATGGCATCCAATAGTTACAATGATTATGGATGGAGTCAGGACATTGCAAGCTGGGTAGCAATGCATGCTGGGTAGCATTGCATGCTGGGTAAATTGAACAGAAATCAACAGGCATCTCATATCTCGTGCAAAAGTAGCTCTATTTAATGGGACACGCATGTCCTTAACTACTGGTAAGAAGAATTTAGATCTTCTTGACCATTGCCTCTAAATAATGACCAACACCACTGACCACAAGTCATTTATGGCTGGGAGTTTGACCATTAAATGGTTTAGCCACACCTGTGGGAACAGTGCCTCAACACGCTCAAGATGCTGCTTATTGCAATTCAGCAACTAACTCTTTAATGATCAAGAGTTTTTCAGAAAATACATTTTTGGCTGTCCAAGACACGACTACAGTATTTTTGGAAAATTTAACACTGAAATTTGCAAAATAGAAGACTATTTTTGCTATTGCCTAAGCTACAATGAAGTATTCAGTTCAGTACAGTACCACTCAAGAGTAAGTTAACATGAGCATTCTAACTTGTACTGTATGATCACGTTCCATACTATTGCATGATTTATACAAAACCTTGTAATCTGATTTTGTTTCAATTAAACAAATCAAGTTGTGAATCTTTAACCCTTTAACACTCATATCAGCCAAAAATGGCTTCTGCAGTAGTCCTGAGAAATGTCCATTTGCAGGCCAAGAGAAGATTATTTTTGAAAATTTATCACTGGAATGACTGGCTCAAAAATAGTCTTCTATTGGTCTGCAAATGAACACTTTCTATGAGAAAATTGAAATTTTCTTGAACAAATTCAAAGGTTAACGGGTTAAACCAATGTATATAGTGACATCAGTATTCTGCTGCAAGGGGTGAGGGGGGGGGGGTTTGGTGGTGGAGATATAGGTGACTTCATATTGACGCTTTCAAATACCATTTCTCTTGACCTGCTTTACTAGGCAATGGCTAAATATATCTTAGGTGGGGAGAACATATTCTCTGATCACATTTCTTAATTAGAAGCTTATACAAAAATCTTTCATATCAACACAAGCGACAAACTTATTTTATCTGCATTTCTTTGAAGTGCTGGTGCCTTCATCGCTATTTACTAGACGAGGTCGACAGATGAAGCAAATGTGGAGCACAAATATTGTATTGCTGCCATCACCCTCCACACACCACGTACCATCGCCAGCAGAAATTAATACTCTGTCACACTGTGGACTTGGTAAGAGAAAAATTATTTCTTTACTAAACAATTTAATGCTTAAACTTGTTCAAGAGAAATGCCCATTTCGAGAGCAGGAGGAGACTATTTTTGAGAATATGCTGCCGGAATGACTGGCTCAGTTATCGAGCCAGTCATTCCAGTTGTAGGTTTTCAAAAATAATCTTCGGTAAGTCTGCAAATAGAAATTTCTCAAGAACACTGCAGAAGCCATGTTTGTCAGGCTTGGTTAAACTGTGCAAACCAGAAATGACATTCTTTATGATGGAAGGAATATTCTTTTGAATATTTTGAAACTAATGTCCTGAAAGTAATGTGGCTGGTAGCTCTGGCTGCCCATTTCATTTCCAAATATTCAATGTCTTAAGTCATAGTTGTCTTATAATAGAGGGATCCATTTTCAGCTATGCCCCGCTTATTTCTTGCTATGTCCCACTCATTTCTAGCTATGCCCCGCTTGAATTGACCATGAAAAACAATCATTGACTATGCAGGTTAAATGGCACCACAGACCATGGTCAACCATGATCAACAAATTTCTCATGAGCATGATAAAACCATGTTTGACGGTTGGCGATAGGTCATGGTTTGACCATGGTCGACAGTGATTTGAATGGTGACATTTGACCATGGTCAACAAGGGCCTGACTGAGATGCCATTGAACCTGCATAGTCAGACCATGGTCTGAAGGGTGGTGCTCCACCATGGTCTGACTGGTACTATTTAACCTGCATAGTTGACCATTGGTCCGCAATCCAGCTCCACTTTTGTAACAAAGTGTACATGTGCCAGACTGTACAGCCTACAACTGTGTGCTACTTTGGTCTTAGCCAAATGGCAGAGAAGCGATTACAACATTGTAAGCATTGTCATGAGCTACTGTACGATAATAGTCATGAAGATATAAAATATTGATCAATCTTTCCAGATATATGAAAATATTGACTATGAAAATTTTTGGAGTAGTTAACCTACATTGGCATTATTTGAAATAAAGTGTATACATGAATTCAGTGTGTATTATTACCTGTGTGCTTCTATCTATATGGCATTTACTGTTCAAATGTCATAATTAATGATGATTGATGATTACATAATTTATGTGCAATAGAATAATTAAGACATTAACTGCAAAGACACACGTTTTCAATGAAAGAGTTTCCTCCCTTATTAAATTACACCTACCATGATCAAAACATGGTCGATCATGGTCAAATAATTGTTCCTGAAAATGTTGCAAAACTGTTTAAAAAGGGCATTTTAAGAATTTTAATGTTTAAGAAGTGTTCTCCAGTTGTTCCCGAAAATATTCCAGAGCAGTTTAGGAACATTTTAAGAGGTTAAGTTCAAGAATTGTTCTTCAGTAATATTTTTTTAGCTATTGAGTGACATCCCTGACCATGATATCACTGTCAATAGGAATAACATTGAAATTCTCCAGTAAGCCGGGTCGACCGTGATATATCACAGTCAATGAAGGACTTTGATAATTGTTAAAAATATTGGTGACATACCTGCATGACCATGAACTAACTGACCATGATACCACTGTCAATAGGAATAACATTGAAATTCTCCAGTAACCATGGTCGACGATGATATATCATGGTCAATGAAGGACTTTGATAATTGTTTAAACTATAGCTGACATATCTGACCATGACCTGACCATGGCTAAGTTCGGATATGTTATCAAGGTACTCCGATCAAAGGTATCATGTGGTTGGTTTACCTGTCAACGCATGCGCATACTTACTCTTGCTTGAAGCAGGATTAATCAAGTAGAATTTATACCACGTGATAGCGTTATCCGATTATGCTCTCGGACATTCAGGTATGTAATTGGAGTAAGCAGGATACCTCGATAACATATCCAAACTTAGCCCATGATATCACTGTCAATAGGAATAACATTGAAATTCTCCAGTAACCATGGTCGACCATGGTCAATGAGGGACATTGATAATTCTGAAAAATATTTGTGTCAATAGACATCTGACCATGAACTGACCATCATTGACCATGCAGGTTAAATGGGATCACAGTCAGACCATGGTCAAACATGATCAAAAAATTTCTCATGACCCTGATAAAACCATGTTTGACGGTTGACGACAGAACATGGTTTGACCATGGTCAAACAGAATATGGTTTGACCATGGCCAAACACGATTTGAATGGTGACATTTGATTATGGTCAACAATGGCCACTGTCAATAAGAATAACACTGAAATTCTTCAGTAATCGTGATCAACCATTGTATATGGTCAGTGAGGTAGAAATTCGGTTACACATGAACTGACTATCAAGTGACCATGATATTATGGTTGATAACAAAACATGAAATTTATGGCAAACATGGTCACATAAGTTTCTTCATGGCCATCTGACCACGATGTACTGACCATGTTAACATGGTCATTGGGACCATGGTCAGGTAAGCAAAAACATCATGGTCAAACCATGAACTACCGGTCGACTGTGACATCATGGTCAGCAGGAAATCGGGAATGCCCCACTCATTTATGGCTATGCCACGCTTATCTCTTTCTATGGTCCGCTCATATCTCGCTATGCCCCACTCATTTCTAGCTATACTCCGCTCATTTCTAGCCATGGCCTGCTCATTTCTAGCTATGCCCCTCTCATTTCTAGCTATGCCCCTCTTCTTTTCGTTCGCTGATCATACCGCCAGTCCTGTAAGTGAATATCGACATGATCATAAGTGCTAAGTGCGTGGATCCATGGTTTATTAGAGTGCGCCGTGCAGCCTGGAACCTCCGTCTTCAGCACTCGAGGTTTCTGTCAGGGGTACCTCACCCGTACCTCCTTTAGTCGCCTCTTACGACACGCAGAGGATACGGAAGGTGTATTCTAAGCCCCACCTACAGGGCAAACTATGCCCCTCTCATTTCTAGCTATGCCCCGCTCACTTGTAGCTATGCCCCGCTCATTTATAGCGATGCCCTGCTAATTTCTAGCTCTGCCCCGCTCATTTCTAGCTATGCCCCGCTCATTTCTAGCTATTCCCCGCTCATTTCTAGCTATGCCCCACTCATTTATAGCTATGCCCCGCTCATTTATAGCTATTGCCCGCTCATTTATAGCTATGTCTCGCTCATTTATAGCTATGCCCCACTCATTTATAGCTATGCCCTGCTAAAATCTCGCTATGCCCCTCTCATTTCTAGCTATACCCCGCTCATTTCTAGCTATTCCCCACTCATTTCTAACTATTCCCCACTTATTTCTAGCTATGCCCCATTCATTTATAGCTATGCCCCACTCATTTATAGCTATGCCCCACTCATTTATAGCTATTGCCCGCTCATTTATAGGTATGTCTCGCTCATTTATTGCTATGCCCCGCTCATTTCTAGCTATGCCCCGCTCATTTCTAGCTATTCCCCACTCATTTCTAACTATTCCCCACTTATTTCTAGCTATGCCCCACTCATTTATAGCTATGCCCCACTCATTTATAGCTATGCCCCACTCATTTATAGCTATTGCCCGCTCATTTATAGGTATGTCTCGCTCATTTATAGCTATGCCCCGCTCATTTCTAGCTATGCCCCGCTCATTTCTAGCTATTCCCCACTCATTTCTAACTATTCCCCACTTATTTCTAGCTATGCCCCACTCATTTATAGCTATGCCACGCTCATTTATAGCTATTGCCCGCTCATTTATAGCTATGACTCGCTCATTTATAGCTATGTCTCGCTCATGTATAGCTATGCCCCGCTCATTTATAGCTATGCCCCGCTAATTTCTAGCTATTCCCCACTCATTTATAGCTATGCCCTGCTAATTTCTAGCTCTGCCCCGCTCATTTCTAGCTATGCCTCGCTCATTTATAGCTATGCCCCACACATTTATAGCTATGCCCCGCTCATTTATAGCTATGACTCGCTCATTTATAGCTATGGCCCGCTCATTTATAGCTATGCCCCGCTCATTTATAGCTATGACTCACTCATTTATAGCTATGACTCGCTCATTTATAGCTATGACTCGCTCATTTATAGCTATGACTCGCTCATTTATAGCTATGGCCCGCTCATTTATAGCTATGCCCCGCTCATTTATAGCTATGACTCGCTCATTTATAGCTATGGCCCGCTCATTTATAGCTATGCCCCGCTCATTTATAGCTATGCCCCGCTCATTTATAGCTATGCCCTGCTAAAATCTAGCTATGCCCCTCTCATTTCTAGCTATGCCCCGCTCATTTCTAGCTATTCCCCACTCATTTCTAACTATTCCCCACTCATTTCTAGCTATGCCCCACTCATTTATAGCTATGCCCCGCTCATTTATAGCTATTGCCCGCTCATTTATAGGTATGTCTCGCTCATTTATAGCTATGCCCTGCTCATTTATAGCTATGCCTCGCTCATTTATAGCTATGCCCTGCTAATTTCTAGCTCTGCCCCGCTCATTTCTAGCTATGCCTCGCTCATTTATAGCTATGCCCCACTCATTTATAGCTATGCCCCGCTCATTTATAGCTATGACTCGCTCATTTATAGCTATGGCCCGCTCATTTATAGCTATGCCCCGCTCATTTATAGCTATGACTCGCTCATTTATAGCTATGACTCGCTCATTTATAGCTATGACTCGCTCATTTATAGCTATGGCCCGCTCATTTATAGCTATGCCCCGCTCGTTTATAGCTATGACTCGCTCGTTTATAGCTATGGCCCGCTCGTTTATAGCTATGCCCCGCTCATTTATAGCTATGACTCGCTCATTTATAGCTATGACTCGCTCATTTATAGCTATGACTCGCTCATTTATAGCTATGACTCGCTCATTTATAGCTATGACGCGCTCATTTATAGCTATGCCCCGCTCATTTATAGCTATGCCCCTCTCATTTATAGCTATGACTCGCTCATTTATAGCTATGACTCGCTCATTTATAGCTATGACTCGCTCATTTATAGCTATGACTCGCTCATTTATAGCTATGACGCGCTCATTTATAGCTATGCCCCGCTCATTTATAGCTATGCCCCGCTCATTTATAGCTATGACTCGCTCATTTATAGCTATGACTCGCTCATTTATAGCTATGACTCGCTCATTTATAGCTATGCCCCGCTCATTTATAGCTATGCCCCGCTCATTTATAGCTATGCCCGCTCATTTATAGCTATGCCCCGCTCATTTATAGCTATGCCCCGCTCATTTATAGCTATGCCCCGCTCATTTATAGCTATGACTCGCTCATTTATAGCTATGCCCCGCTCATTTATAGCTATGACTCGCTCATTTATAGCTATGACTCGCTCATTTATAGCTATGGCCCGCTCATTTATAGCTATGGCCCGCTCATTTATAGCTATGCCCCGCTCATTTATAGCTATGCCCCGCTCATTTATAGCTATGACTCGCTCATTTATAGCTATGGCCCGCTCATTTATAGCTATGCCCTGCTAATTTCTAGCTCTGCCCCGCTCATTTCTAGCTATGCCTCGCTCATTTATAGCTATGCCCCACTCATTTATAGCTATGCCCCGCTCATTTATAGCTATGACTCGCTCATTTATAGCTATGGCCCGCTCATTTATAGCTATGCCCCGCTCATTTATAGCTATGACTCGCTCATTTATAGCTATGACTCGCTCATTTATAGCTATGACTCGCTCATTTATAGCTATGGCCCGCTCATTTATAGCTATGCCCCGCTCATTTATAGCTATGACTCGCTCATTTATAGCTATGGCCCGCTCATTTATAGCTATGCCCCGCTCATAGCTATGACTCGCTCATTTATAGCTATGACTCGCTCATTTATAGCTATGACTCGCTCATTTATAGCTATGACGCGCTCATTTATAGCTATGACGCGCTCATTTATAGCTATGCCCCGCTCATTTATAGCTATGCCCCGCTCATTTATAGCTATGACTCGCTCATTTATAGCTATGACTCACTCATTTATAGCTATGCCCCGCTCATTTATAGCTATGCCCCGCTCATTTATAGCTATGCCCCGCTCATTTATAGCTATGCCCCGCTCATTTATAGCTATGCCCGCTCATTTATAGCTATGCCCCGCTCATTTATAGCTATGCCCCGCTCATTTATAGCTATGACTCGCTCATTTATAGCTATGACTCGCTCATTTATAGCTATGACTCGCTCATTTATAGCTATGACTCGCTCATTTATAGCTATGACTCGCTCATTTATAGCTATGGCCCGCTCATTTATAGCTATGGCCCGCTCATTTATAGCTATGCCCCGCTCATTTATAGCTATGCCCCGCTCATTTATAGCTATGACTCGCTCATTTATAGCTATGGCCCGCTCATTTATAGCTATGCCTCGCTCATTTATAGCTATGACTCGCTCATTTCTCACTTAACCCTTTAACACTCATATCAGCCAAAAACGGCTTCTGCAGTGGTCTTAAGAAATGTGCATTTGCCGACCAAGAGATTATTTTTGAAAATTTACAACTGGAAAGACTGGCTCGACGACCGAGCCAGTCATTCCAGTTGTAAATTTTCAAAAATAGTCTTCTCTTGCTTTGCCAATGGACATTTTCTATTAAAGAATTGAATGTTTTAAAACAAATTTCAGTGTTAAAGGGTTAAGCTCTGCCCATTTTTTACGTGTACTATTAGAATCGATTTAAAACATTGAAACTTGAATTCCCAGCATCTAAATCTCACGTTATTTATAAATACAGGTAAGCTACTCCATATTCTGAAACTAATTTTACTGGCTCTATGGCAACAATAGCTCCCAGTCAAATTGGTTTCAAAGTATTCAACAGAATGTTTATTAATCAGAAACAATATACACTTTATAGTGTTGCGAGAGAGTTTTGTATTTTTGTAACAGAGACAGCAGCTAACAAGTGACATAGTTCATTATGATGTTAGACATTTGAGTGACAGATCGGAACCGTCTATTAACCTTTGAATTTGTTGAAAAAAAGTTCAATTTTCTCATAAAAAATGTCCATTTGCAGACCAAGAGAACACTATTTTTTACAATTTACCACTGGAATGACTGGCTCGGTTATTCTCTTGGTTTGCAAATGGACATTTTCTATGAGAAAATTGAAATTCAAGTGTTAAATGGTTAATAGACGGCTCCGATATGGATGTTTATTTGCATGACAAGAGAAGACTATTTTTGAAAATTTACCACTGGGATTACTGGCTCAGTTACCGAACCAGGCATTCCAGTGTTAATTTTTCAAAAATTGTTTTCTTTTGTCATGCAAAAAGATATTCCTCACGACCACAACAGGGTTCTTTTTAAACCATTAAAGGGTTCAATTGTAAATTTGTCAATGAAATTCAGATAGACAATTCATACACTCGATACAGACATTTACATTTTTATGACAGTGATAGAGGTATATGTTATGTGATGCCAGCTAACATGTGACATAATGGATGAATCCACGTTTGCCTATGGCCTGCCCATTTCTATCTAAACTCTGCTCATTCCTTTGCCCGTGTTGGTATCGATTTATCTACTTTTAATCCAATTTCATGATAACTAGTATATAGCCAACCTGTTGAATATTATGAAAATAATCTGCCTGGGGAATGTTGGTGCCTATGGGATTATCGGGAAATAACCTGTGCTTAGTCGCCTGACACCTTACGACCACCCATTATCGTGTAATGCGATCATGGCTTTATAGAAATATGAATACAGCAAAAATTTGCCAGTATAGAGAACAATGGGTTGTAAACAACCTGTGACATGATAAAGAAGATACTGTCAGAATGGATGACTTTGATCTGTCACTCGAGTATAGGATATCATAATCAATGGATGAATCCGATCTGTCAGTTAAACCTTTAACACTCAAATTTGTTCAAGAAAATTTAAATTTTCTCAGAAAATGTCCATTTGCAGACCAAGACGACTATTTTTGAAAGTTTGTCATTGGAATGACTGGCTCGGTTATCGAGCCAGTTATTACAGTGGTAAATTTTCAAAAATAGTCTTCGCTTGTACTGCAAAAGGACATTTCTCAAGACCACTGTAGAAGCCGTTTTTGGCTGATATGAGCATTAAAGAGTTAATGTTTTCCATTTCCTACAGGAGTGTCACTCCATGAACAAGCAGGCTCGTTTGTCACAGAAACTGGTGCTTACAAAAAGCCGCACTCTAAAATCAATCGTGAATGGTCAATCGAGGAGCTTCGAGAATTCATCATCAGTATTTATCCGACGGTCCCGTTACGAGAAGTTGGATTCACTTTCGCAAAGGCTAACAATGTGCGGCGTTTGTTTCCATTTTATCCAAATTCTATTTCTGAAATTGAACAACATTTGGTCAGAGGGAAGTTATTTATTCGGCCAGCAAGTGCTCTTTGTCTGGACAGAGAGAAATCAGCATGTTACGATAGTGCATTAATGGAACAGCCAACATGTGAGGATTCCTGAATTGACTCATCGAGCCAGTCATTCCAGTGGTAAATTTTCAAAAATAGTCTACTGGTCTGCAAATGGACATTTCTTCAAGACCACTGCAAACACCATTTTTGAATGTTAATTGTCAAGACATTTGCCAAACATGGCTTGTGTGGTTATGAGAAATGTTCAATTGGATGCCAAGAATAGACTATTTTCGAAGATTTAAAACTGGCGTGACAAAATTAAGCTTGATAACAACTCGAGCCAGTAAAAATCATTACAGTGCAAAATTTTCAAAAATAGTCTCAACATGGCCAGTAATTTGACATTCGTCAACCCTTGGTGGTTAAATTTGGTCAATAGTCATCAAATTTGGTCAAGAAAAGTAAAATATTTACTTATTGAATGTCCATTTGCGGATCAAGTGAAGACTATTTTTGAAAATTTAATACTGGAATAACTGACTCAGTGATAGAGCCAGGTATTCCAGTGATAAACATTTTTTTAAATACTTGGCCTGCAAATGATGATTCCTGAAAACCATTGCAGAGGTCAGTTTAGGCCGGCTTGACCATTAAATGGATAAGCAAATATTTTGATTTTCTTGACCAGTCTGGACAATTACAGGGTACAAAAGTAATAGTCAATATAGGGATCCATTTCTAGCTATGCCCCGCCCATTTCTAGCTAAGCTATGCCCACATTTTTGCACGTGTTGCGATTGGTTTATATACCTTGCTCCCTAAATTCACAGTATCCCAATTTCAAGGTAGCTTATACCAGTAAGCTGTTGGATATTTTGAAAGTAATTTGACTGAGGCTGTTGCTGCATATCGCAGCAACAGCTCCCAGTCAAATTGGTTTCAAGATATTTCAATAGAATATTTATTAAGTAGTAAAGACATACAATTCGAACACTTTACAGACTTTTTCGTGTTCGTTATGGAGCTAGATACATCGCTATGTATTGTGATGTCAGCCTGCATATATTATGTAATTGAATATGACATCCTATTCATATGTGACAGATTCGATCCCTCCCGCTTCCCTGAACTGAAGTGCCTATAAATCTCCACAACGATCATAAATCATAGAGCAGTTCTTTTATGGAAATTTCATCGCTATAAACAGTTAAGATTGGTCCATTTTTCTGGTTGCGCTTTTGTTCTCGAAAATGTCATCTTAGGACTGCTGTACAGATCAGGCTGAAACTCATTAGATTGGCTTGATAACTAAGGGAGATTAATGTTTGTCGAGAACGTGATCCTTGATAAAACATTGCTGTATTGAATTGGACCAATCAAAATTTAGCATTTGGTGGACATATTGTATTTTTTTTGGCTGGCTGGAACCCAAAATTTGATCTGATTGTGTGGTCAGCGTCCATCATTAATTCCTACTAAATATCATGCATACTGAATTCCAAGTTTGTATCTTATGTCTATGTCTTGTTACTGCGGAATTTAAAGAATTATGTCTTCAAATGTTAATGGTTAAAATGTTAAAGATCCAGGTGAGCGTTAAGGCCCTTGAGCCTTCTGCTTTTTTTTAACATAGCTGATCATCTTAAATTTATATCCCTTCCTTGTGTATGATTGATACTCCCGAACATGCATTTTTATAGCTTGCCATGATCGTCACTGCGCCATAGTTACCTTATAGTGGCACATTGGTTGCATGAGTGCAGTTTTATCTATGCCCCGCCCATCTCTAACTAAGCTCAACCCACAGTTTGCTCGTGTTGGGATCGATCGAACCTAGTGGCCTTTCTGAATTTCAATTTCAAGAAAACTATGCAGTTAAGAAGTTGAATATTTGTAAACTAATTTCGCCCAGTCAAATTAGTTTCAAAAGATTCTTCAACAGCATACTTATTAGATAGTAAAGACATACAATTTGTACAACTTGACGGACTATTTTAGGTTAAAGACGGACTATTTCTGTCAATTGGATTGGGGATTATGACACTGGATTGTGACGTAGTTGATTATGACGTCATGTGATTGACCTATAAACTGGATACCTCAATTTATTCTCCACCTTGAGCATCTTAGCCTGCATCATTCCTCTGGTAAATTTTCTAAAATGATCTCTTGGTCTGCAAATGGACATTTTCAGTGAGAAAATTTAAATTTTGTAGAACAAATTTGAGATTTAAAGGGTTACTGAAAACCACCTGTATTTAATGGTCATTGTATTGCTCATTTAACCCTTTACTGGTCAAATCTGGTCAAGAAAATTTCAATATTTCCCTATTGAATGTCCATCTGCAGGTAAAGAGAAGAGTATTTTTGAAAATTTACTACTGGAATAATTGGCTCGATTATCGAGCCAGCCATTCCAGTGGTAAATTTTCAAAAAATACTGTAAAGACCAGTTTTGACCGGCTTGACCATTAAAGATGTAATAGTATTACACGCTTGACATACATATTTATGGTATGAATTCAGCGCACTAATTTGAGATAATATATGATGTTAAATTTTAATATTAAAAATAAAAGAATAAAATCAAATTTCATTATTCGAAATTCGTCTTTGTTCATTATTCTTCTGCCACTGTTTTAGGCACATTCATGGTAGATTGCGTAAAGCTGAAGGGTCATTATGAAACAAAATAATAAGTGAATTAACTATTCATGTTTGCAATTTGTAACAGGTAAGCGTCCGCCATATTGTATTGTGGCAGCCATTTTCTTTTCCCCACGCTTCCAGCCTAATAATAAAGCTCGTCAAATCTTAATCCGTCCCATTTACTTTTTGATGCCTTGTGTGTGACATGACGCATCTAAGGAGAGCCCTAATATCAGTGTTTCTTCAAATAAAATACAGAGATATCATGAACTGAGGACACAAAAATGAAACAAATATGTTGATAATTATCATCCAGGATAAATATCCATTCACAATCGGATATAAATCGAGTAGTTATTCTCTCTCAGACCAGATATTCCACCTTGCACGAACTCCAGGACATATTGAAAATGCCAACAATGCTGACGTCATCTATCTGTGTGTAGATCAATTCAATTAGTTTATTTGCATATCAAAGATAAGCGTGCTCGACAAATAGTACGGTCTAGTCTGCTGAGCGCCTTTGTAATCTGAATCGAGATTTTACCAAATCCCTGGACTGGAATTCCTAATATAATAGGGGAGCGTAGGGCAATGTGTAAGCATTTTCATATACTATGCGTGATTTTTGAAACATAAAAAAGGATATTGTGGTTTGGCGAGAGGGAACTAATAAGCAACTCTCTGCCCCATCCGTCATCATACACACACTCACACTCACACACACGTACGCACACGCCTGCACACACCATTGCCGCTGCCGTGGCCACCACCGCCACCATTGCTGCTGACACTGCAGCCACTGATGCTACCGCCAATAACGACATAACTACCAACAGTAACAGCTACGACCAGTTGTGGCGCTGTTGTAAAAGATACTTAGAACCACCATTACAATAATAATTTCAACCAGCACCAATACCAATAAAACACCTACAATAACGAACATCACCACTACGGCAAGAAGCACCATCAGCACAAACCACCCCCACCACCATATCCACAATCACAATCACCACCAACCACTGCAGCAAGAAAACTATATTGCCTCATCGGAAATCCGCACCATGTTTATGATGTACCAAATTTCTCCCCACTCCCACCAGCCCACCCTTCCCTCATCTCTGTGATAATGATATGGATAACTCATATAACAAATTCGGTTGAATTTCAATGAACCATTTTGGTCGAGATATTGCAAAGAACGAGATGTTTATAAGTAAACTGTTGACCACGCCACTGGCCATAGGAGCCAGGGCCGAATATAAATGTTCTAATCTAATCTGCAATCATATGGGTAGCTTGCATAACAATTTTGGTTGAATTCTACCAAGCGGTTCTGACAGACAGACAGGCAGGCGGTATATCTTATACGTGGATAGCTGCAGATCGCAGTTCAATATACCGCCATGTCCTTAGTCAGTTAACCAATCACAAAGCATATCTGGAAAATATCTAAAAACTTCTCAATTTGACTAAAATTTTAACACATGGAATGAAGCTGCAATGCAAGACGATTTGCGGACCGTGGTCATATTTCAGATAAAAGAATCCTGATTACAGACAGATAAACACTAGATCTATTTCGGGAACTAATGGTTCAATTTGGCTCAAATTTTATCACAGTACTTTGAGTGTGATGCGACAAAATTCGTAAGATTTGGAAAATAAAGAAATCGGGAACCCGCAGCTACTGAGATTATATTGAGTTTGTTTCAACATGTGATGGATAAATATCAACCACAAATCAACCTCAAAACAATATAACCCCGATCAGAACACTAGGGTGATGGAGAAGACTGCTAACAGAGAAAAGCACTGACAAGGGAAGGTAAGGTGGTGGTGGCGATGGATGGTGGAGGTGGTGCTGGTGATCCTGGTGGTGGTGGTGGTGGTTATGGGGACGACAACGACAACAGTGGCGATGATAATGATGATGATGATGGTGGAAAGAAAAATGGCGCTCTATAAACAAGGTGGGATTTCGATCCTATAAAGACTTCCGAACTCATGGATATACCTCTGTTGTTATCGTCGTCGTCATTATCATCATCGTCATCGTCGTGGTACCGAGATAGT
The DNA here is from genome assembly GCA_034401795.1 of Chaetoderma sp. LZ-2023a. Taxonomy (NCBI): domain Eukaryota; kingdom Metazoa; phylum Mollusca; class Caudofoveata; order Chaetodermatida; family Chaetodermatidae; genus Chaetoderma; species Chaetoderma sp. LZ-2023a. Next base: position 9,878,471 of record CM067364.1, read on the forward strand.
AGTAATAGCAGCAGCAGTAGTAGTAGTGCCGGGTTTGGGTGGGTGGGGGTCTAATGTGGGGGAGTCGGGTTGTTGGTGGTGGTGGCGGAGTTGGTGGTTGTCGTTGTGATGGTGAAGTGGGAGTGGAGCGAGATTGGTAGTCGTAGTGGTACTGGTATTGATAGCTCACTCCCACATCATTTTGCATTTTACCAAAATCGGTCGTTGCCAAATATAATGTATATGGACATATTACCCCGATCTCCCCTATACTACTGTGAATTCGTATCAGTGTCTCTGCGTAAAAACGTAAAATCATGCATTCTACCGACGTCGTATAAGATATACACACATGTTAGAGGCAGTCTCCGCGACTGTATTGTTTAGGCCTCATTCGCTTTGATATGCAAATAAACTAATTCTATTGAATTGAATTGATCTACACATAGATCGATGACGTCAGCGTTATTGATATTTCCAAAATCTCTTGGTGTTCGCGCAAGGTGGACTAGCTCGTCTGAGAGAGAATAACTACACATTTATATTCAATTTTGAATGGATATTTATCCCGGATGGGATAGAACGTAATTATAAACATATTCATTTCCTTCTTGAATCCTCAGTTCGTGATTTCTCTGTATTTTATGTGAAGAAACTTTGATATTGTGGTGCTTGCTAGACGTCTTACAGGGAAGGCATAAAAAGTGAATGGGGACGGATTTAGATTTGACGAGCCTTTTTATTACGTCGAAGGTGTGGGGATAAGAAAATGGCCGCCGCAAAACAATATGGCGGACGCTTACCTGATACAAATTGCAAACATGAATAATTAATACACTTACTATTTTTTTTACTAAAAGTATTTCTTAATTTCATAATGACCCATCAGCTTTAATGAAAAGATGACGCTAGTCCAAGATCTATGACACGCTATCCGTCATGTCAGAATGTTTATACTGCAGAGAATCGGGGAACTAGACTAAGATGATGCTACCTTTGCAATTTGTCCTCTAGTTTCACTAGTTTAGATTTTTTTGCAATTTATACCATTAAATGTCTCGCCGCTTCAAGCCACCAGACAATAATTTCAATGGGCAATAAATCTGGACCAGCTGAATATTTTGAAAACAATTTGACTGAAGGTTGTTGGTGACTGAGTTAACGACAAATCTGAGTTAAATTGTTTTCAAAATATTTAGCCGGTCCAGAGATATAACCCTTTGAATATGTCGTATGCAAAAACTCTGCACTCAGTTAAGTTTTAATTTCTAACCATGATTGCATGATATAGCATTCTGTTATATTTACAGGTGTTGCCAAGAGTAAAGGCAAGCTTCGTTTCACAGATTTGTTTCAACATGAAAACCCTTCTGCTCAAGTGTCGACACAATTCCATGACGCATCTCATAGTTCCTTATTACCAAGCTTAACTGAGCTTCAAGAAAACAGCTTCCAGTTCCGCTGCATGTATTGTGAGGAAGAAATAACTGGAGTTGGTTCGTTTCGGAGACACTTATACGAAATGCATTTAGATCGCAATTTGGAGAACTACTCGTGAATCGTATAATAATAATAATAATAATCGTTATTTATTGAGGGTAGCACTTCAAGTACACGGCCTGATCTAGCAGAGGCCCTCATTAACATATATACAAATTTTTATATATATAATATGTACAAATTTATACATCTATGTACAGACAAGGAACTTAGGGAATCTATTTCTTATAATCATATAATATTCTGAATGTATTAAGAGTAATTTGAACAAAAGCTACTGATGCTTTCAACAGCAGCAAACTTTCAATCAAATTAGCATTGATATATTCAGCATTGTAAAGTAAATTCCTTTCTTTTCTGCTGAAATGCTTTGGAAACAATGCAAGAAATAGAAATAACGATATTTTTATGTGCTAAAATATAGAAACTAATTCTCAATTTCGTAGACAAATACAGCTAAGCACATTATAACATACGATTATACATACATACAGAAACAATAGAATTAGTAAAATTATTATCATTACCCACGCCGTCGAATGTCTTAACCCTTTAGTGACTAAATTTGTCAGGAAAACCTCGATTAGGTCTATCTATTGTGAAATGTCCGTTTCCAGAACAAGACAATGCCATTCTTGGAAATTTACCACCGGAAAGACTGGCTCGATTATCGCGCCTGTCATTCCTGTCATAAATTTTCAAAAATAGTCCTCTGGACTGCAAATGGTCATTTCTCTAGCCGATTTTATGGACTTGTTTCTAGGCTTGTGCATTTATGGGTCAAAGAGCGGAAGAATCACCAAATTTGACATAGCACTTCATAATGTAGGATAAAATCAGAAGGTTCAATCGAAGGTTTGTATCTTAAAGGTTAATTAGGCATATATAGTTTACTGAAATTAAGAACTCACCAAAGCACATGCACTCCCAATCACACACACTCACTTCCACACGCACATGAACTCATGTACATACACTCCCGTGGGTTTACATCCAATATAGTAGGTCTACGCCAACATCTAACCATTTCAACACTAGTATTAGAACTCAAGGCATGCTATTAAGCTGTTGCATATCTTAAGCATAATTTGAATGAAAGGTCTTGATACCTTCGGCAGCAACACTATCCAGTCAAATTAGTATCAAAATTATACAGCAAGGGAACCTATTTTGTGTCTACATTTCGTGCTCTAATGATAAAGGATCGGGAAAGTTGAAAAATATACGATAGATATATTCATCACAAAGTAAGCATATGGCCCGTAAGTGTGCACAATCACATAATAATGTGACGGACAATAGTATAATACAATTTCATAATGCATACACAAAACTATTTACATTAGGAGAAGTATTTTCCATGTATGTACTATATGACTATCCTGAAACTCTAACCTTTGGATTGGCGATATGTGAAATGGTCATTTGCTGGTCCGGAGGAGTGTTTACGACAATTGGACACAGGAATGATTGACTCGGTTACCGAGCCAGTCATTCCAGTGCTCCATTGTCGGAAACACTCCTCTCCTAGGCCGCCAATGTCCTTTCATTGTATGTTTAAGGTTCTCTTTTTTTCCTTTTTTTTTCTCTTTTTTTTTAAACATTTTTTTTTTATTGTAATAAATGTATTTAGAGAAAAGGATCTTGTGGCATGCTCGTTTAACACACAAATATCCTTTTCAAATAGAAATATTACATAACGGTAGTTAAATTAGCGAGCGTGCGAGTGAGCGAGCGAAAGAGAGAGAGAGAGAGAGAGAGAGAGAGAGAGAGAGAGAGAGAGAGAGAGAGAGAGAGAGAGAGAGAGAGAGAGAGAGAGAGAGAGAGAGAGAGAGAGAGAGAGAGAGAGAGAGTGTGCAAACGAGAGAGCCTTTATAAATGATATCACAAAGAACTATTAGCATTACATTGCTCGGAAATGATCATATGCAGACCAAAAGAACACTCCTCCTGAAAATGTATGACCCGAATGACAGGCTCAGTCAGTGAACCAGTCATTCCAGTGGTAAACCCACAAAGAGCAGTTGACCTTTCGGTCCGCAGATGGCCACCTCCCAACAGACAATGCTCTGGAGAGTGCTCTAACTGTCTTTAAAGCAGACATTAATTTAATTCAAATGATTATAAATAAACAATTGTTAAATATAATTTAATAGAAGATGTGTATGTGTAGACCAGGAGAAGACTTCTCGAAGATTCATCACTGCAACGACAGGTTCAGTTGCTGAGCCAATGATTCCAGTGAGGAGCCCTCGAAAACAGTTGACTCCTGGCCAGCAGATGGGCATTTTGTTCAACATATTGCTAACCTAACGGGATATACACATTATAACTGTTCTCAGTGATTTTAATTTGCAGTTATAACTAGGTTGTTATTACTAATTATCAGGACTATTGTTCCGATGCCCATTTGCGGGTCTGGGAGAAGTGTTTCCGAGAATTGGACACCGGAATGACTGGCTCGGTTTCTGAGTCATTCATTCCGCTGCTCATTTTCCGGAAACACGCCTCTCTTGATCAACAAATGGTCATTTTTGTATGTTTTATCTCTATTGTGCTAAATGATCAGGGTTATTGTTCTTCCTAGTACTTATATTTGATAATATTGGATTGTCCGGCACTGTAATTATCAGTTACTTTTGTTATTGTTTTGTGCACAATTCGTTTTCAATGTCCTCTGTAAATTAAGCAAAGCTATTGGTGGAGGTGATTTAGGTGGTCACACTTGGCCACTCCTGGCGTGTCCTTGATTGTTGTAAATCGCAGGAGATTCCGCGGCGAAGACGGGTAACCTTATCTCCAGGGCAATGGGGCAAAACAGAAGAAAATGAAAACATTATTATTATCATCATTATACGGGTAAACAATCACACATATTTGCGATGAATGATCCGAGTGTCGGAGAATGTTTAATATTAATAGTTAAAGAATTCCACATTTTTGTTGCTGTGTATGTAAAACTGTTTTTCCCGTAATCCGTTCTTATTTTTGGAGGCTTTAATTGACCGTTCGTTTTTTACCGTAAATTCAGTGTATGCGTGTCTTCTACAAATGTGAACAGATCTTTCATGTACTTCGGTGCAAGGTCGTTTAATGATTTATATGTCATAATATTTGTTTTAATTGTCATTCTTTGCGTTAGTGTAGTCCAGTTTAATTCTACATACATTTGTTTTGACGGTGTTCGAAAGGGGACTTCTAATATTATTCGAGCTGCACGCTTTTGTAATTTTTCAAGTTTATTTAACAATGTAGGCGTGCCAGCGTAATAGACAAGACAGCAGTAATCAATGTGTGAAAGGATGTATGCCTTGTAAAACAGGTTTCGCTCATCAACATTCATATATTTCTTATTTTTCTTTAACATATAGATAAGTGAAGCTATTTTGCTGCAAATTTTTCTTACGTGCTGGTCCCATGAAAGAGTGTCATTAATATGTACGCCTAAAAGTTTCGCCTCATTTACAATGACTAGTTCACCATTAGATATTGGTATCTTAATTTCCTCATGATTTATCTGCCCTTGTTTACGCTTAGTGCTTATCATTAAAAGTTTAGTTTTCTCCGTATTTAACACCATTTTATTATTTTGACACCAATTTTCTATCACAGACATATCGCTAGTCAGTTGGTCTGTTATCTGTGGAAGTTTTTCAAAATTACAGTTCATCGTCGTATCATCGCAGTACATATCAACATTACTAGTTATTCCCATATGAAGATCGTTTACATACATGATAAATAAGAGTGGTCCCAATACAGAACCTTGAGGTACGCCTACGGTTACCGGAAGATGTCTGGAAATTTTGTCAGAAATTGACACATATTGTTTTCTATTTTCTAAATAAGATGAAAACCATTTTAACGCAAGCTTATCAAATTGATATAGGCCTAACTTTTCTAGTAAAATATCGTGATTAACTAAATCAAAAGCTTTCTTAAAATCTATCAATATAGCGCCGACATAATCACCATTATCTATCGCAAATCTCCATTTTTCGACTAGCTTAAGCAGTGCAGTTTCGCATGAATGCTTCTGACGGAAACCTGACTGAGATTCAGTCAATAAATTGTATTTACTAAGAAATTTATACAAATGGCTATGTATATGTCGTTCAATAATTTTGGAAAGAACAGGTAAAATTGATATTGATCTGTAGTTATTAACCTCTCCTTTGTTGTCTGATTTGTATAACGGTTTCACCTTAGCGCATTTCCACATTGTTGGAAACACGCCTGTATCAATACTTATATTTATAATACGTGTAATTGATGGCGCTATGACTGGTGCCGATAATTTTAAGAAATGTGCATTCAATCCGTCATGGCCCGCGGATTTATTTGTTTTTAACCGACTAAGTTCCTCGTAAACGTTATTAACAGTTATTCTCGGTATCGTAAATTCAATTTCGCTCGGGATTTTCGTTCTAACATGCGTTTTAATGTCGTCTGAAATTATGTGAGATTGCGTCTTTATGGAATTTGCGAGATCTGCCGCGATTGTAGTGAAATACTGATTGAACATTTCGCAATGTTTTTCGACGTCTTTAATTTCATTACTGTTACTATCAAGCAAAGTCAATGGCATTTTGTTAGGTTTCGGATTAATACTCTTCATTATTGTCCATATATGTGAAGGATTCTTTTTATTGTCAGCCAACGCTGTGCTAAAGTAGTTTTTCTTAGATCTTTCGATTAGCGACATTACCTTACGTTTCAACTCTTTATATTTAATCATATCTTTAGCTTTCTTATAATAATCCCTGTCCTTTATGGCCTTCAAAATTTCATCTGTTATCCATCCTGGCTGAGAGAATCGCTTTACTCTACGCTCAACAATAGGGGCGTGTTTATTTAGAATGCCTATAAATGCGTCCTGCCATATCTGCAGCGCTTCATCTGGGTCATTTAGCAAATCAATTATCTCCCAGTTGCAATCGAAAAGATTCTGAAGAAATTTCTGATTGTCAAACCTTTTTCTGCATCTATACTTTATAGTGTGATGACTATGTGATTTTTGTCTGGTGTTTTGTCGCGCACCAAATACGGGATAGTGATCACATGATCCTAAATCTCCTACGCTTACTGACGTAAATTTGTTTCTCTCTGTAACGTATATATGGTCTATTAGGGTAGCTGTTTTGTCCGTAATTCTAGTTGCGCTATTGACTAATTGTTCAAGATGAAATAACTCCATTACTGATAGCCATTTTGGCGTGACTGCTTTTAGAAAATCAAAATTAAAGTCGCCGATTAGAATTATATCCGTGTTATCTGAGTATGCAGGTTCAAGTAGGGCTTCAAAATCGTCGATCCAGCTAACGGGAGAATTTGGAGGTCTATAAACGCAACATAATAAAAATTATTTCGATTTAAAGGGCGTAACCTCGATCCATAATGCCTCTGTATTCGGTGATTCTAAGTCAAGTCTCCTACGATGTGACTGATTTTCGGCTATGTATATTACAATCCCACCTCCTACATTGTTCGGTCTATCTTTCCTCTCAACATTATAACCGTGAATATCTATTAAATTGTCGGCGACGACGCCGCTTATATACGTTTCTGTTATACCAAATATTTCAATTTCTTGTGTAGTTTTCTCCATAATTATTTTTAATTGGCTTAATTTAGGCATTAAGTGTTCAATATTCCAATGTCCAATGCGTATACCTTTTTCCTTTAAGTTAAATGATGGGAAATCAAGGCGTTTTACTAGTTTTATAAACTTCTTGCTACATACCCATTGGTCCACATCAGAGAGGACGTTATTACTGGAATGTGTGTGTGAAAAATTAGTATGGCTTGTTCCACCACAATACCGTATAATATTAATAAAATTGAGAAAATTTACTTTATTATTATCATCATCATCATCATCATCATTATCATCATCATCATCACCACCAGTATCAGCAGCACATGCAATGCTATCAATATATTCATTATCTTTAGCACTATCGTCTATTATATTGTTTGTGTTAGCACAAGGATGTTTCGCTTTAGGGTAAGCTGTAGCAGTAGTATCGGAGGCAGTAGCAGTAGTAATAGTGGTAGCTATATTAGAGACAGTAGAAGAAACATGCGTCATTGAGACGGTTGAATCGGATGCATAGACTGGTGCAGTAGTAAATGGTGTAATTACATTGTGAATGTTTTCGATGATAGTTAAGAGATCATATCTGTTGCTGACGACCACATTATAAACATTGTCAACAATACTATTATGATTATATTTATTATCATGTGAGTTTGTAGGCAAGGAATTTGATCTTACCTTAAAATACGTGTCACCCGTTGGCACTTCTTCTTGGCCAGACTCCTAGCGCCCCGGACACCTGTTGGACTTGTGGCCATGGGCGTGGCATGTGTAACATCTCACTGGTTGGCCGTGGCGACACATGAATGACTTATGGTTAGGTTCTCCACAGTTCTTGCAACTGGCCGAAACGACGATCTGTACATAGTCATTAATACAATGTACCAGTACTGAGTCTCCGGTCATGTTTATGTGTAGTTTATCCGCGTAGTACAGCGAGTTTTCTATAGTTCCTGGTCGGTTCTTTGAGTAGAAATGTCCGGATGTTTCTATAACGGTGAAGTCTAAAAATAGAGCCCGTACGTCCAGGTGGCGATTGAATCTGGCGACGAATTTCTGTCGTCGTGGATTGTCCGCGCGTGGCACTAGTTCACAAATATAGACTTGACAATGGGGCGCTAAACTGTGAATATCTCGCACTAATTCGTCAAATTCACTCATTGCCTCACACAGGTCACCGTCTGAGTTATTAGTCCCTGCCATCACTACCACATTTTTATAGTTCATGAGTTCGATTGAATATAGGATGTCACGGATAGTTTGAATCTTCGCTCCCCTGATACACATAACCTGCACTGTCACATGGAGCCCGCTCTCATTTATACCTTTGATAATTGATGATCCAATAATCAAAGTTTCCTTAGTAGGATCCGCAGTATAGTGGTTAATCGGCTTCTTGGCGTTGGTGACTACGGAGATGGACTTCTGTTCTTTCTGCTGATGAACTCGCACTTCCCGTTTATTATTGCACTGTGTCACGACTTCTTTAACCATGGTTTGCCTATGCACGTCATTTTCAGTCATATTCACACACGGGACTGCTTTATCAGAGTTCTCTTCATCTTTTCGCGTTTTACTGAGAGGCTGTTCATCTTTCTCATGGCCCTTTAGTACATTATTTCCTTGTGTTGCAACAACATCACAGTCACTGTTGTTTAAAGTACGTCCTTCTGTTCCTACACACATATTCCGTGTTGTTTTTGCATATTCGGTCGATACCGCTAGTTTGTCTTCCAAACGCTGATTTTCCGTGGTTAGTTCGTGAATTCGTTCCTCCTTTTCGAGGAGCAGTTTGTATAACTGCATCACCTGGGCAGCGAGTTCATTGTTCACCAGAGTCATGTTATACTTGCTAGCGCACGTCATTCCGGGTGTACTAGTTACCTCGGGCGTGAAGAGTTCGGGTGTATTCTGCATTAAGACTGATAGTTCACCACCCGCTATGCCTACATCATCAACAGCACACACATCATCCGCAACAACTCCTACAGTTTTCATATCAGTGGATACATCTACCGCATTTTGTGTTCATGACCGTGGTTTATTTGTACAGAGAGAATTAGCTCTTGATTGTGAACCGCTATGGCAAGACGAAGGTTAAGTGATCGTGTGAAATGGCAAATCATAGGCATGCATACCGCTGGTATGTCATGCAGAGAGATTGGCAGACAGCTGAACATTAGCCATACTGTAATCAGTCGTTTGATTGCAAAACATGGGCAAACTAACGAGGTGAACGACAGGCCTAGATCTGGAAGACCGAAGAAGACTACTGCCCGTGATGATCGAGCCCTAGTACGCCTTGTTAGGAGATCTCCATTCACCAACAGCAGAGTGCTCAGCCAGCAATGGGAAACGCGCAATAGAGTGTCAATATCTACCGTCAAAAGGAGACTGTATGCTGCTGGCATGAAAGCTAGGAGACCTGTCAGACGTCCTCTCCTCACTGCACACCACAAAGAGGAGCGTCTGAGGTGGTGCAACGAAAGAAGACACTGGAACATGAGATCCTGGAGACGGGTACACTTGTCCGATGAAAGTCGGTTCCTGCTTCATGCCACAGATGGTCGAACTCGTGTATGGAGGTCCAGACGCACGGCGTACGACCAACGTAACATCATGGAAGAAGTTCCATTTGGTGGAGGTTCCGTTATGATATGGGGGTGCATCTCATTTGATTGTAAGCTGGATCTGTTGACTGTACCTGGAACACTAAATGGACAAAGATATCAAGATTCCATACTGGATAGAGTTGTGGTCCCTCATTTTGTAAATCATGCACCTGGAACCCACCCTATATTCATGGATGACAACGCCCGACCACATCGTGCTAGAGCTGTGCATGAATACCTCCGCCAGAATGCCATCGAAACCCTACCATGGCCAGCAAGGAGCCCTGACATGAACCCTATTGAGCATATCTGGGACATTCTGGGAAACATGGTGAGGAGGGATCCTCCTGTGCAGAACCTACAGGAATTAACAGACGCACTCCATCTTGAATGGCAACGAATACCACAATGGCGTATCAGTCGGTTGGTGACCAGCATGAGACGTCGTGTCCAGGCCGTCATCCAGGCACAAGGTGGATATACCCGGTATTAATAATGACAGTCTCAAACTCGTGCACAGATGTTAAACTTCGTTTTCAGACACCATTAATGACAATTTAGCCACGTGTGTCAACTGTAGGGCAATAGTTGTCAGTTGTGTCAACGTAACCATATTCAGGCCTCGTTTTCAAGTTCAAACAAAAACATACAGTGTTTCCCCACCATCATAATCAGCATTCCTCTAGTTGCATTATTACCTCTTGCACTAAGATGGATGGGTACATAAATGTTTATGCTATTGCTTTCTTCATAGCACATGAATATACCCTCGCATGTGCGTAAAAATAGGGTGGTGCTTAACTTTTGCACAGGTGTATATATGTGCGTAAATATAACATTTAGAGTCACAAACTTTTACGGGTAACATGTCAAGTATAACCTAGAAACCAAATTTCTGGCTAATGTTTAAATATAATGGTGATTAAATCACTCATCTATGATGTCATGATTACTTGCGGCCGTATTTACTAATTACAGTTATTAGTATACTAAAGTTCTATCAAGCTCAAAGCAGTTATGTACACACCTGTACCGTTCTACTGTACTCTCCAATGTCCGTCTCTGCAGGATGGGCTATGCCCCACCCATCTCTAGCTAAGCTCCACTCACACATCGCTCATATTGGGATCGATCGATTCCTGAAATCCCTGACTATCAATTTCCTGAAAACTATACAGGTAAGCTGTTGAATATTTTAGAACTAATTTGACTGGGTGATGTTGCTGCCAAAATATTCAACAGCATGTTTATTAAATAGTAAAGACACATTTCGTACAACAACGCATGGTCAGTCATCAACTAAGCATTATTAACGAACTTACCTATGCCATTCATGAAGTCATTGATTATAACGTCATCCTACACTTCACGTAGTTGATTATGACATCATGTGATTGATGAATAACCTGGAAACGTCCATTGACAGTCAGGGCAGACTCGGACTAATGCAGCCATCTGCATGGGCCTGCATTAATGCAGCATTGAGAAAGTGGAATCATGTACGCCTCGGGTAGAGTCGGGTAGAACCCGGAGAGAATCAGCACCTGCAATAAGATTGATGATAACAGCACGTTGGGCTGTATTACCTCATTCACCAGGAAGGATGTGTGGCTCAAGGAAGATCGCCTTAGCTTTATGGCATCAAATGCCACTCATAGTAATTGTCACAAATCATGGAATTTACTGGAATATTTTAAGCGAAATCAATTAGCAGATGAGCCACAGATTTGCGTGTGCTATTGGCCCCTGAAAACTGAGCTAACACCAGCTTTCAGTATTAAGGGAACAGGTTTTAGCCCATCTGGCGAGTATGGATAACTGAGCTTATGCCATGCTGACCCTGTCACTCATCCATCCATCCATCCATCCACCATCCATCCATCTTCCGTCTGTCCATCATCCATCCATCCACTTTTGCTTTGAAACATCTAAACCGTATCGCAAATTTTAACCAAATTTGACTGGAATGATCATATGGTGATAGGCTCTAGTACCTCGATTCAGAATTGTGATCTGGTCAATTTTGTTTGGTGAAAATCTTGGATTTTATGACAAATATACCAGAAATTGTCAAAATGCATCAACTCTTTCATCGCTTGACGGATTTCAAGCAAATTTGTCTAGAAGGACCATATGGGGCAGGCTCCAGAACTTATATTTAGAATCTTAATTTTTCAAATTATTTGGGCCAATATCTGAGATTTTATGAAAAAATTTACACTCGTCCATCAACCTTTGCTTTAAAACGTCTCTTCCTGTACCGCTTTTACATATTTTTAGCCAAAGTTGGGTGGAACAATCCTATCGTAATTGATTGGTCAATTTTTCTCATTGGCCATCTTGGATTTGCCAAAATTTTCTGGAAATTCTTTAAGGCCTTTCTCCTCCTATCGGCCTATTGCTTGGCGAATTTTGGCCAAATTTTGTTGGAAATATCCTCTGGGGTGGGTGGAGGTGCGGTGTGTGGGTGGGGTGAGGGAGGGGCGCGTTGGCTTCAGAACTTCTATACATAATTCTTATGGGTAAAATCATAAAGTATCAATTTAAAGGCAACCATTTTCAAAAGATGTTGAATAGATTTGGCTGAAAAACATAGATGCCTTGGGCAGCAAGGGCTTCGAGCATACATTTCAAATTCTAATGTTCTAGGTTAGCGACAGACCATAATTCGATGCATGTGGCATTTTCAGTTAATGATGTTTATTAGGACCATCATGGATGACTGCTACATCGGATTTCCACCTGGGGTAGAGGGTCACCACTACCTACACCTTTAGCATTTCCCAATACAGCAGTGTACTGGCTAAGGCTAAACATTCTCTAGATTGAACTATGCAATTTTTACCAATCCGCGGCTCCTGCATATAAAAGAGTCTTGCCTCATTGCACATTTTGACGATATACCCATACCTGCATCAACAATGGTTGATGACATCACATCCCTTGCGCCCATTCGTATCTCGCGAGATCTCCTTCGATTCGAGATCGAGAAAAGTATCTCGTATGTATTGAGTAGCCATTGGCGTAGTGATTTCCACCAGAATATGGTGTTAGAGAGAATTGAAACTTAAAAGGACACGAGCGGTACTCTCCTCATACCAGACAATATTAATTCACGTAAAACGAGATGAGATAAAGCCTATAGTAGTCTGTATGACAAATAGTTAACAGAAAAATAGTCCCTCTGAATTCTTCGTAAAATTCAAATCTGTCGCACACAAAATGAGGTCAAGAATTTGCTGACGTTGCGTGGATATTGATATCACACGAACCATTGGGTGGATCAAGTCCATTTTAATGTCTGTACAAGTCCACATATTGATACAAGGCATCAATGGCAAATAGCGTGGCCAGAGATTATTATAATTCAAGTTGAGTTTCAAATTCATTTTTATATGTAATATACAATTTGCAGGAGCACAACAGGTTGTCCACCAAAGACAGTGACTATATCTATACCTTGGGCACCTACATAGAACAAACAATAAATTATACATGTAAAAATGACACCTGCACTATATAATATAGGAAGTTAAGTTCAATGTACTATAACGATATAGCCATTAGACATGTGATAAATTGACAATATAATTTGCAGGACAGAGAGAACTGTATTTATCTTGTTATATTAACATTCAATATTACATGGGTTCTGACTATCATTTACAGTTTCTTACCTTTCCCATGTAGCACTGATGTTGGTTACGATTGTAATAATGATAGTTTCTTGGTAGTGTCATATCTTTAAGATGGTTGTAATGGCATCTGCCTTGGATATGACTAGATATGGGCTATAGGAAGAAGCAGATTGCAGTCCGTCCATCATTCCATCCATCTTGTTGACCATGTGCGTAAATTCTGGGGGTTTTTGTTTGATAATTCAGATTCTATCTGGAGCTAAATTATAGGATTAGAGAAAGATTTTCACATTATTGCAAGAAATATTTGATGATAGAATCGTGCAATATCAAGTGCGTTCTAGATGGTATTATGTTCGAAAGCCTGGCTGCAAACCGAGTACAGAGATTCTGATAATGAATATATAGTAAATTATTAGCATTTGAAAGCTGCGAGTTGTGACTAAATTGCGTATTTCAAAATTACTTCATAGTAGAATTTTTTTAAACTATACTTTATTAGCTCATTCATATATATCTATGTAAACATGTCAGTGAAATTCTGGAGCCGAACCTATTACAAGCGATATGCCAGGACCTATCGACATCTATCCGATTGTGGCTAATGTGAACCAACTATCTTTGAATGGGGACATATTGCGAATAAGTAACTACATGAACATACTTGGTAATTATGACATTATTTGATGGTAGAATCGTGCAATATTTCGTACAGCACTAGTACATAATAATACATATTGAGTTCTGCATGGCTAGATGTTAAAAAACTGGTTACAAACAGAGTACATAGATATTGGTTCGTAAATTATTGGCATCTGACAACTTTTGGTCGCTACTAAGTTGCGTATTATAGAATTACTTTATGGTGGAATTTTTTAATATCGATATTATATTAGCGTATTTATATATCTACCTGACATTTTGGTGCCAAACTTATTACAGACATTAGGCTACCGAAAACCATGGATCTGCCAAAACCTATGCAAATCTTTGCCATGGAATTGTCTACTACAACATTACTTCATGGTAGACATTTTTAAGCTTGATATTTTATTAGCGTATTCATATACCGATCTGATCATATGTATGAATTTCGAACCGAATATGGGCCAAACTTATTGCAGACAGTATGGTACTGAAAATCACTGATCTGCCAAAATTTAAGCCAATTTTCGGTATGGAATTGCAGACTATGGAATTATTTCATTGTAGAATTTGTTTTAATTATGAATATGGCTAGCAATGATATGATATCATATTGTTTACAGCTGAAAGTAATTTAGGCTAAATTATACTTGTTAAACTCAAGTTTATGTGGGTGAAAATCTGGGGCTGAGCATAGCCTACCGACAATAGGGCAGTGACGACTGTGAATTGGGTAAAATTTCAGCCAATGTTCGGTATGAAATTATGTACAACGAATTAAATTACTTCATGGTAAACATTTTTTAAACTCAATACTTCATTAGCATATTCAGATACCTATCTAACCATATTAGTGGAATTTTTGGGTCGAACACATTGCAGGCATTACTAAATTGACACATACATACCCTTTATGTTGATTTATGTGTCTAACCACCCGTTACAATGTTATTGACAGCCGTTTTGACTGGAAATTCGGAACATCAGTTGTCTATACATAGTGCTAAATAATTGCATGCATGGATCTTTTCCCAGTGAAGGATTAAGGACAATGTACATTATTTTTAGCGAACTTTGTCTAATTTTTCACAATCTACAATATTATTATACATGTTTTACTGTTAAAATTTACCACACATATAGTGACTAGTAAAATACGTCCATGGCATTAAAATCTTTGCCCCTACGCCATACGAGACATAACAATGGAACTTTATACACTATCTCGAATGTTCATCCCAGTGTCTTATGCTATAATGCATAAGGGAAATGAAAGAGACACAGTACCTGGTATTGTCGTCATAATATATTAAATATTTACTGTCTAAATTTGGTGAAAAATGTTTAAATATTTAGATATTGAATGTCCATTTGCAGGCCAAGAGAACTGTTTTTGTAGATTTGCCACTGGAATCTGGAATGACTGTCTCGAGAGTCATTCCAGTGGTAAATTATCAAGAACTGTCCCCTCATGGCATGCAATTTGGCATTGTTCAAGATCTCTGTAGGGGCCGGTTTGACCAGCTATGCCACGAGGCGGTTAAAATACAATAAGAGATGATGATAGGCCTATATTCACAGCCGTCGTCATTGTGATTCACATATATTCAACCATCACTTCCCACAATCTCATGTCCAAGGTAACTATAGAGGTGAGCTGTTGAATATTTTAAAACTAATTTGACTAGATGCTGTCGGTGCTTATAGCAGTAGCACAGTTAAATTAGTTTCAAAATATCCAACAGAATGTTTATTAAATTGTAAAGACATACAATTTGCACAGCTTATAGACTTTTCAACGTTCCTGATAGCCATAGCTACGTCATTCATTACGTATTTTGACTGTGACGTCAGCCTACATGTTACATAGTTGATTATGACGTCAACACTTGAGTGACAGGTTGGATAACTTATACCTTCTGTCTATAAGAGAATCGGTCCATTGCGATTGGGTCTACATGCGTCTGGCAGGGCAAAGCTCTGTATAAGGTTATTACTGTTCATACATGATTTACCTCTGTATTTGAGTTGTACTAATTCACTTATTACAAGTGGGTGGACCACACATTACTAAGTGGTATTGGCCATTTAATGATCAAATTTGTTCATGATAATTTCAAAGGTGGGGTCCATTTCTAGCTAAGCTCTGTCCGTTCTTTCGGCATGTTGGAATCAATTTATATACTTTGATTTACGACTTCCCAGAACCCCAATTTCAAGGTAACTATACAGGTAAGGTGTTGAATATCATGAAACTAATTTGACTGGGTGCTTTTGCTGCCTATGCCCGTAACAGTGCCCGGTCAAAGTGCCTGGTCAAATTAATTCCAAAATATTCAACAGAATGTTGATTAAAAAGTAGACATAAACTTTGTACACTTGATGGACTATTCTATATTCACGATGGAGCTAGAGACATTCATTCACTAATCATTTTGACTATGACGCCTGTGAAGCTTTTATAGGACGCAATTGATAATGGTAAAAAACCATACAACGCCCAGGAAAATTAGGTTCAAATTTTCAACAGAATGTTGATTAAATAGTAAGGCCATACAATTCGTACAATGTCCAGTCAAATTAGTATCAACATATTCAACAGAATGCTGAATATTTTCTGTATGTCCACATGTTTGATCTGTCAATAAAGATTGTTTGCTTGCTTATTTTTTTATCTTTTTTTACGCACTGGCAACGCGATGACTTCAATTTCTGTGTTGACCTCGCCTACGTGGTGCAAGTGCACCCGTTAGGTTACTTTGTTGATCATCATTTCCCCGGTCGGGGATCGAACCGTCATCCTGCAATTCCACTGGACCAATGCACCAAGACAAGAATCGGATATACTGATACACTGGCGAATTCATATGAGACTATCTTTTGAATGCACACTGTATGGTGTATTCTATGCCCTCACCTGTTCTCCATCGCGACACTGGCAGTAATTGATTGATTGATTGATTGATTAAATCCCGGGCATTAAATCGTAAAGACATAAAATTCGTACACTTGATTGACTATTCAATGTTCCTGATGAAGCTATTTACATCATTCATTACGTATTTTCATTGTGATGTCAAACTACATATGACGTAAATAATTATGACGTCATATGCTTGGGTGACTGATCAGATCCATCCATTATCATAGAGATATCCTATGCCCATTTGCAGACCAAGAGACCGTTGTTTTTGGCACTTTGCCATTGGAATGATAGGCTCAGTTATCGAGCCAGTCATTCCAGTAGTAAATTTTCAAAAATGTCTACCTGTTAGGTGTAAATGGTAGTTTCTCAAGATTACTACAGAAGCCATTTTGGGCAGTTTGATCAAAACAAGTGTTGAAGTGGATATTAAGAGATGTACGTGGGTACAGTGGGACAGATCACAATACTATTTTATTTCTGATGCAAATGTACAGTCAGCAATTAGCCCAGGTCACCAGCTAGTACAACTTGCCCCAATAGTGAGGGTATGCGTTTAATGCGCACGAGAAATCTAGACAATATATCCCAATTCTACGATTCCAATCTAAATAGAGACGCTCTCGTTAAATATATATATATATATATATATATATATATATATATATATATATATATATATATATATATATATATATATATATATATATATATATATATATATCGCCTCTCGTTAGGAGATCTGGCGAGAACGTGAATGACCACAATCCCTAGTGAAAAATGGCAGCGCCGGCAATGAACCCGCTCACCTCTAGCTAAGTTCCACACACACTTCGCAGTGTTGGGATTGATCGATCCCCACGAATGCCCTGACTATCAATTTCCTGAAATCTATACAGGTAAGCCGTTGAATATTTTGTAACTTTTTGTCTATGGCAGCAACCGTGCCCAGTCAAATTAGTTTCAAAATATTCAACAGAATATGTATTAAATAGTAAACATGCAGTTCTTACAACAACTCATAGTCCGTCTTCAATTGACCTTTCCAATTGTATCCTTCGATTACATGACACCATATGACATCATAGCCAACTAAGTGACGTGCATGCTGACATCATAATCATTACGTCATAAATGATTCTATTTGGCCCGTCTTTAACTCTTAATCGTCCAACACGTTGTAAGAATTGTATGTCTGCTGTTTAATATTTTGAAACAAATTTGACTGGGCGCTTTTGCTGCCGTAAGCAGCAACAACACCCTTACGGCAGCAACAGCACCCAGTCAAATTAGTTTCAAAATATTTAACAGCTTACCTATATAGTTTTCTGGAAATTGATTGTCAGGTATTTCAGGGATCGATCGATCCCAACACGAGCGAGTGGAGCTTAGCTAGATATGGGCGGGGACTAGCTGAAACTGGAACGGTCCGTTATGTGCCCGTGACGTACTTGTTGAAGTCATTCATGACGTCATGATGACGTCATTGATTATGATGTCATTCTACATGTCACGTAGTTGATTATGACGTCACGTGATGGATGCATAATGTGGAAAGGTCCATTCTATACACAACCAAGTTAATGCGTAGCGCTGAGCGGCCACGGAAAGAGATGATAGGCCTACACACACATCCGTCGTTGTCGTCGTGATTTATATATATATACTTTGAACCATGACTTCCCAGAATCCCCCTTTCACGATAACTATGGGGGGTGAGCTGTTGAATATTTTGGAACTAATTTGACTGGGTGCTGCTGCTTATTAAATAGTAACGCTCTTCAATTCGTACAGCTGAAGGACCTTTAAATGTTCCTGTTGGGCATAGCTAAGCCAGTCATTACGTATTTTGACTGTGACGTCACCCTACTAGGGAGTGGGCGGGGGGATGCTAACAATGATAAATGTTAACTCAACGGTGGCACAGTTGCAGAACTACCCATGTAGCGGGATCTACATAGCAATGCGAAAGTGGTGCAATGAATTTGTCTGCTTCTATCTGCTGCTGTCATGAGCAATTGTTGAGTGAGATACAGTCTGCGGTATCACGGGTTTGACTGTAATGGCCACAATTTGCTGCTGATGCCTGACATACTCACCTAATTAGTGGGGCGGATATGTAACAAATTTGAGGTAAGATGTTCCATTCTGGCAGAAAGCATGAAATTTGGCATATATGTGGTTTACGGTATGTTGAACATAATTAGATGCGGTGCCACGTGATTCTACCAAGGGAACCCATTCAAAATGGCGGACTCAAAATGGCCGCCTTCCCAGCGGAAAATCTGCATTACTCAAGTTCTAGATGGAGTAGAGGGCTGGAATTGATGTCAAATTAAGGGTTTCTTGGGTCACTGGTTATGATTTTACCCATTACAATACTCTAAATAGATAAACATGCTGAAAAATATATTATTATTATTATTATTATTATTATTATTATTATTATTATTGTTGTTGTTGTGGTCGTCGTCGTCGTTGTTTTTGTAACATTTGTAAATTAGTAGTATCATTGCTAAACGTGTGTACACACATGTTCCGGGCGGAACATTTTAGAAACAAGTTTTCGCTACTCAAAACAATTGGTCTACACGTTTTCTCCAGTAAAAGTAATTGTATGCCAGCCCCTCACTTCGCCAAGCATTATTTCGTTGCGGATTTCCATATAATTATTGTAGTTTCCTAAACTCACACTGACTATTTAAATATATCAGTAGAATACATAGCTGCATAGCAATCACGCACACGCGTATTGTGCTCTGCTTATAGACAGAGACAGTAGCCTATTATATTCTCGCATTCGAGTCAATATGTCAAAGAAAGTGAAATTGACATCTGATCCCACAGTGGATTTAGCACACACGAACTGGTCCCTGTGTGTTATTTGCCAGCAGTCCACAACGGAGCATCTCATAGATCCATGTAGTAACACAAATCGTGACAATGTGATTACGAGTTATAGGTCATTAGCTGATAACCTTGATAGGCTACAGCAACTCCATGCCCTTCCAGCATACCTGGATCTATGTAGGTTGAATGATGGATCTGGAATTGCGGAGACTCTCATAGAAAACTGTGCTAGGTGGCACAAATCTTGTTGGCATCCCTGTAGCCGGACTCGGGTTGATCACGCCGTGAAAAGAAATGCGAAATTAGAATCCAGCGAGGATCTCAAATCAAAACAGAGGAAGAGTACCAGAACCAACAAGAAGCTTGTTGCAATGAAGAGAGATGTACAGTTATTCTCTAGACTGTACATTTCCTGCCAATCCAGAGGCGGAGACCTTGATACATTCTTTGAGCATGAGAATCATCCATGGCCCCCATCACTTGCTGAGAGCAACGCAGTGCGCCAAGGCAGCAAATCAGATCTGATGGGATGTTTGGAAGCATTAGTAGCTCGTGCAGCTGATTGTCCAGAGGTTGAAGTGAAGATCATTGACAGAGCAGCTATGATGCATAACCTAGATCCCAAGAAATCAAACGTGGTTGTGAATACATTTGGAGATTTTGCAGAGCACGTCTTCCTCCCACACATTGCTAGACAACTACAGATGGTTAAAAGATTGGATGTTGTATGGGACGTGTATAAGGCGGGAAGCTTGAAGACACATGCTAGAGGATTACGGGGACATGGTGAAGCTCTTAGTGTTGCATCGAATACAAGACTCCCTCAAAATTGAAAAACTTTCCTACGAGTTGATGCAAACAAAACAGGCCTCTTCATTTTTCTCGCACATACATTGGAGTCATTCGAGCTACCAGAAGGAAAGATACTCGTCACAACATGTGAGGAAAATGTGCTGATGAGGCCAGAGCATGACGTCTCACAACTCGCGCCATGCATGCAAGATGAAGCAGATGGTAGAATGTTGCTCCACGCCTTCCATGAATATCACCAAAGTTATCGAACAATAATGATTCATGCTACAGATACAGACGTCGTAGTCCTAGCCATATGGACAGCAAACTTTCTTCATGGGTGTGATCTCTGGGTCGCATTTGACCATGGGAAGACCTTCCGCTATGTATCAGCTCATGGCATTGCAACAGTTTTGGGTGCAGAAGCGTCACAAGGACTGCTATTTATGCATGCTTTCTCTCGGTGTGACACTGTATCTGCATTTTGTGGCATTGGCAAGAAAACAGCATGGGAAGTTTGGAGGACTTCAGATCTATTCAAGTCACTATTTAGGATACTGTCTGATGCCCCGGCGTCTCTGTGTGACAATGACATGGAAACGCTGGAGAGGTTTGTCGTACTACTGTACAAACACACATCACCATTGTCAAAGGTTAATGAGGCACGAAAATCGCTTTTCGCTTTTGGCAACAGGCAGCTAGAAAATATTCCTCCGACCAGTGCAGCTCTGCTGCAACACACCAAATGTGCTGCGTTCCTGGCCGGTCATCTTTGGGGCCAACCACTCCACGCAAATGCAAAAACGCCATCACCAGCTGACTGGGGTTGGGTCAGAGATGGAGACACTTGGTCACCGCAATGGAGACGCATCTAAGGCATGCCGGGAACTCGTGAAATGTGCTTGCAAAAGTAATTGCACTGGCAGATGCAAATGCTATAAGTCCAACTTACCTTGTACACAGGTGTGCTCATTTGGTGCACAGTGCGTGTGACGTCTGTGAATCATGATTCAACAATCAACAGCATCATGTATAGCCTTGCATACTCTAATATATTTGATAATTGAACGTATCTATAACGACCATTACTTGGTTCGATATTAAGAAATCAAGTAATTTAAACTATTTCTAGATGCTATATTGCTTTTGTTCTCAAGAGATGGATCTTTTAGATAACACATCTTTAAGAGCCACCGTCTTTTGACATCAAACACAGGTGGGCGCTATGGAAGGATTGATATTTACATATTTAGAGTATTGTAGTGAGTAGAATTATAACGATTGACCCATGAAACCCCTAATTTGACATTAATCCCATCTCTCTACTCCGTCTAGAGCTTGAGTAATGCGAATTTCCGCTGGGAAGGTGGCCATTTTGAATCCGCCATTTTGAATGGGTTCCCTTGGTAGAATCACGTGGCACCGCATCTAATTATGATCAGGATACCTTAAACCACCTATATGCCAAATGTCATGCTTTCTGCCAGAATGGAACATCTTTTTCACATATCTGCCCTACTAAATTCGATTGCTGCTGGTTATCGTCTGTGCTTTTCTAATCTCTCCCCTTAAACTGCTTGCACATGTGATCTGAATATTTGTAGGACACGTTCTCCTGGAGTGCATTGCTATCTCGCAGTGCTTTTGCTGTTAAGTTTTCAAAGTTTGACTTCTCTGTCACATGGAATGTGCGTTCGCTGCATAGTGATAATTTTGATTCTTTTCTGAATGTCTATTGTTTGACCCTCCGTCTCTGTTGGATCAGTTCATTATTTGTTCACAATGTTTAATAAATGCCGCTTTATTGACATAACAGCGCGGTCTTCTATCTTCATCTCCCAGGCAGTGGATGGAATGATGCTACTTCTCATAGCCTGTTGCAATATTACTTTATTTCTAATAACACGATTTTCTTGGCAGTTTGGGTCGACTGGATGGTCGACCCACCTAACACGCACACACGCACACCACCACCACACCACCGACCCCCAGCCCACGCACGCACGCACGTACGTACGCACGCACACGCACACACATCCTTAGAAAATAGAAACTACCCACTCCCTTGCTTCCTATCTAAATTGCTGAAGATGTCGTCATCTAAACTGAGTTCTGGTAATGATATTGGGTCCTTTATCTGCTTTGGTAACAATTCCATAATGCTGATGATATCAGGGTTTTTTGTCAGCAGGAAGTACCTGGAGTTCATTACGTTTGTTCATAATGGAGTCTGCCTTCCAAATTATTCATGTACGGCCAAACAGGCCAAACTAGCTAGCTGCATTTGCATTATTATTTACATTGTTACTCTGTGTAAGTTCTCCTTCCGTTCTAAAATTTGGCTCCTGATATTTTTTTCCTTCATGTCCTTCCTCAATACTTTTAAAATTCTTTACATGCGAATTTAACATATTTACATCATTGTCAAGGGCTTCATCGAGTTGGATGCCTGAGACTTGCGTGAGCGGATTATTTACCCATCACTGGTGATAATCCAGTTGCTGTCCACTCCATTCTGTTCCGATTCCTTAACTCAGTTATCCGTTTCTTTCCTCATATTCGTTATTTCCTGTCGCTCCAGGTGTGTCATATCACTTTTTATGAATCTCTGTCTTGTGCTCTCACTGTCGTTTTCTGTCAGGGACCTTTCTCTCCTCAGTATATCGCTTTTTTATGTCACACTGTTGACTGTGACTCGCAGTGGTTGGGGTTTATTGCTAGATTTTTACTTGCCACACTGGCCTGGTAAGGTCGATGTTGCTGTCTAATTTCAGGTTTGAGGCTTGTCTTCAAAATGTTGACTGAAGCAATGCCATCTTCTTTCCCAATTTTGGAAGTTGTTAGCTTCACGCTTTTTTCAATTAAAAGTGTATGGTTTTACTTATGTCTTTCTCTTTCCTTTAGCTCCAAGGTGCTATCTCTCAACAGGTTTCCCCTATCTTCTTTCATGACATCTTTTACTTGGGTATTGACACCCTCTGTGCATGCCTCTGAATCTGATGAAGCGGTTTCTAGTGCTAAGATTCTGCATTGCTTCTCATCAGTCTGTTTCTGTAAGGTTGAGACTTCCTTGTCTACCCTTGTATTTACTGATTTATCAGTTGTAGTGACTGTTTTCTTTATCCTATCAGTTTTATGTTCCAGTGACTGTATCATAATTCTAATCGTGTGTAGGAGACTAACAACTCTGCGGTTAAAGAAACTTCAGTGTCATGCAATGCATTTGATTTGTGCTGCTATCTCTAAAATTGTTGTAAGCATGCAATGATACATTTTAACAGTCGGTTAATACCTCATGTAGTTACCGTACGAAATGATTGTCCTATGTGTCCAGATCCTCGCCTTCACAATTCTCTAACATAACTGATGCGCTGTGGCTTGAGGCATAGATACTGAGTACTGCATCAAACTTGTACATAATCGCTTGCTGCTTCCAGTGTATGTCCAGCCACGCTTTGAATGCTTTTACTGTTGGCACACCCACTACTGATTAAGCTAGGCTGTTTCATGACAGCAAGCCCTAAACAGAAACTGTGCTGTCTCAGGCTAGTCCTTGCTCGTATCGTGAAGATTTTCAAGTGATGCCCCCCTTGTTGTTAACTCTCTGAGTGGGATCTCTGGACCGACATCTCTGTCATACAACCCCTGCTGCATCTTAAGGACCTCTATCATGTCGCCTCTCAGTCTATGATAAGTTAATGTTAGTAGCCTCAGTTTCTCCAGACACTTCATAACTAAGGTCCCTTAACTCTGGTATCAGCTTTGTGGCTCTTTGTTGGACATTCGCCACTGTAACAATGTCTTTCTTTCGCAATGTATGCCACACTGCATTAGCATATTCGAGGTGGGGGTCTAACCAGTGCCTTGTACAGCAATAAGAAACTCTCCATGTCTAGGTGCATGAATGTCCTCCGGATCAGCCCCATCATTTTGTTGCCTTTGTTGACCTTCTCACTTATGTGATCCTCGAATGAGAGACGGGCATCCACTGTGACACCCAGATCTTTCTCTTTGTTGATCTTAATCAGTCTGTACTTGGGCCCTTCCTCAATCTCACCTCTCACCTCCTCAACTCATCTCCCTGACTTCTACCAACTGCCATTACTTTACATCTCTCTGGGCGAAACCGTAGCAACCAGTCTGTTGGTACCTTGCCTGTGCTGAGTGCTTTATTAAAAATTATTACTAATATTCTAGATATAACCGAATACGTTTCTTTTACATTTATGTGCGAAATCTTGTCAAAATAAATAAAGTTAGTCTACAAAAGTCGAGAAATCTTAGCTGATATTACATTAACCGAAAATCACCAGGCCCTGGCGGAGTACATCCGAGAATCCTAAAGATTCTTGGATGTACTTCGTCAGGGCCTGGTAGCTTGTCACTAATGTAATGTCAGCTAAGATTTCTCGACTTTTGTAGACTAACTTTATTTATTTTGACAAGCTTTCGCACATAAATGTGATTCATCAGGCAGTGAGTGGCATGTGTACAGAGATTATATACAAGAATTAGTACAACTCAAATACAGCGGTAAATCATGTATGAACAGTAATAACCTCATACAGAATCGTTTGGTAATTGAATGGGTGATTGTTGTTGAACAAAAGATTGTTGACTAGTGGAGCGCAAACATCTAAGAGCTGTGGTATCTTCCCAGACAATGCAGCTTACTGGGCTGATGCTGGGCTAATATCTTACCTGTTTTCAGTATCGGCCCAGTAAGTTGCGTTATCATGGTAGTATGCTAAATACCTTAAATTGGTTGAAACATAAAGCAACCGTAAGAAGGACTTGAGAGGGATTATTAATCATGGCTGACAGCAGAAATATAATTGGATTGAGTGAATTGGATTTAGGCAGAAAATAACTGCATATAAATAAAAAAATAAATAAATAAAGAGATAGATGGGTAGGTGGGTGGGTGGATGGGTGTGTGGCTGGGTGAATGGATGGGTGGATGGATGAGTGGATCAATGGATAAATGTCCATCCTCTTCCCTTTCTTTCCCTCTTTCTTTTTTCTTTCTTTCTTCCCCCTCCCTCCCTCCCTCCCTCCCTCCCTCCCTCCCTCCCTCCCTCCTTCCTTCCTTCCGTCCTTCCTTCCTTATCTCTTTCTTCTTCTTTCATAAGTCCTTATGTCCTCTCTTTCTCCTCCCCCATTCATTTAATTCTTTCTTCCTTCTTTTCGTCATTCCACTTCCCCATTTCTTTTCGCCTTCCTTTGTTCTTTCCATTCTTTTTCATCCTCATGTCCTTCCTTTCCGCCTCTGTTCTTATTATTTATTTATTTATTTGTTTAATATTTATTTATTTATTTATTTTCTGCCTATAAATGCAGTTCTATCAATCCAATTCTATTTCTTTTGTCACTTACACATACACACCGGTGAAGATAAAATGATCTCAGTCCATAATGACCGCGAGCTAAAATGACCGCGGTAGGGACGAAAATGACCGCTATAGTATTCCTATGGTATTCCTAATAAGCCTAACAATAACTATTATCCGCTAGGAATATTCTATATGCGGTTATAAGTTACAATATATATATATATATATATATATATATTATATATATATATATATTATATGTTTCCTACTACGAGTTCCTATCTAATTTAACTTATACAATTTGTGTGGGGGGTTTTCAGGTACCGTCGGGTAGACTGTGGCTAAAGAAGGGAACGAAAATTCCGGAAGTAGCAATTTAAAAAGTGAACACTACTTCTGCTAGATAATGCTAGAGTGCGCAAAGATATTTAATGCTACAAGTTTAGTGCTACAAAAAGCTGTATTGAAACTGTTTTGTAAATATCTAACTTATGCAGAACGGCTTAACATTAAAACGCATATTTCAAATTGAAATGTGCATATTGACACGCGAAATGCCTGAAAATAAAATTAAGTAAGATATCTTAACAAGTGAGATTTCATTATGTATAAATTAATAATACTTTTAGTTGTGAATTTGATTTCCTTCTTTTCATCATATTTAGCTACGCAATTGAAGCTTCTAAAAGTATAAGATTTTAACAATTTATATTTGCGTATGATACGCTGAATTTTGAAATTGTCACTTAGCAAATAAATAAAATTGAAAAATTTCGCAAGTTTGATTATTTTCACTACAAATGAGTTTCTCAAGAGGTACGGAATACGCAAAGAAATTTGTGAAAAATTTGAGTCTGTAAGGGTCAAAAGTTTATTACAGACTGATCTGCTACTTGAATCTGATAGACGCCTTGCAAATACATGTGCATTCTGATTCATTGCAATCGTTACTGATAGTTCATTGGACAGAGGAATCATCATTGTGTTTTATTATATGTCTAGTCTTAGATGTGTATTCAGGCGGACATAGGCTACCATTGTAATGGTTTTCTGCAATTAGGGTACATGTTATGCAAGCAGGGGGACTGGGTGCGCGAGATAACAATGCATACACTCCTACAAATCCCGCTGTGATTTTAACGCCAAAATTGCTAAAGTTGTACAATTTCTTCATACAAATAAATCCCTAAACCAATTATCGCTGACAGCAACTACTTTTAGCGTGAGATTGGAGCTAACTTTCATGCATAATTATGCAGTACTTTCCGCGAAGGATTGAAATACACAATGCTGAATATTTTGAAACGTATTTCACTGGAACATATTGCTGTCAGTCTGCCAGTCCTAGTCAAATTTAGTTCAAAATATTCGCCACATGTTACCTGTTAAATAAATTGTTGTTTTTTATCCTAAATTTTGACACGTGAAAACACGTTACACCTACACCATATATTTCTTATGCATGAGTTTATTGAAATGATAGTGCCCATATATATAAAGAGATAAAAATTTGAAACCTATTTCGCTGGAACCTACCGGCTGCCAATGACAGTCAGATTAGTTTTCAAATAATCAACAATATTTAATATACACCTGTGCAAAAGTTAAGCACCACCCTATTTTTACGCACATGCGAGGGTATATTCATGTGCTATGAAGAAAGCAATAGCATAAACATTTATATACCCATCCATCTTAGTGCAAGAGGTAATAATGCAACTAGAGGAATGCTGATTATGATGGTGGGGAAACACTGTATGTTTTTGTTTGAACTTGAAAACGAGGCCTGAATATGGTTACGTTGACACAACTGACAACTATTGCCCTACAGTTGACACACGTGGCTAGATTGTCATTAATGGTGTCTGAAAACGAAGTTTAACATCTGTGCACGAGTTTGAGACTGTCATTATTAATACCGGGTATATCCACCTTGTGCCTGGATGACGGCCTGGACACGACGTCTCATGCTGGTCACCAACCGACTGATACGCCATTGTGGTATTCGTTGCCATTCAAGATGGAGTGCGTCTGTTAATTCCTGTAGGTTCTGCACAGGAGGATCCCTCCTTCTCACCATGTTTCCCAGAATGTCCCAGATATGCTCAATAGGGTTCATGTCAGGGCTCCTTGCTGGCCATGGTAGGGTTTCGATGGCATTCTGGCGGAGGTATTCATGCACAGCTCTAGCACGATGTGGTCGGGCGTTGTCATCCATGAATATAGGGTGGGTTCCGGGTGCATGATTTACAAAATGAGGGACCACAACTCTATCCAGTATGGAATCTTGATATCTTTGTCCATTTAGTGTTCCAGGTACAGTCAACAGATCCAGCTTACAATCAAATGAGATGCACCCCCATATCATAACGGAACCTCCACCAAATGGAACTTCTTCCATGATGTTACGTTGGTCGTACGCCGTGCGTCTGGACCTCCATACACGAGTTCGACCATCTGTGGCATGAAGCAGGAACCGACTTTCATCGGACCAGTGTACCCGTCTCCAGGACCTCATGTTCCAGTGTCTTCTTTCGTTGCACCACCTCAGACGCTCCTCTTTGTGGTGTGCAGTGAGGAGAGGACGTCTGACAGGTCTCCTAGCTTTCATGCCAGCAGCATACAGTCTCCTTTTGACGGTAGACATTGACACTCTATTGCGCGTTTCCCATTGCTGGCTGAGCACTCTGCTGTTGGTGAATGGAGATCTCCTAACAAGGCGTACTAGGGCTCGATCATCACGGGCAGTAGTCTTTTTCGGTCTTCCAGATCTAGGCCTGTCCTTCACCTCGTTAGTTTGCCCATGTTTTGCAATCAAACGACTGATTACAGTATGGTTAATGTTCAGCTGTCTGCCAATCTCTCTGCATGACATACCAGTGGTATGCATGCCTATGATTTGCCATTTCACACGATCACTTAACCTTCGTCTTGCCATAGCGGTTCACAATCAAGAGCTAATTCTCTCTGTACAAATAAACCACGGTCATGAACACAAAATTCCTAATCTTGTCGCCTAAATCTGTATGTAATGTTCTACACCTCAAACTGGACTTTTACATAACTGAACACGTGTGCTGTTTCCCGCCACGCACGGACATCAAGCGGCGTGAAGTCATGCATGCATGTGCATTTCGTACTTGGAATTATGTCAGCTAACGCGGGGACAAAAAGTATGGCAGCCTAGTTGTACCATCATGTTTCTACGTTCTATTGTTTTTGCTGGTGCTTAACTTTTGCACAGGTGTATATATCAATATGAATCATAAATAAGATTACATTTCTGATCATGGCTCGTTGCGGCTTCATACAGCAAGAACACGATATAGCAGGACAGATATAGGCCTACTGGAAAACCATTGAACATTTTGAATCCTATTTCTCTGACCCCGATAACTATTGGAACCGGCCTGCCGCCCATACTCAGCGCATGTTGGGATCGATTTATATCATTTTAATCCAGAATTCCAATTTCGTGGTAGCTATCCAGCTATCCTATTGACTATTTTGAAAATAATTTCACTGGTTACTGTTGCTGCCTTTGACAGCAACCGCTCCCAGTCAAATAAGTTTTAAAAGACTCAACAGAATATTTATTATATTGTTTATTAAATTCGTGCAACTGACAGAATATTCCAGCTTTATGACGGAATATTTCTGTCAATTATGATTGTGACGTCAACCAATATGATGTTAGCCCATGTGACGTAATTGATTACGTCGTTAATACGTGAGTGATATATCAGTTTCGCCCCTTACTATTCATAAGTTTCTTAAAATGACAGCTCGTTATACAGCATACATAATTTGTTTCATGGTACACGCCGTGTTGCAGCATACAGCAGTCATACAACAGTCATACAGCAGTCATACAACACAGGATGAATCCACTTTTACCAATGCTCCGTCCATGTCTAGCCCATACTTTTCGCGTGTTTGGAACTCTAGCCCATACTTTGCGCGTGTTTGGATCGATTTATAAATACAATAATTTCACTGGTTGCTGCAACCGCTCCCCAGTCAAATTAGTTTCAAAATTATCAACAGAATATTTATTAAATTCAGCTATATCATAATTGCTCATGAATATCTTCATCATAAGCACAACTCTCTCTCTCTCTCTCTCTCTCTCTCTCTCTCTCTCTCTCGCTCTCTCTCTCTCTCTCTCTCATTTTTTTCAGCCAATCTACCCTTTCTACTTATTGACCGAGCTTCTGCATAAGGAAGCAGAAATGGTTAGCTTGGCGCTTGTACTCATCTTCCGTGGAGATTACACCCGTCAGCAGCGACATAAGGCGAAGGATGTAAAGGAAACGCTGCATAAGTACTGGGACGAGTACCATCAATTGCAGGGATCGCCACGTTCATTGCTGTGTGCGGGTGCTCGCCTCATCTGCCCTGCTCCAAGATCAGGGGCGGTTGTGGATGACGATGCGGATAATGTTTAATGTTAATTTGTTGCACGAATTTTGATCTCTTTTTGCATGATCACATTTAATGTTCTTTAACATCTTAGTTTAACATTACAGCTGGTCAATAACAAGGTACTCCATCGTCAGTACCCGGAACTGTTTCATCATTAGCTTTATATCTGTTGGCCGCGACGCCATTAGAAGCAGTTCACGTGTCAGTCACGATGATGACGTTTCCGCATCGATAATGTCCAGTTGCGGATAACTTACCAGAAGACCATTTTCTCTTGTTTTGCAAACAGGCAATCATGATTACTTTTTTCCGCTGTAATAATAATAATAATAATAATAATAATAATTAAAAATACAAAGCCTTACATTTTTCACGAAAGATGTCTATATATGTACATAATGGTAAAATTAATGAGAAAAAATTGTAACACTTTTAAATGTCAGATTTAATAATAATAATAATAATAATAATAATAATAATAATAATAATAATATTAATAATAATAAGTTATAATAATAATAATAATACTTAATTGATTTCACTCATTTCTATTTTGCATGCACATTCACGTGTTTATACTAACCTGACTCTCAATCAGGCTGACCTTCTCGTGGTGAGAGTCGTGAGTAATCAATATCCATACACATATATGTATGCATATTCGATGAAACCAACTAGCCTTCTTATTAGCATGATTCGAGTAATAAACGGAGATTCTATGACCACCTTCCATCTAAAACATAGATAAACTAGTATATAAATCAAACGCATGCTGAGCTCATAAAGTGATCACCTACCACAGGTGGTCTGTTAACACAGGTGGTTATCATAGCAGGTTAACCAGTCTGGATATTGACAAACTGGTTTGACTTTTGAGTCATATTATTTAAATATCCAAGTTAGATCTATGGATATCTATATCTATGGTATTATTAAATATCCAACAGTTAGATCTTTGAATATCTATATCTACGACATTATTAAAGACCAAGCACAACGGTAGCAAAAGTGGCTTTAGTATACACGATTGTGCAATAAATAATATAATAAAATGTTTTATTTAAAAATATTACTCTGTTTTACGTTGTATTTTGCAATTCTATGTTGTACTCGAAAAAAACGAAATAGAAACGCTCTATATTGTATGACGTCATCGGAGGGACCTATCGCTATCGTGCGAGGCGCAGTGCTAATAACCCTGTTACGCGATCGCGGATTGTTGTCAAATATGCCTAACCGTTGTGTGGCTTGAAGCTGCGGTAATACTGCAAACCAAACAAATGGAATTTCGCTGCATATTTTCCCGAACAAATAAAATGTATAGGCTAGGGTGCAGTCGGTAAATTCCATACAAAGAGAGCCGATTTCTGCGAACCCAAAGATGGCTCAGTACAACAGCCGTCGTCCGCTCTCTGCATATGGGCGCAGATTGTTTTCGAGTAGACGCGCAGATGGCTATACTGACTGGTTATTATATACACATAATTTGGAATGCTTATATAGATTAATTATGAAAAAATGCGCACCCCATTAGGCCTAAGAAAGGCCAACAAAAACCGCAAGAATAAAAAAAATACTATTTGGCCTACTACTACTACTACTACTACTACTTACGCCCTTTGTCTAAATATAAGGCCGGGTAACGTCAAATCACGACATCAAGAATTATTAACAGCTGTCTAGCTAGTCTATCTAGTTCAAAACCAGTAAATTAGGTCAATCGTCTAGCCATTTGCCAGAGTCAGAGACATACATAGTAGCCTATCTGTTTGCAATGCACTGTGTGATGCAACGCGGGTGTGAGGGGAGGGGGAGGGGCATAACTATGCATTGTGAACTATTAGTCGGAGAACACCAGAATTTAAACATATTGAATATTTTGAAAAATATTTGACTGGTAGCTGTTGCAGCAACAGGTTCCAGTAAAACTGTTTTCAAAATATTCAACAGATTTCCTGTGCAGTGGTCATACTTCCGCTCTTTTTTTTCCAGAGACCACTGACCTCTCTGTTAAGTAATAAAATATGACACTGATCATCAGTTTGAGTATGTCTGATCCTAATGAAATTGGTTGCTGCCAGGAAAAGTAGGCTTAACAACCGACAAGTCAGAACCCCCACCCAACCCCCTATACTAAAAGATGTTGCAATATTTCCATTAGTGTTTGTGTACCAGTAGTCCTCTTCATAAATGCCCATTTGCAAACCAAGACTGTTTTTGAAAATTTACCGCTGAGATAACTGGTTAGTTTATGGAACCAGTGATATCATTGGTAAATTGTCAAAAATAGTCATCTTAGTTTGCAAATAAACATTAAATTTTTCATCTTTCTAAGCATTTGCTAATCTGTGCCAATCCATGCTATCTAGACAAGTTTGTCTTTATTATCGGCCTAATATCATGGGCGTATATTTTGTCCTTGATTTCAAGTTGCATCTTGTCATTATTCACAACTTGTACAATTTATCACTCTGAAATATGAAGAAACGTATGAAATGAATAAACATGAAAAATAATTACATGAATAAATACTGCTGCATATTTCCTTGACATAAACTTCCTGTGTCTTAAAACTCTTAATTCCTTTCAATTTGAAACTGATTATAATCCAGGAAATAGAAAGTAACAACTGCGTTCTATGCGCATACTCGACGCCAATTGTTACATTGTTTCTTGATTCATCTTGTTTCCGACATCATCATTTCAATCACTAAATTTATACTGTTAATTTGTGATGAAGTTATCGAAATATACGGCATAAACTTTTATTAGCCACCTATATTATTCAGAAAGTAGATCAGACTGACCTAGTAATTATATGGATGGTAACTTTTGCCCAGAGGTACTCACTCACCCAGTTTGAAGTAAATAGCTCTAAGTATGGCCAAACGTACCACAATGGTAATATTGTTTCTCATTGAGCCCAATACTAGAGAAAATGAAAGAAGTCAGAGAGGTACAATGAATCATTTTATTTAAATCAATGATTCTTTATAATAGGATAACACATCTTGACAGGCACGCACACCCGAGTCATTGGCACTGACCTCATTTCTGATACTTGGTTGTCTCTGCAGAAAGTGAATCCAGGTGAAATTAAAGAGCGAACGAATGACTGACTGGTTTATGAGCAGCCAATCCGAACTCACTTTGTTATCCCCCCGAAGTCCAAAGCACCACCTAATCATCTACTGTGTCCACACACACACAGTGACACGTGTTGCACACTCACACAACGGCTTGAAACGCTTGAAATAAATATATCACAATTTTATTAGCTAAATCACAATGCGTGTACGGTGTTAGTATCGACATATATAATAATAATAATAATAATAATAATAATAATAATAATAATAATAATAATAAAAATAATAATAATGATGGTGACAATGAAGGTGATGATAGTAAAGTTCTATCAATGGCGTAACAATGATAATGATAAGACCGATGGCAGTGACAATGATTGTGATGATGGTGATGACTGCATCTTACTATGATGATGAGTGACAATGATGGTGATGACAACAGTGACATGATGAGAGTAACAATTATGGCGCTTACACTGTTGATTGTAACCGACAGGGCCGTATTTAGGGGGGGGGGGGGGCAAGTGGGGCAAAAGCCCCGGGGCCCCCACAAGCAAGGGGCCCCCACAATTTTAAAATGAAAAAAAATGTATGCACTTTTTTTAAGTTATAGGACATTTAAAGCAAACTTTATTAGTTTAGAAATCTTAATCTTAATAATTCTATTCTAATATGTGTGGGGGCCCCAATTCTTGTTTGGTGTTCGGCAACAACGTTAATTACGAAAATTTGCAAAATAAAATAATTTTACAACGAAAGAAAGCGCCATAATTCACCCTAAAAGTAGACTGTCTGGCCGTCTCAGAGCACCTAGATGTAAAACAATGTATGGGGGAGGAACCCCAGATCCCCCACTCATTCTTTGCCCCCAGGGCCCCCACATATCTAAATACGGCCCTGTTGACCGATAATGACAGTAAAAAGGCTGATGGAGATAATAGTACCAATAACAGAGAGATAAATTTCTAGCTATGTCGTGTCCATTTTAGGTAAGCTCCACTCATGATTTGCCTGAGTTGGAATCGATCGAACCCTGAATTCCTAGAATACCATTATCAAGGTACCTACCTACACACATAACCTCAGCTAACCTGATGAATATTTTGAAACTAATTTGACGGAGTGCTGTTTCTGCCATAGTCAGGGCACAGTCAAATTAGTTTCAAAATTTTCAATAGAATCGGCAGAATGATTAATAAATAGTACATCTATCAGACACTTGACGGACTATTCCAGCTTCATGACGGAGTATTTATCTCAAATATGATTGTGACATCATCCTACATGTGATGTGATTGATTATGACGCCATATACTTTAATGACAGATTAGAGTCATCCGTAATGATGGGCCTAACAATGGTGACTGTGACAATTATGATAGTTATAGTTTTATGGTGACCATGATTTAAGTAACAATGAAGATAATAATGATGGCGGACAATGATAGAAATAATGATGCTGATTATGATGGTTTCAAATTTATGCTGACAGTGACAATCCTTGTCAATCTTAGGTCAATAATAAAGGCAATCTGTTGAATATTTTGGAAAAGGTTTGACTGGAAGGCATTGATGTCTAAGGCAGCAATGGCTTCCAGTTAAATTATTTTCAAATTCTTCAACGGAATATAATTTTAGGTATTATGCATTGGACAGAAAAATTCTTATATTTGGTAAGTAGGCCTACCCGTGAGTGTCAATGTAGATTGTAGTTTTATTATCACAGTGAAACAGCAAAAGTGACAGCATGATAAAACATAAAGAAACAAGATGACAAACACAACCAAGGACATAACAAGCCAATGTCTTTGTCATATGCCTCGTAGATGATGATGATTTATGTTAGATGACACGCCCTCTTTGTCCGTTTTAATGACACAGTCTCTTTGTCCTTTTTAGCCACCCAAATTATCATCAACAAGATTTAGGTTATGGACGCACCAATAGGCTAGGTACGGATTGACCGGTACGGTTTTGTTACGGAATCATTACGAAGTATAAGGCCTGTATGGCCTTTTGTTGGTCAAAATATTTGAGCTTAAAACTAACCATCACTATTTCCGGTTAAGGTTAATAAACTTTTGTGACTTGTGTCATGTAGATATGATGGATACATATATCTATACATCTTATGTATTCATAATAACATATTATACATATATAAACATTTACACTTCTAGACAGTACAAGGCGCATGAAAATCACATGTCCACATGTGCTTAAATCATGGAAACAAAGTAGGCAATACATTCTACTAGGTACTGACAATCCCTGCCAGTTTCGTATAAACGGTTGTACACATGTGGATTCAAATACTGGATCTGAAGGCGATTTCTCCAGCAGATTTGCCTAAGCGGTTACACAGACTTCAGGTATGCTCGGCTACAAATGATTAACCAGTCGGGACAGCATCTGTCTTGAACATGCGTATGGCTCCAGTATATCTATATTTCAGTAATCGTAGAAAGACAAAGCGTAGCGACTTCCCAGGCCACGTTTGGACTGCTTCGAGTTTTCTGTTTGTAAACAATTAATTAATTATCGGTTTGTAATAATGAAGCATGACCTTTGCATGTATGGAGGTTTTGTATTTGTCACTACAACAGCAAGCATTGTCCCATCACAACTTGTAAGTTTTGACTAAAACTAAAACAAACTGCAAATTATTGTCTATTTTCTGATACGCAGCCTATATATAGATACTTTATAATTTAATGCGGCAGATATAATACAATATTAGCTCATATAGAAAAACCAATAACTCGTTTGTAATTTACTGACCAGTCTACGTTCTGAAGTCGCGCATTTCTGTCGTCCATGCCAGTTCAACTCGTCGGCTTGTGCCTGTTCGAAATCTGGTAACGGTTCAAACTGGTTTGATCTACGCCTAAATTCGGCACTTCATCGCCATCTTCAGGCCCGGAGTCACTATTTCCCTCAGATATGAGTTCATACTCGTTCTAGTGATTGCTGCCTGGAGAATATGCCGACAAATATTCCCGTTGTTTGAGTAAATTTCCATTTTCAGCGAAGAAAGAGTTTTTGTAACAGAAATGAAGGTCCCTCCGATGACGTCACATCCCTGTTTTAACGCTAGTACTTCCGTTTCAGTTTCGTTTTTGGGAAGGTACGAAAATGGGCACTTTCGACGAAGTATTTACAGAATTATCTGTATCCTATGACAATATGATATTGTATTTTTTTTAGTCAGTATATGTTGCGTTATTTGCACGTATCAGAACACAAATCTCGCTGCGTATAGTACTTGGTCTTTAAAACGAGACAACGATCACCTACAAAAATAACATATTATATTTATATACATTATATTATAACAGGTAATAGAAGTCAAAATGTAAATTCGCAGTGGCGGTCATTTATGTCGTAGTCCCGTTCGCCACATCTGGAAAAGCATCACGCTCGCCACTGATTTGCCTGTGCCGCCTCACGCATTAGGGCTGTTCCATAGGCCTAACGATGCAACAATCTTCGCGTTTATAAGATGACGCGTCAGCTTTAAGGAAATTGAATGACATCACCTTCTTGTGACAATTCGCAATCGGTAGTTTTCGCGTATTTCCGTGTTTGGAAATTTGTTCATTGTTTACTCTAAGAAGTTCTATCCAAGTTGAAGGTTTATTGTGTTTTAATTACAGTTTAGCATCTCAAAATGAATAGACTATTTGGTCGTGGTAAACCAAAAGAGCCTCCTCCAAATTTAAATGACTGTATAACGAATGTAAGTATGGTAATAGATTGTTTTACCACTTTTCGTACATGATCATGTAATGATGTATCGACTGTCGTATCCATTATTTTTCATGATCATCGATGTGTTTTCACCTGATGCTATTTTAAGACCACAGGCACGAGTTGTGCTATTAATATTGATAGTCTTTTACGCAGCACAGGTTCAGTGTTATTGTTCTGAAATGTCGTATCCTTTCTTTCGTCCTCAATATGATATCCCGCTGTAAATTATCTGTTGAGAGGAATTTAGAATTCCACCGGGAAAATGTATCCAAATAGTGCCAAGTCATGGCATTAGCATAGGACATCTCATTCTTGAGGAAAACCAAATACACATGGTCATTGTATTGACAACATTGAACATTATTTATAAAATCTAACAACTCATTAGCCTTAGGAAATGTCCTGAGCAATGGCGAGCATAATAGATGGGCTTATGTGTGGCACACCAACTGAACAGCTACCACTGCATACTACTGATGTCAAGCAGCCACACCATTTTATTCAAGGAAAATATGGGATGTAAATGGTACAACCTGTCTTATGTGACCAACTTGTTTGAGCACAGGCCTTTGAATTTTCGTCCATCCATCCCTCAAACACATATTCCCCCTACTATATATATAAATATACACAAGGTGTGACACCTTCATCTGTGGGCACCATTGTCAGCAAGCTGATTGGTTGGTTTGTTGTCAAAATCCGCTGACATCACGTTTCTGACTACAAACCACTACAAACCAACCAATCAGCTTTTTGACAATGGTGCCCACAGATGAAGGTTTCATACCTTGTGTATATTATATATAGTATGAGGATATGTGGTAGAGGGATGGATGGACGAAAATTCAAAGGCCTGTGGTTTGAGCACAAACAATTGATATGGACAGATGACAGATGATCTGTCAGACCTCGAAATTTGGCGTAACCGAACCAATAGTTCCCGTGTTGGTTACGCAAAATCACAAAGTGCAGACCGAAAATTATGTTACTTGAAAATGAGCTTGATTTTTTTTCAAGTGGAAAAATAGTCAAACTCATGTTCAGTTTGCATCATACAAGGCATATAATATCCTGGAAAATCATTTTGCTGTATATATTAGTCTCTAAAAGTATATATTAAGCAGCCAACCAATGAGTTTATGCAAATAACTGGCACCTATCTGAACTATTGGTTATGTGAAAGAAATACCCATAATCTATTATTAGGTTACGCAGATTTTCTAAATTTCATGGCCTACAGGTGACTTTCATGGCCTACAGGTGACTAAGATAATTATGCTAAGACATGTTGACTAGGTCTTTCAGATACTGGTTGCTTTCAGTAGGCGTGCACGATTTTTCGATTTAATCGTGAAGTTTGATTTATTTTTAAAATCACGATTTTTACGATGTAATTGAGGAAAAATTGGATAATCGTCCAAAATTTCATGGGGTTTTTTAAAATCCGAAGTGTGTACTTTTCCGTCGCATTTTATCAGTACATGAGTACAATTATAATCGATTCATGCCTATGTTCATTGTGTTTATATCCCGCCGTGCCGTGCACGTGTAGAATAATTACTACCTTATTCCGCTTAATAGTAGCCTATGCTCTAATAGAAGCCCACCCCCTAACTTTGACATATGAGCTCCAATGATTTCTTAGCAGTTTCAAAACGGCAAAACTCTGTATTAGAAGCCCACCCCCTAACTCAGCAGACTGTATAGGAAATTTTTTCTTAAGAGCAAATTTGTAAGAATAGCGTCTATAATAATCAAAATCGTGTCACAGGGAGTGTCTACTTCCGACCGATCTCTGCCCTGATACATTCCCGGCCCCTCTAGAAG
Source organism: Chaetoderma sp. LZ-2023a (assembly GCA_034401795.1). Taxonomy (NCBI): domain Eukaryota; kingdom Metazoa; phylum Mollusca; class Caudofoveata; order Chaetodermatida; family Chaetodermatidae; genus Chaetoderma; species Chaetoderma sp. LZ-2023a. The sequence goes on from CM067364.1 coordinate 9,917,436, forward strand.
TCAATACAGACCTGGGATTGGTAAATCTCGACCGCCTATTAGATTAATACTAGTAGTAGGCCACGTATGTTCAATATATAATAAAGTTTATTCCACACTTTTGTTGTCAAAATGTGCGTAAAACAGTCTTGGTGTGATTAAATACCTTGCTTATAAATATATTTTAAGACCAAATTTATGCACCAAACAACAAGCACGGGAGAAAATGCACATCAATTTTGTAACGCCGATCAACATTAAATGATCCAAATTGAATTATTACGAACGACAATATAGCCGGCTTCTTAAGTTGGCGGGCCAGCGGTTCTTGAGATGGGAGGCATCATGTTCTCGCGAGATATTATACGCTAACGGGAGTTTATCAAACGGGTACACATTTTTTAAGATCAGGATAATACTCAGTTCCTATCGCGCAATGATAATATATAGATATTCCCGAGTTCCGAGTCCCCGATTCCAGAATATTTATATCCGAGTACTCGCTCTAAAATAAACGCTTCAATTGGAGGCGAATTACGTGGTTTGTATTTTTCGCGGCGCCATTTTATGTCAAATTGTGGATTAATTTTGATGTAATAAATGAGCTTTATTAAAGGATACGCAATATTTAGGCGCTCAAATCAAATAATTTCACTTCCCCGTTGATGTTTTGAGGTATACATTAAATGTAGGCGGTGGGAATTTTTACGGGAGAAAATGCGTTGGATTTCCGTGGTATCAATTTTAGAACTTTTTTGCCAAAACTCTGTAATATAAGCCCACCCCTTTCTCAGAAATATTTGGTTGGAAATTGAACACCTCTTATCCTAATGGAAGCCTAGGCTATTATTAAGCGAAATACGGTAATCACAACACAAAGCACTACAATAAACAAGCTAGCTAGGTAACACCTTTGTCATTGAGAAAACCAGCTAGTTACTCCGTCGAATCGCCATATAATTTTCTTTCTTTCGCTGCAGACCCAGAGTCTGTCGTGAAATGCCAAGTATATACTTAGTTGCAGTGTTAGGCAATCAGTGAACATACTTCTTTTTAATTCTAGAGTTAGCAATTTCAGGCGGTGTAATAATTTTTCCTTTTTGATTCGTTTGTCATGTCAATTATGTCAAATTAAATAAAATAAAGCAACACCATTCCAGATTGTTTGATTTTGAAATGTGCGTTCTGTTGATTACTATTTAATGTAAAAAATACATTCTGAAAGCAACTATAAACTGCACTATAGGACGAGTTTACGCCGTTACACTCGTACCTACTCAAAGCTACCGTCCTGTGTATGTGGATTGCGCAGTATCTCCCCAGGTACTAATATTAGCGTCTTCGAGTTACTCTGGTAATGACCTAAACTCGTCCTACAAAGGGAGGCTATAAGCTAAGCGGAAGCTGATACATCGTGTAATTAATTTTTTTCTGGGCAACATTTTATCTCAAATTTTGATGAAATAAATAATGTTTATTAAACTATACGCAATATTTAGGCGGCCCCAATTAATAATTTCACTCCCGCGATGATGGATATTATACATTAAGCATAGATATAGGATGGTAAGAATTCCTCGCATGAAAATGTGTTCTAATTTCGTGCTGTTTTTGTATCATTTATTTCAACTTTTTCTAGAAACAAGTCACGTTACCTCAGTTTATACTTTTGGGAATTTGGACCTACAATTTAATAAAAAATCATGATTTTTTTTATAAAATCGATTGCGATGTTTCAAAACAAAAATCGTGCAAGCCTAGCTTTCAGCTTGACTAGGTAACTGTTGATCTTATGAAATATAATATGACAAGCCGTTATTGCTTTGATTGGTGTCTATTGAGGCCCTGATTCCAGGTCCCATTCACGCCATTCTGTGCTGGTTTTATTTCAGTCTATTACTTAGAACTTCCCCAGCTTTACACTGGTACACATTTATACTCATGGGTGGAGAGAGACACGAAGGAGTCAGGGTTCTGCCCACACTGGTCGGGATTAGCCACCACTCAACAATTTTAACCAGCACTAATGACTAAACTATCTTTTTTAACCACCACTTTTCACATATTTTGTTGAAATTAAGCTTTATTACGAGGAACTTTGTAAAATTTCCATAAAAATGTCCGGCACCAATTTCATCCTAGAACCCTGAGGAGTGAAGGAGATTGCCTATGTTTCCAGCGATCGTCAGTTTGCGGAACAGAGACACAATCCCGGGAACGCCAGTTTCACAGCTCTGCTCGTTACTGCCTCCCATGAGACAAGAAGCGTTCTGACTAGCTTTAAGCTTTTCCATTCGACGGTGCTCATAATTTCACATGCACTTGAGGTGTTGTTGTCTTACCATGTGGCTTAAAACCACTTATAATCAGGACAAGAGATTTTGATATATCTGAGCCAGTCATTCCAGTAGTAAGTTTTCAAAAATAATCTCAACGCCTACAAATGATAATTTCTCATAGATCTACTGTAGAGGTCATTTTTAGCCAGCTTGACCATTGAAAACTATTAGAATCCCAACATTTGTCTCCAGAAGGTATGTCATCACTTAGCAAACATGACTATAAACATCAAATTTGTTCAAAGAAATTTAATTTTTCTCAGAAATTTTTACATTTTGAAGCCATGAGAAGATTATTTGAAATTTACCAGTTATCAAGCCAGCCATTCTGGCGATAAATTTTCAGAAATTGTCTTTGTGTCTGGAAAGGTGCATTTCTCCAGATCACTGTAGAGACCGACAAATGCCAGAAAAACTAAATTCTTTACGATATAAAACTTATTCTGAACAGGAAAATTTTGAAATTAATTTGACTGGAAGATGTTTGCCATATGGTTGCCTTGAAAATGAGATATGGAGAATTCATCAGTGAAAGGCTTAATGGGTTAAGTACATGTTCTTGTAACATATATATTGTCTAGAATGTACCGTACAAAATCTAAATCAGTAAATTCTATAACTTTTCAGTTATTTGCTTTAAGAACTTTCACATTTAGTTTAGGACTTTGAAAGTAATGTGGAAAACATTTAATGGTTAATTTTTTTTAACAAAATCAGATTATTTGCATATTGAATGTCCATTTGGCTGCCATGAGAGGACTATTTTTGCAAATTTACCACTGTAAGGACTGGCTTGGTTATCTGGCTCGGTTATTGAGCCAGTCATTCCAATCGTAAAATGAAAAAAAATTTGTCTTCTCTTGGCCTGCAAATTGACAATCCACAAAACCACTACAGAGGCCTGTATTGGCTGGCTTGAGCAATAAAGGGTTAAATTATTTTTAAACGTTTGTTTTTACTTACAGATTGATGGCCGAGGAGAATCTATAGACAAAAAGATTAGCAGATTAGATCAAGAGTTGAACAAATATAAAGATCAGATGAAGAAGATGAGGGATGGTCCATCAAAAGTAAATATCTAGATATAGTTATACGTTTTACTGAAGGCCTGTACCAAGGGAGATAAATCTTGGACAGAGATAATAATGATTTGTGCAATGTGTACAGACACTGAGAAATATTTTTATCCCCACTTTTTTCAAAGAAAAGTGGTGATTATGCCGTCCTGTCGCTGTGTGTGTCTTGCTGTGTGTGCGTTTATTAATTGTAAAACAACCGTTTTTAGAAAAAGATTTACTGTAGATGCCATGAGAAACACTGCTAGCCCTGGTCAATTTCTACTGGCCTTGGGCTAGCAGACTAGTGTTAATTTCAGTCCTTGCCTTGGCACACATGTCATGCATGTGAATCCGCCTAGGGATAATCTAGGGTTTTAATATGGAGACCCTAAGGAATAATAATTATGCAAAAGCATAATCTGAGAGGATTTAAAACTTTTACCAAATTTGTTAAAATTTTCTTAATTTGTGGCATAGCTACTGTTATACACGTGACACTCCAATATCCCAATTTCAATGTAATCATTCAGGTAAGCTGTTGAATATATTGATGCTAATTTTACTGGAAGGTGTTGATGCCATGGCCACAACTTTATTTCTAAGCATCAGTGATATTTATTTTAGAAATTTTCCATTGGAATGACTGGTTTGATTATTGGGGCAATTATTCCAGTGGTAAATTTTCAAATATAAATCTTGTAACCTACAAAATAGACATTTCTTGACCAATCTTGACCATTAAAGGGTTAACCCACTCTATATCTGTATATGTGATATTTTAGAAATGATAATCTGAATGTTATTGCTACATCAGGCAACAACCGTTAATCAAAATCTTATACAGCTTTTACATTAATCTACAATGTAGCTTAGAAACAGGTTGTTTACCTAAATCATTATAGAATTAACTGTTACCTTTTAAAGATTAATTTTGTTGAAGAAAACGAGCTTTCTCAAAGAAAATGTCCATTTGCAGACCATTTGAAAAAATATCTTATGTTTGTCTGAAAATGAACATTTCTCCAACCATTGCAAAAGTTGTTTGTCCAGCTTTAGTGTTAAAGGGTTAAAAGGATTAAAAACAGCAAATGTTGAATTGTAAAGAAAGTTAAGATCTGCCACAGTATGTGTTAACAGCATGTCCTGTTCTGTTCTTTATATACTATTGATTAGGCCCAGGTTAGGACATCATTGCTCAGCAATTAGATTCTAGCTAAATTCAATTCACATAGGTGTGGTGATAAAGATTAAAGGACAATGCCATTGATAAAAGTTAAGCCATCATCCATTTTGGTATAGCAGACAAAATTTATAAAGGCTGCAGAATTAAACTAGTGTACTAGAAAGCTGTTGAACATTTTGAAACTAATCTGACCTAAAAAAGCTGTTGCTGCCATATGTATGGAGCACCAGGTTTTGAAAGTAAAATTACAAATGTAGTAAGTATAATGTACTCAGCAGATTATCTGATCGGAATGAATTTGCCATTGCAATTAATGAAAGTAATAAATTATTTTCAAAATATTTAAATTCCTATTTGAAATTAAGCAAACATCACTTATATTGTCCCATGGTAGATGGCGGATTGTCTTATCAGAGAAAGTCAATGCTGTAAGGAAATCTGTTGAACACTGAAAACTAATTTCACTAAAAAATGTTGATACCTATGGTAGTAAAGCTTCCACTCAAATTTGTTTCAAAACATTAAACCAATTATTTGTTATATGGCATGTCTGGGTTGAAAGGAAATATATATTTATATTTATATATTTATATATATATATATATATCAGGGTTATAAGGAGAGTCAATTTGATCTGACAAAAAAGTGGAAGTTGAGTAAGCTAATGGGGGGTCCGGGGGTCCTCCCCCGGAAAATGTTAAAATCTAGATGCTCTCAGAGGCCATCTCCTGCATTTCTGTAGAAAAATATAGGTTTTCGGTTGGCTGTGAAATTGTTCTATTTTTACCCATTTTGTCCTGAAAAAGTCAAATAGACTAAGACATTTTCAGGAGAAAATGCATAAAGATAGAACAATTTCATAGTCAACTGTAGGACCCAGAAAATGAGGACTTAACCACTCTCGGTCCTCCATTTAGCAAGGGTTGCCCCTTTGGGCACTTTTCGCTCAGATGCCATTTTAGCAACACATCAACTGCTGTCACAGTCATGTACAATTGAATTTAAAAAAATTTCCACTTTAGAACACATTAGTCAAAGAAGGCTTGTGATAGTTTTCCTGATAAATGTTCACTTGCAGGTCAAGAGATTATTTTTGAAATTTTCCATTGAAATGGCTTATTCAGTAACTGAGACAGTCATTCCTGTGGTAAATTTTCAAAAATAATCTCTTGACCTGCAAATGGTCATTAACTATTTTTAATTAAAATTTTTAGGCAAATTTGACCATTAAATGGTTAATTGTAGAACACGAATATAATGGTAACGCGCGTGTTGTCAAGTGTCTTCTACAGTGCGATTATTTATGAACTTGCTTTCTTCACTTCTATTGTGAGAAAACTCGCCCGCTATTTCATTGGTTTTCTATATACAGCTACCAAGGAAATCGCGAGGAAGAATTAGCTTCTTCAGTATCGAAGGCGTGAAAGAACGCGTCTCAAACTTCTGTGAAAATCTCTCACGTAATGTCATTGGATTTTCTAGATATAATTATGTCCAACAACCAATGAAATTGCGAGACCAAATTCTCTTCTCATGACAGAAGGTGTGTAAGAACACATCACTAACTCGTGCGCAGTGGCAGATTTTGTAGATCCGCCATTGCTAATTTTGCATCGACTCGATCATTTTCAGACTAGCGAAATGACAAGATTTTGAGTGGTATCATTTATCAGATGTTCTATGCAATTTTATCTGTCATTTATTCGCCGTATGACTTAATTTTCAAGTCACTCACGGTCTATATCCCTCATTAGAAATCAGAAAATTTGCCAGTATGAAAGGTTTACACTATTCCCGGAACAATTAGCTATTGTAAGACCACCCTCTAGGATGAATTTGCCGGTATGACGCGTTTTGACAGATCACGAATACTGGTAACCAAGGTGAATATTGTTTTCACTTAGAAATGTGCAAATGACGCACAAACGCGTGCTCGATCGATCTATCGTATTTGAGTGCGATACCAACATTGTTCACTTGTTCTCTTTTTCCACCTGTATATATATATATGTAAATCTATGAAGGTTGTGGAATTAAAGTTAGTGTCTTATTCTTTTGGAAACAAGTTGATTGAAATTTGTTATTGCATATGGCAGCAACAAAATTCAGTCAAACTTATTAAAGAATTTTCAGCAGGTTTTATATTTTATATCTGAAATGGATTCAGCTCTGCCAGTATATTATATCAATTGTTATAGTGGTATTTTGTTTCTGCTATATATCTCAATTTGGTTGACTACATTACACCTTTTATGATGGCATTGATGTTCACATAGGCCTTCATAATAATTATCAGTCAAAATAACTAATGTAACTGAAATGTAACTTTAAATGTTGCTCAACAAATGTAACTGTAACTGACATAGTGCAATGTAACTGTAACTACTTACATTTAAATGTAACTGTCCGCAGGCCTGCATAGTAGTCCATGCTTGAATGATTTTAACCAGTTTAGCTCGCTGGGAAAATCACAACATTCTCTATTTTACAGGATCTGGAAGGCCACAGAATATTATGAAATTTGTGTTGCTGGAAGTAGTTAGTGTATATATAGAACAACAACTTACAGCAATATCAATTTTAAAGGGAACTTGACAGGGGCGGATCCATGAGGTCATTTGGGGGGGGGGCACCCAAAATTTCAAGGGAGTTATCTCATGAAAATGGGATCATAGGTAAAAAAAATTGACGGTGCTGTGGGTCCCATGAAACCCCTGAAGGTCTTTTATGATAGTTAAATACTAAGTAGTTTTATAAGTTTAAGTTGCACAAAAATACCTGTAAAATGGGTACATAGTTCATAGTTTCTGAGTCCATGGTACACTCTAATTTTTAGCAGAAATGAGAAAAATCTTGTTTGGAACAGAACATTTGAGTTTGGGACCTCAAAATTTCAGTTTGGGACCCGCAGATTTCAGGGTGCGTGATCCCTGGGACCTCCAAAATTTAGATGTCATGAGAAACATTGTTGTACGTCTTGAAGAGCCTGGGATATGTGAATAGCTTTAACCATTTTCTCCTCAAATTTGTTCAAGAAAGTTTACAGTTTCACATAGAAAATGCCCATTTACACAGACCAAGAGATTATTTTTGAAAATTCACCACTGGAACGACTGGCTCGGTTACCGAGCCAGTCGTTCCAGAGGTAAATTTTCGAAAATAATCCTCTGGTCTGCAAATGCGCATTTCTCAAGACCATTGTAGAAGGCGTTCTTGGCTGGCTTGAGTTTTAATGGGTTAATATGTATTTTTTGTGTGTTTTATTTGCTTCACAGAATATGGTAAAACAGAAAGCTATGCGAGTTTTAAAACAGAAGAGATCGTAAGTTCGTGTTCGCATGTCAGCCTGAATGGTGGGATCCAATCTGTCACTCAAGTATATGACGTCATAATCAATTACATCACATGTAGGCAGGGCTTCTATTAATTTCTAAACACAGGAATTCTGCGACTTCCTGCGTAGTGGTTCTGGTTGACCAAGCAGAAAATATGAAAGTCTAGAATACTTGTCATTTGCTTAAAATCATTGTTTTTGTGGTGTCAAGGCAAAAAAAGAGGAAGTTCAGGACTTCCTGGGTATATGTTTTGGGAGTCCAAACATGAACTTTGGGAGTATGGTACTCCTGGACTTCCAGTATACTCTGCATGTACATGTAGGCTGATGTCACAATCATAATCACGTTAGGATTATAACTCCGCCATGAAGCTCGAAAAAGCTGTCAAGTGTGCGAATTGTATAGCTGTCATGGATTTACAATTTAATAAACTTTCTGTTGAATATTCTGAAACTAATTTTACTGGGAGCTGGTTCCTCCAGTCAAATTATTTCAAAATATTCAACAGCTTACCTATATAATTACTTTGAAAATGCGATTCTTTGAATTCATACTTCAAACTATATAAATTGTTTCCAACATGTGGAAAAAAGTGGACAGGGCTTAGCTAGAAATAGCCGGGGCTTAGCTAGAAATGGGCGGGGCTTAGCTAGAAATGGATCCCACTCCATTCTATATATACTTATATACTGATAACTATTTCTGCTTCTTTAGCATTTATATCACCCTGATGTTAGGAATAATATTTTTATGGAACCAGACTGTCCAGAGAAATATTTTTCTCTTGCCACCGAAAAAACATTCCTAGGGATAATGAGTATTGAAAGACCCCCCCCCCCCTTTTGGCACTCATCATGCTATAGTGACTGAGTACAGAGTTTGTACTGGTCGTGGAACATCCAGAAAGTCTTAATCTGGAAATATAGAATCAATTCCTGGAAAGCCTGGAAGAGCAACATGCTGAAATCTCGTGTCATGGAAAAGTCATTTAACCCTTTAATGGCTAAATTTGATTTTTTAAAATGATAATATTTGGTTATTTAATGTTCATTTGCAGGCCAAGAGAAGCCTATTTTTGAAAATTTTACCACTGGAATGACTGGCTCGATAATCGAGCCAGTCATTCCAGTGGTAAAGTTTCAAAAATAGTCTTCTCTTGGCCTGCAAATGGACAATTCTCAAAGACACTGCAGAGGCCTGGTTTGGCCGGCTTGAACAGGTTAAACAGTGAAGTTACAGCATATCAATTTGAGGCTATTTCAAGACAATCATACAGGTACATGTATGCCTTTGGATATTGTGAAACTAGTTTCACTGGAGAGTGTTCCAGTGAAATTAGTTTCAAAATAGTCAACAGAATATTTATTAAATTAGAATTGATTTCTTCAGTATCTGATCTTTTTGTGGTCATAATTGCAATTTTTAGTCTACAAATATTATTTGTTGTGCAGAATCATAAGAGAGAAAATATGGATGAATGGCATTTAATTCTCAATGTAATGAAATTTTGTAATTCTGAATTTCACAGTGTGGATTAAGTACAAACATTGTGAGTGAGTGCTTAGTCTTTTAATGGACAAGCCGGCCAAAAATCACATGTGCAGTGGTCTTGAATAATAACCATTTGCGGGCCATGAATAGTGTTTTTGAGAATTTACCACTTGAATGACTGGCTTAGTTATCGAGCCAGTCATTCCAGTGGTAAATTTTCAAAAATAGTCTTCTTTTGACCTGTAAATTGTCATTCGCAAAGCGAAATTCTCAATAATCTAAGACTATTAACAGGTTAGCACGAAGCTTTCTATATCATTTTGTGGACTATACACACACTGACACACATAAAATGAGGGTTTTGATATATACACCTGTGCAAAAGTTAAGCACCACCCTATTTTTACGCACATGCGAGGGTATATTCATGTGCTATGAAGAAAGCAATAGCATAAACATTTATGTACCCATCCATGTTAGTGCAAGAGGTAATAATGCAACTAGAGGAATGCTGATTATGATGGTGGGGAAACACTGTATGTTTTTGTTTGAACTTGAAAACGAGGCCTGAATATGGTTACGTTGACACAACTGACAACTATTGCCCTACAGTTGACACACGTGGCTAGATTGTCATTAATGGTGTCTGAAAACGAAGTTTAACATCTGTGCACGAGTTTGAGACTCATTATTAATACCGGGTATATCCACCTTGTGCCTGGATGACGGCCTGGACACGACGTCTCATGCTGGTCACCAACCGACTGATACGCCATTGTGGTATTCGTTGCCATTCAAGATGGAGTGCGTCTGTTAATTCTTGTAGGTTCTGCACAGGAGGATCCCTCCTTCTCACCATGTTTCCCAGAATGTCCCAGATGTGCTCAATAGGGTTCATGTCAGGGCTCCTTGCTGGCCATGGTAGGGTTTCGATGGCATTCTGGCGGAGGTATTCATGCACAGCTCTAGCACGATGTGGTCGGGCGTTGTCATCCATGAATATAGGGTGGGTTCCAGGTGCATGATTTACAAAATGAGGGACCACAACTCTATCCAGTATGGAATCTTGATATCTTTGTCCATTTAGTGTTCCAGGTACAGTCAACAGATCCAGCTTACAATCAAATGAGATGCACCCCCATATCATAACGGAACCTCCACCAAATGGAACTTCTTCCATGATGTTATGTTGGTCGTACGCCGTGCGTCTGGACCTCCATACACGAGTTCGACCATCTGTGGCATGAAGCAGGAACCGACTTTCATCGGACCAGTGTACCTGTCTCCAGGATCTCATGTTCCAGTGTCTTCTTTCGTTGCACAACCTCAGACGCTCCTCTTTGTGGTGTGCAGTGAGGAGAGGACGTCTGACAGGTCTCCTAGCTTTCGTGCCAGCAGCATACAGTCTCCTTTTGACGGTAGACATTGACACTCTATTGCGCGTTTCCCATTGCTGGCTGAGCACTCTGCTGTTGGTGAATGGAGATCTCCTAACAAGGCGTACTAGGGCTCGATCATCACGGGCAGTAGTCTTCTTCGGTCTTCCAGATCTAGGCCTGTCCTTCACCTCGTTAGTTTGCCCATGTTTTGCAATCAAACGACTGATTACAGTATGGTTAATGTTCAGCTGTCTGCCAATCTCTCTGCATGACATACCAGTGGTATGCATGCCTATGATTTGCCATTTCACACGATCACTTAACCTTCGTCTTGCCATAGCGGTTCACAATCAAGAGCTAATTCTCTCTGTACAAATAAACCACGGTCATGAACACAAAATTCCTAATCTTGTCGCCTAAATCTGTATGTAATGTTCTACACCTCAAACTGGACTTTTACATAACTGAACACGTGTGCTGTTTCCCGCCACGCACGGACATCAAGCGGCGTGAAGTCATGCATGCATGTGCATTTCGTACTTGGAATTATGTCAGCTAACGCGGGGACAAAAAGTATGGCAGCCTAGTTGTACCATCATGTTTCTACGTTCTATTGTTTTTGCTGGTGCTTAACTTTTGCACAGGTGTATATATCAACTTTCTTCTTATTCAGGTATGAGAATCAGCGTGATCAATTAATGCAACAGTCATTCAACTTGGAGCAACAAAACTATGCCATCCAGTCGCTGAAGGACACAAAATCAACGGTATTAGACTTACGTCTTATATTCAATCATTATATAGTATCAGTTGCATAGATCGATCGTGTTGAGGTGGGGTGGGGTATGTGAGGTTATCTCTCGACACTCTTTTGGTATTTAACCGTTTAAGCCTTGAATTTGTTTTAAAAATATCCATTTGCGGGCCAAAAGAAGACAATTTTTGAACATTTACCACTGGAATGACTGGCTCGGTTATTGAGCCAGTCATTCCAGTGGTAAATTTAAAAAAAAAAAGGCTTCTTTTGGTCTGCAAATGGGTAATAATTTACAAATATTATAGCTAGCCCAGGGTGTCCTACTTTTTCAAAGAAATCATCACCACTACATGAAATAATGTATTATATAAAGCGAGTTAATTAAGTTTTTAATTATAAAGGTGCTAATTTTACACCTGTCTTAAGGAGCCACGTTGTTTTGAGCACAGAAAACATCTCATAATGCAGAGTATGCTTAACCATTTAACCATCAAATTTGTTCAAGAAAATTAAAATTTTCTCATAGAAAATCTCCATTTGAAAGATCAAGTGAAGACTATTTTTGACAGTTTATGACTGGAATGACTGGCTCTGTTATTAAGCCAGTCATTCCAGTCATAAATCTTCAAAAATAGTCTTATCTGCGTCTGCAAATGGACATTTCCCAAGACCTCTACAGAAGCCATTTTTGGCTGACTTGAGTGTTAACCTTTTAGCAATCATATTGATAGCCAAAAATGGCTTTTGAATTTTTGATTTTCTGATAGAAAATGTCCATTTGCAGACCAAGAGAAGACTATTTTTGAAAATTTACCACTGGAATGACTGGCTCGGTTATCGAGCTAGTCATTCCAGTGGTAGATTTTCTAAAATAGTTTTTTCTTGGTCTGCAAATGGATAATTCCCAGGACCACTGCAGAAGCTGTTTTTGACTGATATGAGTGTTAACGGGTTAAAGTTCTTGAAGAAGAAAAGATGTGTATACTTGGGGCGAAATTCTCTCAAAGAAACTTCATTTTCTACGAGATCCTCTCTCAAAGAAACTCTTCATTTTCTACGAGATCCAGTGGCTCATAAATAAGGTAAAATGTTCCCAAAATAAAACTAGAAACATGTTTGTTAGGCCAATTTAGAACAAAATGTAAGAAATGTTCAGTTGAATATTTTGTACATAATTGGATTGAATGACATTGCTGCAGTCTTCCAATTCAGTTATGTTCAAAATATTCAACAGTAGGTTTTATTTTGTTTTGTTTGGAAACATGGTAACTTATTTCTACACAGGACATGTAATTTATTGATGGTAGACGATCGCCTGGAGTTTCAAACATTAATGTGTATTATAAGTGCAGTTGTCATGGATACCTCGTAAATAAATTAAATTTGAGTGAATAACCACATGAGATTATATTTACAGACACATGTTTCAAACTCACCTGTGCATGAGTCATTACACCTTTTCATTATGAATTTGCGGTAATGTCATTTCAAATGCCATAAATATTTTTAGAGTTGGTTACTAAGTTGAAATGAATTTGACTGAAAGTCGTTGGTGTCATCAGCAGCTGTGACTTTCCAGCAAAATGTTCTCAAAATTATCTACTTAAAATTAAATATGACAAATCATTTATAGTATCTTTCAGCAGATTACAGAATGAAAAGAGTTAATCAGTCATCGATTACAATTGCTGCTTGTATAGTAATCTAGTTTTCAAATCTAAAATGATTAACCCTTTTAAAATCGGAAGCCAAATACGACCAATCTTTTTCAATATACCTGAACAACTATTCTCTTGTTAAGTATCTCTCAAACTAAGTTGACTTGAAGCTATCGGGCGCGAAGCCATCGGTACTGTAGCTTCCAGTCAAATTAGTTTCAAAATATTTGTGGCTTACCTGTGGTGTATGGTTTGAAATTGAGATACAGGTATACAATGGTTAAGTTAAGCAGTGTCGGTGATAATCTTGTTTGACTAGTGATGAATGATGACTGTAGTGTTACAGCAATCAGCAAAATATTATATCTTCAGCAATATAATATTATATATTGTGTTTGCATCTTGAATTTATAAATTCTGACAGAGTTGTTAACTTTGTGTAAATACAATGATGTCAAACTTTAAAATTTTCAAATTCAATTAATAGATGAACTGGTGTTCATTTTTCAACAAATTTGGCAGAGATGATGGATAAAGTAGGATTAATAGAGAGATAGCGATTATTGTATTAACTCTTTAACACTCATATCTGCAAAAAATGCCTTCTACAGGGGTCTTGAGAAATGTCAATTTGTGTACCAAGAGAAGAAATTCTTTTTAAATTTACCAATGGAATGACTGTCTCAGTAACCGAGCCAGTCATTCCAGTGGTATGTTTTAAAAAATAGTCCTCTTGGTCTGCAAATGGATATTTTCTATGAGAAAATTGAATTTGTTTTAGAAAGTTAAGGGGTAAAGGCTTAAAATCATTAGGGTATTGGAAATGAGAGAATGATCAATCATGTTTGTAAATGTCTTGCTTCTGAGACATTGCGGTTGACCATGATCTTAATCTCTTCGTAATTCCACACATACAAGGCACAGGTATCTGATCTGTCACTCAAGTATCTGATGTCATAATCAGTGGACATTTCCAGTTTATCTGTCCATCATATGATGTTATTAATCAACTAGATGTACGTGACGTGCAGGATGATGTCATGTCATAATCAATTACAGCATGAATGACCCGATTTAGTCCGTCTTAAACGCTTAATAGTCCACGACGCTGTATGAATTGTATGTCTGCTATTTATTAAACATGCTGTTGAATATTTAGAAATTAATTTGGCTGGGCGCTGTTGCTGCCTGCACCCAGGCAAATTAGTTTCAAAATATACAACAGTTTAACTGTATAGTTTTCTGGAAATTGAGTCCGGGAGTTCAAAGATCTATCGATTCAAACATGAGCGAGGTGTAGGTGGAGGTTAACTAGTGATGGGCAGGGCATAGCTATTATACTGGAAAGGCCGATTAACCTTTTAACACTCATATCGGCCAAAAACAGCTTCTGCAGTGGTCTTCAGAAATGTCCATTTGCAGACCAAGAGAAGACTATTCCTGAAAATTTACCACTGGAATGACTGACTCGGTAGCCAAGCCAGTCATTACAGTGGTAGATTTTCAAAAATAGTCTTGTCGTGGTCTGGAAATGGACATTTTCTCTGAGAAAATTAAAACAAAATTTTGAACAAATTTGAGGGTTAAAAGGTTAAGTGACACTAGTTAGTTGACATCACAATCAAGATGATGTATAGCTCTATTTTCCCAGTCAAAATATTCAACAGCTTAGGTGTATAGTTACTTTGAAAATTTGATTCTGGGAATTCAGATTTCAAAGTTTTAAATCGATTCCCATGGACATACAAAGTGAGTGTAGTAGGCTTGTGAGATTATTGCTTTGAGTGATCACGATTGATTATTTAAAAGATAATCGTGATTACTCGATTAATCAGCTTGGGTACAAATTACCAAGACGTAGCAACAAAATAATATCAATGACGAAAGCTGCAATGGTGTTTAGAAAAGCTCATTTGCAGGCCAAGAGAAGACTATTTTTGAAAATGTATCGCTGGAATGCCTGGCTCGATTCTCGAGCCAGTCATTCCAGTGATACATTTTCAAAAATAGGCTTCTCTTGGCCTGCAAATGGGCATTGTCAGGCACCAAACTGTCAAATGTTAGGCACAGTCTTGCCAGTTTGAACAGTCCCAGTAGTTGCAGTGTGTAACAAAAAAGTCCGTATACAAGTGTTACAAAGCCATAAAATATCCATCTACCCAAGGTGTATCACAAGCATTATGACGCGTATTTAGTTGCTTTTTGACATGTTTCTAAAAAGTTCAAGTAAAGAGCACTGTGAAGTAGAGTAGTGTTGACAGGCAGCAAATTCTGGATGTCCAGTACTAAGTAGCTGGTGCTTGTCAAAGTGTTGGGCACTGTTGAAAAAGTTATTTTCAGGCTCGTGAACACACATACACACATTCCTGTTATCTGTATATTAGTTATTGGACTATCTTTCTGATTTATGTTGTTCTTGCAGGTTGATGCCATGAAAGTGGGAGTGAAGGATTTTAAAAAAGCATACAAGCATATTAACATCGATCAAGTGGAGGTAATTCTAGGTTATCCATGTTCTGCCTGCTATCGTATTATAGAATGACTCCATCTATTTCAGTTGTGTGTGTATCTTAGGCCATATTTTATCTTGAGAATGGTGGTGCTGATCGCCATTGCTGCCTAAGCATTTTCAAAATAAACAGTAGATATTTTTCTCTGGAATTACAAATTTATTCCTTTAATGGTCAAGATTGGTTAAGAAAATCAAGTCAACAGAAGACTAATTTTGAAAGTTTATCACTGAATGACTGGCTTGATAACAGAGCCAGTCATTTTAGTGATAGATGTTAAAAAAAAATAGTGTTCTCTGGGTCAACAAATAGGCATTTTTCAAGACCATTAAAGAGGCCTTTTGTGGTCAGTTTTACCAGAAGTGATTAAAGTTAAGTAAAACAATTTAAATATTTTGATATAGTGCTTGTTATTGAGATGTACTTAATTGAGGAATCCAGTTTATCAATCATATGCCATCATAATCAACTAGTTAATGTGTAAGCGGATGTCATAATCAATTACATAATGGATGACTCGATTGGGTCTGTCTTAACCACTTAATAGTCTGTCGGGTTGTACAAATTGTGTCTTTATTACTTAATAAACATACCATAGGCAGCACCAGCACCCAGAGAAATTAGTTTCAAAATATTCAATAGCTTAGCTGTCTAGTTTTCTTGAGCTTCAGAGTCGATTCCAACATGAACAACGTGTGAGTGGGGCTGCGGGGCATAGCTAAAACTGTATTCATCCATTATTTGTTCCCATATATGTTTATAATTAAAACCTTTTAGCACTCAATTCAGTTGAAAATGTCTTCTGTAGTGGTAAAGATTATTTTTGAAAACTTAGCACCAGAATGACTAGTTATTCCAGTTGTATGTTTTCAAAAATAATCCTCCCTTGGTCTGCAAATGGACATTTTCTTGAACAAATTCGATTATTAATTGGTTAAATAATGAACTTTAATTAAAATATTTTAATATTAATTATTAACATCAGGATCTACAAGACACACTAGAAGATTTAATGGAAGACGCTAATGACATTCAAGAGGTGATGGGTCGAAGTTATGGCATGCCAGAAATAGACGATGCTGATCTGGAGGCAGAGCTTGATGCTCTCGGAGATGATATAGGATTGGGGGAAGACACATCATACCTGGATGATGCAGTCAATGCTCCCAGTATTCCCACAAGTGAACCTGGTGCAGATAATACAAAGGTGGGTTACAGTATTGAGTACTAGACAAAATTTGTCTATACTAGGGACTGATCTACCCATTTGGAAATTAGCCAAATGATTGATCAGTTTGTATACAAATTACCAAGATATAACAATGAAAGGATATCAATGATGACAGCTGCAATGGTGTTTAGAAAAGTTCATTTGCAGGTCAAGAGAAGACAATTTTTGACAATGTATCATTGAATTCTCGAGCCAGTCATTCCAGTGATACATGTTAAAAAATAGTCTTACCTTGCCCTGCAAATTGTCATAATTTACTTAGCAAAATGTCAATCTTTATGCCAAATCCAATCCAATTAAAATGTAGTTTTTGAAATATTTTATGCAATAGAAATTATTCACAATTATTCGATTACTTAATATTTAATTGCATAAATTCATGATTTAAAACATAATTGCAATTTTCGATTTAATCAGGTAATAGTGCATGCCTAGATGAATGATTGTTGTATTTCTGTTTGCTTTCAGGATGGAGTCATGGTGGATGAATTTGGCTTACCGCAGATTGCTAAATAGACCACCACCGCTACAGAACATACAGTTACTTGTACATTTGTAAATACACCTCGTATTGTACTTTGAAATTTATGCGATGAAAATTTAAAAATAAGATACTGATATAAATAGATTGACATGATCTATAAATAAGTTGTATAACTTTCTTTACACCACCCATGATTATTAAAATTGAGGTGCGTCCGTAAACCTTTAATGTGCAAATTTTAACAAGAAGATCGACATATTTGCTTACTGACTCAATTTGCAGGCGAAGAGAAAACTTTTTTTAATTTACCACTGGAATGACTGATAGTCATTCCAGTGGTAAATTAAAAAAAGTTTTTTCTTCGCCTGCAAATGGACATCCATCAAGACAACTGCAGAGGCTAGTTTTGGCCGGTTTGACCATTAAAGGGTTTACGTTGACCTCACACCCACAACTTAAGTCTATCATTGTATGCGGAGGGCATTCATGTAAATATACTATACAGTCAAACCTTTATTCCACACTGCGCTTTATAGCTGATGTGTCATGCTAAAAAAGCTGTGTTTAAAGTCTGTATGCAAACACAATTTTAATAGTCATTTATACAATATAGTTGAAACACAATTAAAATCTGTCTCGCACATGCAAATTGTGCGGGCATGCAGTAAGAAATAAGCAAGAGATGCAACTTTGATCAACTGTATATACGTCACTCCACCTATGTCTAGCATAGCCTTGCTTAGGAATCAAAATTAAACAAGGTAGATATTGAAAACTGTGTCACCGAAATTACCTTTAGTACATGAGATATTTGTAATTGGTTCTAGTAGTTTTTTTCGGCTGAATACGCTCGTACATGTTAATTCTTTTATTAAACCGACTGATTTCCTCTAAATTGGTTATCAATGAGTTCCTGGAAAATCCTGCAAATTTTTGTGATTTTCATTGAAATTATGGTGAAAGGGAAATGAATGTCGTCTTAAAATAACCGTCTGACCAAATAAATTAGCGTGATTACGTCCCATACCCACGATATATTTTGAGTTCGGAATCGATCAGCGTGTTGGTGGCGGGCTGTCAGATATTGAACAAAAGCTGTTATTAACAGAGACTGTTACATGCAAATCGGTGTGTATTTTATGAAATATTGACACATGTGTGATCTATTTATGCAGTTATACCAGTCGTGTCATGCACACTTTAAAGGCTTCCAGTAATAGTGCTATCAATAAATTTTCATTTTCGGTGAATGTGTTATGAGTCTAGGTATTGATAATTTTAGCAAGAACAGGATAACATTCCGTGGGCATTATAAAAGGATTCGCTCAGTACATAGAGGTCAGAGTCAACTGGTGGGTGTTCACATGAGAGCTTGGCAGTGAGTGATTCACAGACGACCGCTCTGTATAAAGCTGTGGTGTGTCATGCTTACATGTCAAATGCACATGTAAGACACCTGCTGACTGTCTGCTAACTCACTGTACTGAGTGATTCTTTTTATAGCGTCTCAGGAGTGGTGTGTGGTTCTTGTGTAATGTACCAATGCTCTGACTTGTAATAGAGTTACAGAAAATGAAAATTTATTGATAGCATTATGTTACTGCTAGAGATTAAATACTGCTTCTGTTAACATGATATATCAGCTTTAAATAAGTGATTATATTTTCGCTTCCATCCATGTAGACTTTGATCTTCATTCAATAACTCAGCTTCTACATGGAGTGCATTGAGCAAACTTGATGGGTTGGTTGGCCAATGAACTAGGAAGTAAGATATGATATTATTTTTGGGTGTCTATATCCTGATGCTCACATTCATGGCTGTCGTCAAGAGTGGAGGTGATATCTCAGGCGGAAACACACCGAGTTGTGAAACCGGCAACCCCGGGATCTCATCTCTTGCCAGCCGGCTGCCGATCGCTAGAGACATAGGCCACGCCCTTCACTCCTTGTTGCCTCACTCCACCAGGAGTATAAATGAATACCAGACTAAAACTTGTGAAGGTACCAATAATAGATTGAAATAAAACCAGCATAGATATGGCGTGAAAAGACCTGTAGTCAGGAAATCATGTGATTTTATGTAGCTTATGTTATATAGGTAGTGGAGAGACCATCAATCATGTAGAACAACTTTCTACCCCCACATCCAACACCCCCACCCCACCCCACCCTGCAGCTTTTAATACTTTGTTGCTCAAGCCAGCAAAAACAGACCTCTGCTCATCTTGAGGAATGCCCATTTGCAGCCGAAGAGTAGACTATTTGAGAAAATTGACCACTGGAGCGACTAGCTCAATAACTAAGCCAGTCATCTCGGAGGTAAATTTACAAAAAAAGCCGCCTCTTGACCTGCAAAGGGACAATGACTACACAAAAATATCAACAATATTGACCTTTAACCGTCGAATTTGTTCAAGAAAATTTCAATTTTCTCAGAGAAAGTCCATTTGCAGACCAAGAGAAGATTATTCTTTTAAATTTACCAATGGAATGACTGGCTCGGTTATCGAGCCAGTCATTCCAATGGTAAATTAAAAAAAATAGTCCTCTTGGTCTGCAAATGGAGATTCCTCAAGACCACTGCAGAAGTCGTTTTTGGCTGATATGAGTTAAAAGGTTAATCCTTTAATGCTGAAATCGGCCAAAACCAGCCTCTGTAGTAATCTTGAGGAATGTCCATTTGTAGGCCTCGAGAAGATGAGAAAATTTACCACGCTAAATGACTGGCTAGATAAGTAAGCCAGTCATGTCAGCGGTAATGTAACAAAAATATCCTTATCTTGACTTGCAAAGGCACAAAAATATCCTTATCTTGACTTGCAAAGGCACAAAAATATCCTTATCTTGACTTGCAAAGGCACAAAAATATCCTTATCTTGACTTGCAAAGGCACAAAAATATCCTTATCTTGACTTGCAAAGGCACAAAAATATCCTTATCTTGACTTGCAAAGGCACAAAAATATCAATTTTCTTGGCCAATATTGACCATTAACCCTTTAAGCCTCGAATTTGTTCAAGAAAATTTCAATTTCAGTAGAAAACATCCTTTTGCAGACCAAGAGAATATTTTTTGAAAATTTACCCCTGAAATGACTCATCTATTTATTTGCACTTGGAGATTTCTCAAGACCACTGCACATGCTTTTTTGGGTGGCTTTAGTGTTAAAGGTTTAAGACATCATCTGTTCTGTTTGTCAAGTGTTGTGTTCCCTTACACTCCCTGGTGGCTTAGGACATGCCTTACTGTCCTGAAAGATTTGTGCCAAACTTAACTTTTATATATACTTGTTTGATTTCTAGATTCATCTCCCCTCAGGAGTATAATACGGTTCATCTTGGAAACAGTGCTACTATAAGCTGTTGGTGTCTATGATCAATGACCAACCCAGTGTGCTAGTAACGATTTTATATCTCAAACGGTACTTGTCAAGCTGGGCAAAAATGGCTTCTGCAGTGATCTTGAGAAATTTCAATTTGCAGATAAAGTGAAGACTGTTTTTAAAAATTCAACACTGGAATGTCTGGCTCGGTGATCGAGCCAGTCATTCCAGTGATAAATTTTAAACAATAGTCTTGTCTTGGTCTGCAAATGGATGTGCTCTGTGAGGAAATTGGAATTTTCTTGATCAAATCTGACCATTAAAAGTTTTAAGAATTTTCATAGGAAACAGAATGGAATAACACACAATGACATATGCAAGACCAGAATTCTGTAGTGTAAGACCTAAAATTAATCTGCCAAGTAAGGGCTTGTACATTTAATAAGTTTGGCTATTAGAATCTAGTGAATACTACTGAGCAGCCATCTGGATTAATGCCTACAAATGGACGTTCTTCAAGATCACTTCAGAAGCAGATTTTTGCTGGTTTGACCATCAAGGGTTTAACTTGGTTCTGTTACATGTTCATCAGACTATATATTGTCATAAAGAATGGAGGTAAGCTGTTTAATATTTTGAAACTAATTTGACTGGGTGCTGTGGCTGCTTAAGGCAACAACAGCGCCCAGTCAAATTAGTTTCAAAATATTCAACAGAATGTTTATTAAATAGCAAAGAATTACAAAGACATACAATTCACCCAGCGTTTGAGTATTTGAGATTTGATGACGATCTATATGGAACCTTTTGTGACGTAATAATTGTGATGTCATCATACATGCGCTGAGCTGATTGTGACGTTATACGAGGTCGGATGATAGATGGATACTCTGGAAAGGTGAATTATCGTGTGATGTGTGTGATATGTTAGCAGTGATAACGATGTCTTGTATACAGTTCATATATAATGTAACATGGCCTATTTAGACATCAATGCAATTTCTTTATGATTAATCATCATTTTGTACCATCTATGTTGTATATTTTAAAACGTTCTTAATTAAATCAGCGATAATAAAAATAATATTTCTTTTCTCGCCAAAATATCATTCTAAGTTTTTAATATTAAATATTACTTAAATCTGATTAGCCCTTTAACGCTTTAGACAGCCAAAAATGGCTTCCGCACTGATCTTCAGAAATTGTATCTGAAGACCAAGAGAAGACTATTTTTGAACATTTACCACCGGAATGACTGGCTCGGTAACTGAAGTAATCGTCTCTTTTCTTTTTCATTTTCTTTATTAAGGAAATCAGTAGTACCTTATAAATCGGTGCAAAAGCACCAAGAGACAAAACCCGCAGCCATATAAGTGGTGCCTGGAAAAGCCGCATACTATTGACCAAAAAGGGTGTCCAAAAAGTTACACACCTAATGGCTGACTAAATGACTTGTTCCCCTATTGCATTAATGACTTTTAAAACCACTATCCTAAAAGCCATGTCTAACGACCATCTGCATATGCAATAAGAGAAATTATTTGTTAAATTATTAATTTGATTTCCTAAAACACCAGTCGCCCTAAACACTTTAACAAAAGTTATCAAAAAACTAATTAAAACCACTCACCATTACCCTTATACTATCCATTCAAGTATACAATCATAATCATCTCTTGGTCTGCAAATGAACACTTTCTGAGAAAACTTAAATTTTCTGTAACAAACTTGAGGGTTAAAGGGTGAAGTTGTCCATGGTATTGATGTAGTTATTAGTAAGAATACATTTCCTTTAGTCAATGCATCAGTTTGGAAAGTCTTGTAGTTTATTTTGTCAAACTTTCTCCATACCTAGTTAAAATTTTCAATATAAACATTCATAAGATTCATAATGTTCACAAGATTGATAATATTGACTTATTCAACTCCTCATTATGGACATAATTTATCTGGGATTCTAACGCTTTCAAGTTCCCATTTCTCCATTTCAGGACAAACCAAGCAAGGATAATTTTGAAAATAACTTGATTTCAGCTTCCAGTTAATTTAATTTCACAACAATATTACTGATATTCTTGATTACATCTTAATGATTTTGTGTCATTTGATCTGTGCATTTCTCTAGCAGATTTTATACTTCTGTAGTAAGTATTATGTCATATATGTGATGGCGAGTGACTTCTGTCTGTCCAGCTGTTAGCAAATTTGTGTCCCAGCCAGATCTCAAAATGTTTCGGAAGAGATCCATCCATATTTGCATTCATGACTTTCTTGTTTGGACCAGATCTCAAAGAGTTATGAAAATACATTTGAAATTTTATTCAGGGGATTACATGGAGACAAATTGTCATGATTTAATTTTGGCTAGATCGCTCTATATTTGCGAGAGTTATCATCGCTGAAAAGCCTAAAATTTGTCCATGCCAGATCTCAAAGAATTATGAACCAACATTTAAAAAAAATTTTCAGTAAACATATTAGCTGGAAATAAAGTGTCATGATTTCGTTTCGATGTTATCCCTCTGAAAAGCTTAAAATTAGTGGCATATTAAGCCACGCTCGGCGGTGCTCATGTTACTATATACAGTGGCTTTTACATGCATCATCCTAATCTAACATCTAAATGATAACTCATTCAGTGGTGAAAATCATGTATAGCTATGCCCCGCCCATTTCTAGATCATTTATGCCCACATTTTCTGTGTTGAAATTGACTTATCTCTATAATTACCTTGAAATTGATATTCTGGGACTACAGAGTTCAAAGTGTAAAAATCGTTTCAAATGAGCATACAAAGTGGGTGGACCTTAGCTAGAAATGGGCGGGGAAGGTAGAAATTGCTCTTTTTATTACACACTGGTAATTTTCATATAAAGATGGCTTTCAGCCTGTTCCATATTTCTCGATATTACACTGTAGCACTTTAATCTTCAAAATTAATCAAGAAAGTGGAGATTCTTGTGCTGTGGATGGCCATTTATACAAGACAGAAGAAGATTATTTTTAAAAGTTTACCACTGGAATGACTGGCTCGGTTATCGAAAATTTTCAAAAAGTAGTTCTGTTGGCCTCTAAATGGACATCGCTCAGGAGAAGTACAGGGACAGTTTTTGCCTGACTTGACCATTAAAGGATTGACCCTTACAGAGCAGAAACAACAGTGTTCTGATTTAAAGGAAAATTCTCACCTGTTTCAGATAAATTAATAGAAATTATCCCCATATGTTTTAACCCTTTCACTGATGAATTCTCCATAAGTTATTTTCAATGCTACAATACAGGAAAACTATAGAATATTTTGAAATTAATTTGACTGGAAGCTTTTGCTAGGCAGCAACAGCTTCCCGTCAAATTAATTTCAGAATATTCAACAGAATATATTTTATATTGTAAAGAATTAATTTGTTTGAGGGATTTGTCAGTGAAAGGGTTAAGGAATATTCTCACCTGTTTCAGGTAAATTAATAGAACTTGGTATGTTAATTATGGAATGATATATATATATATATATATATATATATATATATAGTTTCTGAATAAATTTATGCATACATGTATATACTATTACAGTACTTCTGGTACCTCTTAATGTGATTTTTGTATATGATTGACTGTCCGTGTTAGATCCATTATCTCATATCTGTAGTGGGTGGGATGGGTATGATAGCAAAATTAAACTGGAAATAAATAAATTATTCTTTATTTAAAACATATGAGACTGAAGTATGTTGTTTTTAGCTGCTTTGAGAAATACAGGGTTTTGCACTATGGTATATATTAATAAATCTGGCTGTAAGAGAGATTTTATTTCATAAATGCATGTTTGTTAAAGATACATTCACTAATAGATCTATGATGGACCTTTCCGGTTTTATCCATGCCCCGCCTTTCCCTAGCTAACCTTCACCCACACCTCACTCGTGTTGGGATGGATTGATCCCTGAACTTAGCGACTGCCAATTTCCATAAAAACTATACATGCAAGCTGTTGATTATTTTGAAACTAATTTGACTATGGCAGCAACAGCACCCATTCAAATTAGTTTTAAAATACTTGACAGAATGTTTATTAAATAGTAAAGACATACAACTTGTCAGACTATTAAGCGTTTAAGACAGACTAAATCGAGTCATTCCTACTGTAATTGATTATGATATCCTACACGTCACGTAGTAGATTATGATGTCATATGATATCATATGATATGAATGGATAAACTGGAAAGGTTGATTGTGCATAAACTGCTTCTAGTGTAATAAGAATGTGTCCGGAACTCACACCTGGTTTCTAGTATGCTATAGCATGGCGATGGTGGAGTTAACAATCCACTGTTGGAAGAAAGGGTGAATAATGGATCCAGGTGCAGATAAGATGCCCACCTCATCCACGCACGCACGCACACACACCACTGGGGATGGAAGACGTGGTATCGAAATTATCTTCATATGAAATAGCATGAAAAGTTCTTTGTGGTGCTTGGAATGTCAGGAAACCCTATGCAAATGCATTTTGAAAATTAAGATAATGTGCACAGAGTTACACCCAGAGAACCACCTTATTAATCTCACCAGCAAACTGCGGAGCGTAGATGTTAACCACAAATGGCCGCTGCACACCAGCATGATGGTCCATGAGCCAAAGCACATGCTCTGATAGGCCAGTGCCATCGCTTACGCTCCTCGCTGAGTATAAAACAAGATGACGAAAGAAGATTAGTGTTTAGTGAATAAAAAGATTTACTGTATTACATTATGAAGAAACATAGAACCTACTTGACGGAGGCCAAAGAATAAGCAAATAAACAGTAACAAAAAACTTTCAAATCAATGTACATATGGCTGATGTTCAGAACCGAAATACGCGCATTGTGTGTGAGAAGATAAGCTTTGAAAACCCAACAGTAGAAACGCTGCGAGATGGCACCAAAGTTTTAACACACTACGAGAAACTGAGCTCTACACACTTTCATACGATTCCACCCACCAGTTCCATGGCATGAGATGAGAGACAGGCGACTAATATTCCAGCAGCAGAACACAGTGTAAGCAGTAAAGCGAGCAACGCGGGAGCAGCGAACGCGGTGTTCCAATCGGCAAACACGCATAGTGCGCCAGAAGGTTTTTTGCCAAGCAAGACAAAACAGCAGCAGGAGAGGACTGGCAGAATTCATTCCACCATCTCATTGTGGTGTATATTCTATCACAGCAGAGATTTTGCAACCGTGCTACCACTCGACCAACATTCATTACTGTTGATCTACTTCCTGTTGTCCATTATTGTTATCGCACTGTTTATCTGACTATTATATAGTTATTTGCTGTTTTATCACCAATGCCGCAATTTTTCGTACTGTTTAAGCATATTCTTTGTACATAAATACTGGCACTGTCTCCTTCCCCCCACACACACACCTTTCCATTTGCAGGGGTGTGTGTTGTCATGTAGATTTGTATTCCCCAGTCCAACACAAGGATTGCCACATGGGTTCTCCACTTAGAAACCACAGTGACTAGTCACCGAGAGACTCAAAAGCAGTGACTATAACCACCGCAGCTCCTATCATTGTACCACACAAGCGAGTGTCCAGTCTGTGTGTTAATTATTCATCATTGACTTTGTCGTTGCGCATGCACGATTAAGCATGTGAGTGAAAGTATTAGGGTGAATCTGTGCAAGAATGGTTGCCCTAGGAGGAAAGTTAGCGACGTCACAAGCTTTAAGCAAGGTCTACTTATATTATCCAACGTTTTCATTCACTTCATAACTCGAGTCCACCATCTTGCCATTGACCACAGCTGTTCTACGGATTAGGGAATGCCTAGAGCTGCGGCTGTCCACTAACAACTATCGCTACTATTAACCTGTACTATTAGAACCATTAGGATGCGAACCATCACAACCAAATGAGTTGCGGACGTTAGGAAAACCTTCCCCTCTGTCCTTCATAAAAACTTTCTTCTACGAACAATCTGTATACATTTTCTCACGATTTTGTTTCTAATATGCTTTTCGTTACACTTTCAGAATGACTTTTGTCATCAAATTGAACAACTTATGTTCAGATTCATCCTCAGACTCTGCCTTTCTAAATGGATTTATGTTGGATAGGCCTTTCTGGAGATTGTGTATATACCTTTCTTGCCGATTCACTTTAGTGTCTATCATATGGTGGTGTGAAGTTCTTGTAACCTTTGATACTCCTAACATTCGCTCTTACTCAGCCGAAAGTCGTGCAAGTTCAGGTTCACTTAGGTATATGATCTTAGAGGGTCTATGGATTGTTTAAGATTAAGTCTGTGTTTTGCTATATATTTTTTCTTTTTAATGTGCATATTCACACCAAAAGCCTGAAAATAAATTGTTAAAATAGTTTACTTTTAGACGTTTAAATTGTGTGCCTAGATGCAAAGAAACGAAATAAATCCTAAAATATGATGATTTCATTATGTATAAATTAATATAAATTTAAATATAAGTTGTGAATTTGAATTAGGGGATCGTGCCTCTGTTTCAATTTCATAACTAAAAATACGAAATTTATTTAGACGGATTGAAATCGTCATATGTTAAGATTTATTTCGTTTCCTTCCATCGAGGCACATAATTTAAGCATCTAAATGTATACAATTTTAACAATTTTATTTTCAAGCATTCTGGTGTGAATATGCTGCACCTTTAATTATGTTCTTTTCATAAAGTTCTGTGAACTGTACTGCGCTGATTAGCCGTAATGGCATAAAAAATCAATAAAGTATTAGGCTATATTATATCTTAGGCACTACCTCGTTGGACCTTCAGGGTTTGTGGTGATACCGGATACGCTTAGGTAACATTTATACAATTCATTGACATGTTCTTCCATTTGGTCTAGTCCTTCAACAATAAATGCTATTGGGGTGGTGTTCACAGAATTTTCCCTGTACAAACTCATCCCAGACATCGGAGTTGACATGCTGAATATCGTACATTCGTGCTATATATTAGGGCACATTTTGGGCATCTAATCTGTTAAACGCAAAAAAAAACCCAGATGCACAACTGTTCTAATGACCACAAGTGCAAATCTAACTGCTGCTGTCGAGTCGCTTGAAGGAAGCTAAACATTCCAGTGGCTTTGCACATGTATATGAGAGCCAACTTATAAACATGGTACTTTTCATTTGCAGCATCAAACTCATTCATTAATTTCCTAATTTTGAGTTTTCTAGTTGTAGCTATTAGCTCATAATGAGCTTGGGCAATCTTACTCTTCATTCGGCAGACATCTAGGTTCTGCGTACTATCAGTGTTGCATGATCACTTGGGTTATTTTGAAAAATGGCTTCAAGGAAATGATCAGTCAATACCAGGCTGTAAGGTTACTTGGTGGCAATCTATAGCTCGATCACAATGTTTACCATTCATGGTCTGCATGACGGTCACAGTACTGTACATGTCTACCTGTTGCATACAAATGCCTCATCCAAGACATTGCTACAAACTGTTTAAGAAATTATAGCATATAATCTTCATATTTTAAATTTGAAAAAGAGATGAAATGTTGAGAAAGATTTGATTTTCTGGTGTCAAATTTCGCCAATAAATTTTAGCTAATTATTGGGATATGAGAGCTTTAACGGCTGGTTATGACAGTCGTTTCGAGAATGGTTCAAGGAACAGTTCACTGACCACGATGATGAGCCCGTTCTGAGGTGACCCGAGGCCATTATTAACACCAATTAAAACAGCAGAAGTTGAGAAGGCACTTAAAGCTCTGAAAAATTGACGTGCATCTGGACATGATGGCATGGGCAATGAAATATTCAAATATGCAAGTGACATCTCAAACCGATCACGCACCTAATTAATTCAGCTTCTATGCACCACCTTCCCATCGACGCTGTAGGCTAAGGCACCCTTATCACACTACCAAAGCCCAAGAAGCTGCCTTTCACCAGATCATGTCAAAGTGGCTTCAAACATGGATACAGCTGCGCAGACATAGTATGGGTCAACGCATGCTTGTGTCGGTAGTCATGTCCAAACACTGAGATTTCCACAAAATGGGCATTGGCATGTCACGAGCCTTTGGCACAATTAAACGCTCAAAGATCCTAGATGTACTACACCAGGCCGGCTGCAATGAAGATGAGCTACGACTAGTGAGACTACTGCTTGCAGACACCAAACTGAGAGTACGAGTAGAGTCAGTGAAGTCTGTGACATTTGAGACATCAATCGGCTCCCCACAGGGAGATGGTCTATCTTCGGTGCTTTTCATATGTTCCCTTGCTGCTGCATTGAAATCCGTGCTCTTCTGGAAGCTACGGATTCGTAGACAAAGATTCCCTTGATTAAAAGGCTGTGTATACAATGCAACCTGCATATCATTGATGCTGTATGACTAACAGCTGGGCAGCTACAAAGGCAGCTCTAGACAGACTCGATGCCTGCCACTGCAAACACCTACGCACCATCAATGGACACCGATAGCCAGACACCATAATTTCCAATGATGCACTATACAAGACGTGTAATACGTCGCGGCTATCTGTAAAATTCACCCAGCAAAGATGGTCCATGTTTGTCCATGCGCTAAGGTTGCCAGTAGAGACACCAACACAGAGAGCCTTGGAATTCACCTTACTCGGAGCCAGCAAAATTAATACAAAGTCAGGAGAGGACGTTATTGCATAAACATGCTACGAGGTGCCCTCAAGAAAGCAGGATTAGGTACACTCAAGTCAAGAATGGACCTGAGGAAGCTAAGGATTTCGGCTGAGGACAATACACATTGAGCAAAATCTAAGAAGGACTGATTGCAGTTGTAGGATGTTTTCACAGCCGTAGAATACAGTAATCTTACACATGGAAGACATTTTGAACTTGTCCGCCATCTGTATTTATATTTTATTCATATAATATAATAGAAATGGCGTGAATTGAAAAACAGATTTATAGAATTGAACTTGGAAAAAACATTGTGAAATATTGAGTAAAATATGAATTGCGTATGTCAATTTACAAGGTTTATAATTCGTGATGATTGAGCATATGCGCGACCAATATATCAAGATGCCCGCCAAAAATGTCAACCAGATTTTGTAATAAGTTTATAATATATTAAGTGTAAAGAAATATGGTTGGCAAGAATCTACACAAAATTCCCACTGAACTACATATCATTACACAATGGCATGCACTGTAAATGTTAATACATTTCTTCAGTCTATAAAGTGTAACAAGAAAAAGATGGAATGACGTAAGATCCTAAACATTCCACAACTTTTATAGATTTTGAAATTTAATGGCAGGCGCCCTTCTATATACTATCACGAGGCGAATTGAATATCAGCTCCGTGACATAATTACCGCTAGAATACCAACATCAAATACCAATTTTAATTAAGGGTGGGGCACCCTACTAAAACCTAGCCGGGTAGTAAATCGACAGTCTAGCGTAATAATGATGTCAACAGTTACACAGAATATCGCTCTCAAATTTTTATAGAGATCCGTTCGTTAATAACGGAGTAGCGATTTTAGAATTTAAGGGTGGGGCTCCCTACTAAAACCCAGCAGAGCCGTGAATAAAACAATCTGTCTCCGTAACGGTATCAGCAGTTACCCATAGAATATCCCTTTCAAATTTTATCGAGTTCCGCTAATAACCAGGTGCATATTCACAACAAAATGCTTGGAAAAAATGGTTGAAATTTTAGACTTTTAGAGGCTTAAATTGCGTATCTCAATGTAATGAAACGAAATAATTCTTAACATAGGATTTCATTCCATATAAATAAATTTCGTAGGTTTAGTTGTGAATTGACTCGTGCCTCTAATTCAATTTAAAAACTTAAACTATTATAATAATGTATACGTAAAGAAATCATCATTATTTCGTTGCAATACATCTAGGCACACAATTTAAGCCACTAAAAGTATATATTTTAAACAATTTTTTTAACCATTCTGCTGTGAATATGCGATTTTAAAATTTACTGGTGGGGCGGATGGAATGCATTCTCGTGACACCATCTGCCCGTACTAATGGCCCTTTCCATTTTTAGCTATGCCCCGCCCATCACTAGCTAAGCTCCACCCACACCTCGCCGTGTTGGGATTGATCAATCCCTGAATTCCCTGGCTATAAATTTCCTGAAAACTATACAAGCAAGCTGTTGAATATTTTGTAACTAATTTGACTGGATACTGTTACTGCTTAGGGCAGCAACAGCACCCAGTCAAATTAGTTTCAAAATATTCAACAGAATATTTATTAAATCGTAAAAGCAAACAATTTGTACAACAACGTATAAACTGTCTTCAAATATGCGTTCGTGACGTACTTATCGACGTCATTCATGACGTCATTCATTATGATGTCACTCTACACATCGCGCAGTTGATTATGACGTCATGTGATGGGTGGGTACTCTGGAAAGGTGGATTGCGGCGTGTGCCGGCGGGAGAATGGGCGGAATGACGTCGATAGTTAACCCTATAGACTATTCCCCTCAAGTTTTAGCCAGTTATGTTCATCACTAACGGAGGAATCGCGATTTTAATATTTAAGGGTGGGCGCCCTACTAAAACCCAGCAGGGCAGTGAATCGAAAATCGGACTCCATAGTGATGTCGACGTTTTTAATCCCTAGAATAGGTGTCTGAAGTAGCAAAAAGAATCAAAAGTCCACAACCTCAGCAATAACAACAAAACAACAACAACAACAACAACATGCCCAATTGTAGAGATCCGTTCCGGATCTAAAAAGCTACTGTACAGGAAAGCTGTTAAATATTTTAAAAATGAAACTAATTTAATTAGGTGGGAAAAGATTCCAATCAAATTAAATTCAAAATATTGAACATGCCACTGTATATTAAATAATTGCCACCTTCGTTGCAGCTAAGGAGACAAAGTGGCGACAACCACATTTCAACGGTGTTATAACGCAACTAATTGCTATAACAAGTACACATATTGATGCAAGGCATCAATGGCAATAGCGTGGCCGGAGATCATTATAATTCAAGTTGAGCTTCAAATTCATTTTTATATATAATATACAATTTGCAGTAACACAACAGGTTGGCCACCAAAGACAGTGACTATATCTAGACCTTGGACCCCTACATAGAACAAAAAATTAATTATACATGTAGAACTGGCACAGGCACTATATAATATAGGAAGACATGGGCTTCAAGGCAAAGTCAATGTACTATAAAGATATAGCCATTAAACATATGATAAATCACAACATATTTGCGTGGCAAAGAGAAATAAATGTGTTTATCTTGTTATATTAACATTCAATATTGCATATGTTCTTACTATCATTTACAGTTTCTTACCTGTCCCATGTAGTGCTGATGGTGGTTGCGATTGTAATAGTGATAGTTTCTTCGTAGTGTCATATCGTTAAGATGGTTGTAATGGCATCGGCCTTGGATAGGATTAGCTATGGGCTATTGGAAGAAGCAGATTATATTTTGGGGCAGTCTGTCCATCTTTCCATCCATCTTGTTGAATATATGCATAAATTCTGGGGGTATTGTTTGATAATTCAGATTCTATCTGGAGCTAAATTATAGGATATATAGAAAGATTTTCACATTATTGCAAGAAATATTTGATGATAGAATCGTGCAATATCTAGTGAGTTCTATATGGTATTATGTTCGAAAGCCTGGTTACAAACCGGGTACAGAGCTTCTGATACTGAATATATAGTAAATTATTAGCATTTGAAAACTGTAAGTTGCAACTAAATTGTGTATTTGGAAATTACTCCATAGTAGAATTTTTTTAAACTCTATACTTTATTAGTGCATTCATATATATCTATGTAAACATATGGGTGGAATTCTGGAGCCGAACCTATTACAAGTGATATGCCAGGACATATCGACATCTATCCAATTGTGGCTAATGTGAATCAACTATGATTCAATGGGGACATATTGCGAATAAGTAACTACATGGACATACTTGGTAATTATGGTATTATTTGATCGTAGAATCGTGCAATATTTCATACAGCACTAGTACATAATAATACATATTGAGTTTTGCATGGCTAGATGTTCGAAAACTGGTTACAGAGTACACAGATATTGGTACGTAATTATTGGCATCTGACAACTTTAGGTCGCTACTAAGTTGTGTATTATAAAATTACTTTATGGTAGAATTTCTTGAAATCAATATTTTATTAGCGTATTTATATATCTATCTGACATTTTGGGGCCAAAATTATTACAGGCAGTAGGCTACCGAAAACCATGGATCTGCCAAAACTTGTGCACATTTTCGCCATGGAATTGTGTACTACGAAATTACTTCATGGTAGACATTTTTAATCTTGATACTTGACTATTGTATTCCTATACCGATCTGACCATATGTATGAATTTCGAACGGAATATGGGCCGAACTTATTGCAGACAGTATGGTACTGAAAATCACTGATCTGCCAAAATTTAAGCCAATCTTCGGTATGGAATTGCGGACTACTGAATTATTCCATTGTAGAATTTGTTTTAATTATGAATATAGCTAGCAATGATATAATATCGTATTGTTTACAGCCGAAAGTAATTTAAGGTAAATTATACTTTTTAAACTCAAGTTTACCTGGGTGAAATCTGGGGCCGAGCATAACCTACAGACAATAGGGCAGTGAAGACTGTGAACTGGCTAAAATTTCAGCCAATTTGCGGTATGAAATCGTGTACAATGAACTAAATTACTTCATGGTAAACATTTTTTTAACTCAATGCTTCATTAGCATATTCAGATAACCTATCTAACCATATGGGTAGAATTCCTGGGCCGAACACATTGCTGGCCTTACTAACTTGGCACATACATACCCTTTCTGTTGATTTATGACTGGTTGATTGATTGATTAATTGGTTGATTGATTGGTTGATTGATTGATTGATTGGTTGATTAAATCCCGGGGATTAAATCGTAAAGACATCAAATTTGTACACTTAATGGACTATTCAATGTTCCTGATGAAGCTATTTACATCATTCATCATATATTTTGATTGTGACGTCATCCTACATGTGACGTAATTAATTATGACATCAGATGCATGGGTGCCAGATCAGATCCATCCATTATCATAGAGATATAATATGCCCATTTGCAGACCAAGAGACCATTGTTTTTTACACTTTACCATTGGAATGATAGGCTCAGTTATCGATCCAGTCATTCCAGTGGTAAATTTTCAAAAATGTCTACCTGTTAGGTGTAAATGATAGTTTCTCAAGATTACTACAGAAGCCATTTTGGCCAGTTTGATAGGACGAGTGTTGAAGTGGCGATTAAGAATTGTACATGGGTACAGTGGGACAGATCACAATACCATTTTATTTCTGATGCAAATGTGCAGTCAGCAATTAGCCCAGGCCACCAGCGGTAGGTACAACTAGCCCCAATAGTGAGGGTATGGGTTTTATGCGCACGAGAGATCTAGACAATATATCCTAAATCTATGATTCCAATCTCAATAGAGGCGAGCTACCTCGCTCTCGTTAATATATATATATATATATATATATATATATATATATATATATATATATATATATATATATATATATATATATATTCTGGACCAAAAAAGTTTAGCAACACTGAGAATATTACTGTATAAATGTTATTTACCAAAAACAATAAATTGATTCAAATATATTATTTAATTGATAGGTCATTTTCTAATTTGAACAACAGTCTCTTGTTACTGTAATGCTAGCATCGCGCCTTTAACACAGCATCATTCAATCGCTGATGAGTTCTTGCCCATGCAAACCGATTCTCGATGTGATGCTCTGTAAGCGGAACAGCAACAAATGGACGACGGGCATGCAGTCCAGCATCATGGAGTCTGTTTCGCACAGTTTGTGCATGCACTGTAGTGCCGGTAGCGGTGTGCAAATTACGGGACAGCCACGGCACAGTCTCAAACCTGTGACATCATGATGACGTCACTAAGTAGCGGTCTTCTCGTGGTGTTGTTGCTCTCGGTCTGCCAGATCGTGGTCGGTCATGAACATGTCCAGTTTCCTGCTCACGTTGGCGGAGACGGAAAATGGTTGAGGCGTGAACATTAAAATGTCGAGCAACAGCGCGAATGCTCTGCCCAGCAGCGAGTCTTCGCATTGCTTCATGGTACTGGTTTTCGGGTAGCCCTGGGCGGCGGCCCATGTTCGGTAGGGTAAACTTTTAAGCGTTTTCTGTTAACGTTCGTTATCTGCTTTTGCAATATGGTGAATTTTTGCCTTCGCTACCCGCCAATGTGGGCCAGTGCATGAAAAATGCATTTTCACATGCAGTAAGCGGGCGGCCGAGAAATGCAAGAAATGATTTGCATTTTTTCATGATCAGCGAGACATTACATTGACAAAACATGCCTGCAAATTTGGTTATAAATGGACGCATAGTTTTAATACAACAAACCAAACTTCACTGTTGCTAAACTTTTTTGGCTCAGTATATATATATATATATATATATATATATATATATATATATATATATATATATATATATATATATATATATATATATATATATATATATGTATCGCTCTCGTTAGCGGTAGGAGATCTGGCGAGAACGTGAATGACCACAATCCCTTGCGCAAAATGGCAGCGCTTATAGCTAATGGACCTTTCCAGTTTTAGCTATGCCCCCGCTCACCTCTAGCTAAGCTCCACCCACCCTTCGCAGTGATGGGATCGATCGATCCCCGCACATGCTTTAACTAGCAATTTCCTGAAATCTATACAGGTACGCCATTGAATATTTTGTAACTAATTTGACTGGGTGCTGTTGCTGCCTATGACAGCAACAACACCCAGTCAAATTAGTTTCAAAATATTCAACAGAATATGTATTAAATAGTAGACATGCAATTCTTACAACTCATAGTTCGTCTTCAATGGACCTTTCCAATTTTATCCTTCGATTATATGACGTCATATGACATCATAGCCACGTGCCGTGCATGCTGACATCATAATAATTAAGTCTTAAATAATTCTATTTGGACCGTCTTTAACTCTTAATCGTCCAGCACGTTGTAAGCATTGCATGTCTGCTAATTAATAAACACACTATTTAATATTTTGAAACTAATTTGAATGGGCGCCGTTGTTGCCGTAAGCAGCAACAGCACCCAGTCAAATTAGTTTCAAAATATTTAATAGCTTACCCGTATTTCAGGGATCGATTGATCCCAACATGAGCGAGGTGTGGGTGGAGCTTAGCTAGAGGTGGGCGGGGCCTAGCTGAAACTGGAAAGGTCCATTATGCATTCGTGACGCACTTGTCTAAGTCATTCATGACGTCATAATGACGTCATTGATTATGATGTCATTCTACAGATCACGTAGTTGATTACCACGTCATGTGATGGATGGATAAGGTGGAGAGGTCCATTCTAGACACAACCAAGTGAATGCTTAGCGCTGAGCGGCCACGGAAAGAGATGATAGACCTACACGCACATCCGTCGCAGTCGTCGTGATTTTTGCGTGCCCGCTGGGGCTTCTATTTATTGCTGCCCAGATTTGCCTATAGGCGCGGCCATTTCGCGCAGGGGATTGTGGGGATGTGTCTCGCGAGATCTCCATCGATACGAGACCTAGTGATTCTCGGCGTGAAGACACGGCTCTATTTTTAGATTTCCGGATATCTCATAATTATGATCTTCATGCGCGTGATTCATGGCGAGTTCTCTTATTTGTTCGGGTCGGACTGTAATAGAGTTTGCGCGCCGATGACTGCTTAATTATTTTAATAAACAGTCAACGGAACTCCAAATAACTACTCTAAATAAGCTTCTTTTGCTGGAGGACTGCGTACAAAACATGTCTATCATTTCTTCTGCAGATGAAAGTACTCAAGCACACGGCCACTCGCGGCGTCTCTTATATGTCCACTTTAGCAGTCTATCAAACTGACCACAAATGGCTTCTTGCGGTGATCGTGAGAAATGTCCATTTGCATTAACTACTCGCCTGAGAACTTGTTTTGAAAGTTTACCACTGTAATGACTGGTTGGATAACCGATCCTATAATTCCAGTAATTAATTGCAAAAGAAAAACCATAATGGTCTCGTGGACGGCAATTAGACATAGGACATTTTCTATGATAATGGATTTTTCTGTATATGACGTCATAATTATTTAGGTCAGATGTAGCTGGACCTCAATCAAAATGTGTAATGAATGACGTATCTAGTTCCACCAGGAACATTGAATAGCCAGTCAAGTATGCGAATTGCACGTCTTTACTATTTAATCAACATGCTGTTGAATATTTTGAAACTAATTTGACTAGACGCTGTTCAAATTGTATGTCTTTGCTATTTATTCAACAGTCATTTTCTATGATAATGGCTGGGTTCGATCTGTAACTGAAGGATATGACGTCATAATCAATTACTTCATATACAGGCTGACGTCACAATCCAAAATGTGTAAATGAATGGCGTATCGAGCTCAGTCATGAACATTGAATAGTCCGGCTAGTGCACGAATTGTATGTCTTTACTGTTTAATCAACATCGTGTTGAATCTTTTGAAACTGATTTGACCTGGCGTTGTAGCACCCAGAGGCAGCAAACCTTTAAAAGCACCCAGTCAAATTAGTTTCAAAATAGTCGTCAGCTTACTTGTATAGTTACCTTGAAATTGGAAGTCTGGGAATTCATTATTCAGCGTATATATATATACATCGATTCCAACACTCAAAACGGGGTGGAGCTTAGCTAGAAATGGATCTCTCTATCGAAATTGTCATGAGTAAATTGAGCATTACATGGCTAATACCACTTGGTAATGCGTGGCCCACACAATATGGACCACTTGTATTAAGAGACCACCAATATTTATAGGTCACATATCTTAACGAGGCCAATCGTGGATTGTAGACCCTTGCCATCCCGAACGCACGTAAACCCGAATACAATACACTCATCCTCTGACGGAGCGAGGGTAATTAATACCACTTGCTAATGGGCCTTTTCAGGTTGTCTATCCATCATATTACGTCATATGACGTCGTAATTAACTAAGTGACGCGCAGGATAACATCATAATAATGACGTCATGACTGACTCGATTTAGTCCATCTTAAATGCTTAATAATCTGACACGTTGTACGAATTGCATGTTTTTGTTATTTAATTTTAAAAAATGCTGTTGAATATTTTGAAAGGAATTTGACTGGCCGCTGTTGCTGCCATAGGCAGCAACAGGACCCAGTCAATTTAGTGTCAAAATATTCCACGGCTTACCCGTATAGTTTTCTTGAAATTTATCGTCTAGTCGTTCAGAAATCCATCGATCCCAACTCGGGAGTGGTATGGGTGGAGTTTAGCTAGAGATGGGCAGGGCATAGCTAAACTGCAAAGGTTCATTGTATTAATAAACCACCACAGTTTTCAGTGCCCCATTGTCTGTAATATGTTCAGCCCCATAATTTATCCCACATAGACTTGAGCTTTAATAAGCTAGTTATATTCCGAATCAAACAAATTCTAGATGAAGTAATTTTAATACGCAAAATTTAGCTTAAATGTTGGTGTATTCGTGGTTTTCGGTGCCCTACTTTCCGTAATATGGTCGGTTCCAGAACTTCGCTCACATAGACGTATAGGAGTTTGAATATGCTAGTTACATTGGGAATTTAAAAGAATTCGAACGTGAAGTATTTTCGTAGTATGCGATTTCATCGCATAAATTTGTTCCAATGTTGGCAGATCTGCGGTTTTCAATACCCTACCATCTGCAATATGTGTGGCTACATAATTTCACCCATATGGTTAGATAGGGATATGAATACGCTAATGAATCTTGAGATTTCTACCACGTAGTAATTTCGTAATATTCAATTTAGTAGCCACGGACAGTTGTCAAATGCCAACAATTTACTATATTCGGTATTAGAATCTCAATTCTCGGTTTGTAATCATTTTTTTTACATATAGCTGTATATAACTGAATATGTACTACTGCTTTTGCACGATTTTACCATCAAGTAATTTGGTAATATGTAGTTACATATTGGCCATATGGCCCCATTGTAATATGGTTGGTTCACATTCACCACATTCAGATAGTTGTCGATATGTCCTGACATATCGCTCATAATGGGTCCGGCCCAGAATATCACCCATATGTTTAGATAGGTATAGGCATAAGCTTACGACGTAGTGAGATTTAAAATTTTCATAACGTAAATAAGCTCAAACTTAGGATAATTCATGGTTTTCATTGCAATACGTTCACCCCCAGAATTTCACCCACAAATACTTATAGGATATATGCTAGTTGTATTCCGAATTTAAAAAAATTCTACAGGAACGTAATTTCATAGTACACAATTCCATACCGAAAATTGGCGCAAATTCTGTCAGATCAACGATTTTCTGTACATACTGTTTGCAATAAGTTCGACCCCAGAAGTTCACCCATATGGTTAGATACGTATATGAATACGCTAATAAAGTATCAAAGGTTTAAAAAATCTTTACTATACAGTAATTTCGTCATATGCAATTTAGTAGTGGCACACCATTGTCAAATTCCAATAATGTACTATATTCGGTACCAGAATATCTCGACATGCCTTGTAGCCAGTTTTCGAACATAAGGCCATGTAGAACTCACTATGTTCTCGTGCTGTGCGAAATATTGTAATAATTCTACCACCAAATATTTATTATAGTATTGTGAAAATACTTCTATATATTCCATATTATTAGCCGCGTGTACTGGTAGAACCTGACTTATCAGGCTAATACCCTAGCATTTGCACATATGGTCAACAAGATCGTCATCATTGCAACGGTTGAGGCTGATTTTGGCCTTTTTGTCGAGCAAAAATATTTGATTTAATAGTTTGTCACTGTTTCCAGTAAACATCGTTTAATAGATATGATAGCTAAATGAAACAGATCTCGATTGTGGCTCTTTCCCACTGGGTCTTATCAGAATGTTTTCTACTATATTATTTTCGTTGGAGAAAACTAGGTTCACAGTATTGGTTCTATCCTGGCCACTTAACTTTGTTGAAAAGGTTATCTGTCGGTACAGATCGAGGTCCTGTATTGCATCAAAAATATACTTGCTTTGTGCATTTCACTAGCATTGCAGTGTATATTTCACCAATATATTTCCGGGTAATAAGCTCTTCACGTCTGTTTAGGAAGATATCAAGATTTAGGTTTAAAATATTCTTTACAGTTTTTCTTTAATATGTTTGAATGGGTGTCAGGGTCTGTACTTCTTCTTGCGCTGATTTTCTACTGACTGGGTTGCCAGTTCTGTTGATTTTTTTTCTTTACAAGTTGTTGATACCTAATGACCCAAATTTGATCTGTTACGCTCTGTTGATGCAGTAGTGCAATTTTCTCATCACTGGCTGCTCTTAATTTTGTCTGTTCCTCTCTCTGTTAAGGAGTTTGGCCTGGAGAAAAAGTATGGATGGAAAAATTGTTGGACTGACCAAAAATGTAAGCTGCTTTTCCTAGCCCATAGCTAATACTGCCCATATCTTTTTGCAAGAAATATTCCTTCTTTTGTGTTTATTTTCCGCGTATATTTTTGTCATAAGTGGCTTGTATGCCTTTATATAACTTCATTTTTTCATGAAACAGTTGAGTCTATTCTCAGAATTATAATAAGCTCCGGGCACGCTATTTACCATTGATGCCTTGCATCAATATGTGTACTTGTTTATATACATACTTTGAACCATGACTTCCCAGAATCCCCTTTCTATGGTAACTATGGAGGTGAGCTGTCGAATATTTTGGAACTAATTTGACTGGGTGCTGATGCTTATTAAATAGTAACGCTCTTCAATTCTTACAGCTGAAGGGCTTTTCAATGTTGCCATTGGACATAGCGCTACTCCAGGCTCTACAATATCTGACCGCTCTTGGCTTTTGCTAAAGTATGTGCTCACTTATTACAAGCGCTTAGGCTACGCTATACAGCTCATAAATAAGTTAATATACTTACAAAACATAAACAGAAATTCTGTCTTGTTTTGCAAACATGTTACTTTATTCTTTAGATGTTCTAAACCATCGAGTCGGCGGTTTTACAGTACAGTTCATACATGTAAATAAGTCACTATATTTTCAAAGAAAAACAGAAATTCTACCTTGTTTTGAAAACGTGTTAATTTATTTTTGAGGACTTCTATACCAAACGGTGTCAGGTTTCGTGGAAACTGGGAGATAAAAAAAACCTCGCTTTAACCATTATCTTGCTGCTTTCAAAGGCTAGGCCTGGTTGTTTCACCGTCAGTACAAGAAAGATGTGTGTAGATTATGTAAACAATGTTGAAAGTTTCTACATGTGTGCAGCAACGGTTTACGACAGCGGTTTCCAAAATGAATAGAAGTTATCATATAGTTATCATATGCACATACATGTTTGGAATTTCAGAGATGTATGCCTTAAGTTTTAACGCATTTCTGTAATTCTTACCGCCTATATTTATTTTTACCGTAGTTTTGTAGTTCCGTATTTCTACTCCAATTAACAAAAAAGAATTTACTGACTTTTGGCGGCTGTATACATGGCGGGTCGTCTGCGTCAGATGTCAGTCAGTCAGTCAGTGAAGATACAGCGTTCGAGACATCTATCCCATTCCCCCATAGTGAGCGTATGCATATGAGCGATCTAGCCGATATATATATATATATATATATATATATATATATATATATATATATATATATATATATGGTTCCAATCTAAAAATAGAGGCGCGCTCTAGCTATCTTTTTTTCTAGTTAGCTGTTGGAGACCACAATCCCTTGCGCAAAATGGGCGCGCCTATAAGCAACTCTAGACACAACCCGAATATAAGCGTAGTCGTGAGCAATGAATGATTTGTAATTAATACGACTTAATCTATCAATATATAATAATGATTGGGTACCTTGAGCTGGCAATGGAGATTCCAGTTTCTCAGTCAATCATATAGGATGTGTAGGATGCCGTCATGAGCAATTAAGCTAAATTGTTCGCCAGCGTTTAATTCGTGACTGACTAAGTGTTGTTGTACTGTACGAATTATATGTCTACTATTTAATAAACATGTTAATGAATATTTTGAAACTACTTTGACTGGGCGCTGTTGCTGCCACAGGTAGCAACAGCACCCAGTCAAATTAGTTTCAAAATATTCAACAACTTACCTGTATACTAAAGATGACTGGGTCATAGCTAAAACTGGATTCCTCTATTCACTGATAAAAGCGTTAAAATCGATTAAATTTCGCTTATCCACTGAATGGAGCTTAGCTAGAAATGGACGAGGCATGGCTAGAAATAGATCACTATATTAACGGCCGGTTTTCACGATCAGATTAATCCGCTGATTCATAGAGATAATAGATGCTACGGAATAATTGATTAAGATTTTTTTTTAAACCCACTGAGTCATGATTCCAGGAGCAGCCCTGCTGCTTCATTGAGATAATACATATTGCTGAATAATGGATGAATCCAGTTTTAGCTATGCCCCGCCCATCTTTAGCTAAGCACCACCCACACTTCTCCCGTGTTGGGATCGATCCATCCCTGAACTCCCTGACTATCAATTCCCAGAAAACTATGCAGGTAAGCTGTTAAATATTTTGCAACTAATTTGACTGGGCAACAGAGTCAAGTAGTTGATTATGACGTCATATAATTGACTGAGAAACTGGATTCCTCAATTGATTAAGATAAAAATAATTGCTGAGTCATGATTTCAGAAGCAGCTGCTGCTTAATGGCACGCAGACTCATGGTCATGGCACGCAGACTCATATTGATCCATTACCAGAGGTTGAGCGATATTAATTCTAGTCTGATATTGCCATGGATTTATGGTGCTCTATTATACCTGCGTAGCCTTGATGTTGTATAACTGTAACAACTGGGCAGCTCCAAAGGCAGCTCTAGACAAATTCGATGCCTGCCACCCCAAACAAAGCTAAAGATTTCGGCTGAGTACAAGACACAGCGGGCAAAAGCGAAGAAGGACTGATTGCAGCTGTAGGTTGTGTCTACTACTACAGCCGCAGAATACAGTAATCGTACATCCATACATAATATGGTCGGAATTGACCTAAACCATCGGGGCTGTCAATGAGAGATGCATTTCTAAAAAAACTTTCCATTACATCTATCTGAGCCATATAATCGCTATATGTCTCTGCATCTAGAATAGTCATCACGGGGAATCCGATACCACTACCCCACCCTCTACGACGTCATGGATGCACCACCGGGCCACCACCTCCTTCACTGCAAACTCCACGACACGGGAAGCTATGGTGGTGGTGGTGGTGGTGGTGATTACCTCTAACATTCTTATTTAGCTAAACACATTTACATTTCTCATGCGTGCGCGCATGCGCATGTGTGTGTGTGGATGTGCGCATGTGCGCATGCACGTGTGTTTGCGTGCATGTATGCGCATGCGCGCGCGTGTGCGTGTGTGTGTGTCCGTGCGCATGCATTTGTGTGTGTGTTTTGGTGGTTGTGCGCGTGCGTGCGTGTGGATGTCAAGGCTTAATGGCCCATATATAGGGTGTGAAAATGGGGCGTATGTTTGTGGGGTTTCTTGTACAAACATGTCCACTAGAACCAGTGATGGGCTTTTCGATCTTCATGTCGATGGTGGTAGATGGTGTAGTTCGGATCGACCGGTCGAGTACCGGCCATACCAGCTAAGCTGGGTACGCGCCGTCCGTCCTGGATTCGTTCCCTGAACACGCCCCCCTGGGTAGAGCTATAAGCGTACATGGGCCTATGAGAGAAATCGCTTTGTAAAAAATGACTAAGTTAGTTAAAGCGCATGGCGCGCATGCACGTGCTTAATACTATTTTTGACAGAGCGCGTATTAGATAGGATGACGCTTTTTGTGTACTAAGAAGGTACAATGTAATACTTTTTAATTACTTGTTCCCGCCGAATCTGGCATTGACCAGGACCAGAATTCGACGGGCTTTCCAAATCTGTAAACCATTTCCCGTATGTCTTCAGAGCTGGCTGACGTACCCCGCACCGTTAAGCTTAGTTATGTATCTTCATCCGAATTCAACAACCCCAACTTATGATCGGGTTGTTGGCAACTTCCATCCGTACCATTGGTGTACGGGAACTTTCGTCATAGCAGTAATGTTATTGTATCTCTTGCTGACTACTCGTTAGACATTCTATATTGTGATTACAGTCCTGAGTTCGATCCGCTCCCATCATGGACTGCTTGCGGGA
This sequence comes from Chaetoderma sp. LZ-2023a, assembly GCA_034401795.1. Taxonomy (NCBI): domain Eukaryota; kingdom Metazoa; phylum Mollusca; class Caudofoveata; order Chaetodermatida; family Chaetodermatidae; genus Chaetoderma; species Chaetoderma sp. LZ-2023a. Next base: position 9,961,458 of record CM067364.1, read on the forward strand.
ATCCTGTTTGCGGAAACCGGCATGCGGGAACTTTCCAGCTTCCAGGGAACACATCAACTCACGTCAAACCAAGGGTGACGTATCAATTTCAGTAACACGATAGCCCAGGATTAAGAATGGCTACTGATTATTCAAGTAACTATACTTGACATTTTAATTATCCCGTTAATTACATCTTTGATAATTATATCGTATCTGTATAAACGGCCCCGATGACTAAAAGGCATCGTAACGGTCTTAGGACCGCTAGTTATAATTTCTGTATCTGTTTATAGTTATTCTTATTTTCTGTAAGGTGCTTTTGCTAACCGCACCATAGTAGTTTCCTCAACCTGTACTATATATATATTATTCTGATCATTTCACATTGTATTGATTGTTCTGGTTAGTTTATATATGGCAAGTGGCCATCAGTTTATATGTTTCGTTTATTTGTAGAAAAATATAGGACTGCAGTGCACGTAGGAAACACTATACAGCAACATTTATATATACAGCACTTTCTCCCGCCACCAACAAATTTTCACTGCGGTCGCTGTCCGTGCTATAACTCTGTTTATCCCGGCTTGCTACCGACTAAAAACCTTTTCTATTCAGCTCGATAGGATGGGTTTAATATGATTAGAGACAATCTCTTCGTTAGAAGACGTGTAGTGTACGCCTCTTTTCCGGTAGTTGCGATAATTTAGCTCTGCACTCCAGCAAGGTTGTGTAAGATTGGCCAACATACCTAAAGGGCCTCATATTTCTAAGTTATTGTCTCTCTTCATGTTCCACTATGCCTTATGGCATCTCAATTGTTTGGATGTCCCTATCCGCACCATGGACTGATCTGGCCCTGGGAAACTATTGGGGTTTCCAAGCGGTGATGGCCAGGGTGTGGTGTTACACACATTCCCCGCGTATCTTCGGATACTCAATAGTTAGTTACCTTTGCCAATGTAGGAAAGCACTGCTAAAACATATCTTAATTATTATTTTCTTTAATCTGCTGAACAATCCTCCCGCACCGCAGTGCATAACTGAGCAACTTGTGTTTAAACCTAACGCCAGGTTAAAAAGTTAGTTCCGTAGGACCTGGTGATGGGTGAGATGCGCATTCCCACCGAATTCCATAAGAATGTCTGGGCATGATATTAAGATCTGCCACGCCCTCACCCGAAGGACATTCACAGTGGATATTCGTCTCTCTTACCCCCACCCACCCCACCCCATAACGATAGATCAGTTACCTAAAAATGCTTTTGTGGAAAGTAACCAATATCCTGTAACGTTTTATGTAGTTACGGAGCGAGATGTCCGGATTCTTACCCAGTTCGGAGGTTTTGCAAAGTAACATGTATGCACGCTGTCTTCAGTATTGATGTCTTAGGGCAGCCATTCTATATGACTGCCGTATCTAAAAAGCTAGGTGGACACCAGCCATTTGCGGCCTAAAATAGTTCTTGTCTCTAAAAATTAAATATTAGTTTAGGCATAGAAAAAGGCCCGCATAAATAAAAGCGGCAACTATTAATTCAGCATATTGAGAATTACATAAGACGGTGACGTGGGAATCCTTCGGGAATCGCTCGTCCCGTCTGCACGTAAAAGAGCACGCAACCGTATGGTCATAATTTCACTAGGTATGGTCTTTTCTTTACAGCATTTTGGTTGAATATTAGAGTGGGCCCTTTTCGGCCAAAACTCTTCTCCCGCTTTAAGTGATGGCAACATTTTCCTGTGACAGAGGCCCGTGCGAGGCACTTGCCACTCGCAAGGATTCAGTAATGACGGCCCGCGCGAGGATAATACTCCTCACCCAAACTAGCACTAGTAGTAGTGCCCGCGTGAGGCACATGATTTTCTGACACTACAAAAGATAATTTTCTTTCCTTTCAACTTAGAGGTATAATAGCTTATATTAAGTTAATTAGTTATCTCATGTACGGGAGCCTCCCTTACGGGGATACCTCTGCGGACCTACGAGTCTGTGTGGTACCTCCGGGAGCCCCACGTTTAGAAGTTCATCAGGCTGTCTCTATGCCTTGTATTTTCGTATGCTCATTATATTTATCTAGCATACTTGACGGTCTTTTTAGGTAAAAATATTGTATACACTTATGTTAATTAGGTCACCAAATCAAATCTTGTAAGTCCATAGATCACAAAATTGCTATGGACAGGCATACTGGTGACACAAACTCTTGGGATGAGACTGTAGTGTTTAATGTTCGCGACGATGGTCGCATGGCCCCTCCGGAATGATTGAGTTCAACCAGCCTTAGGAGCCGGTCTCTGTTACCCGTAGGGCAGTCTCGTACAGGATCTGTCACCCCGAGACCGGAAGCTAACCAGCGTCATCATTTGCTATGCATTTGCGGCGTGGCAAATCGACACCAGACACCGGAACGGCCCGACACTACCCCGCGAGCTACAATATTAGCCACGCTCCAAGTGTCGGCAATTTCCCAATATGTTACGCCCACCAGCCTGTTTCTTCACAAATCAGATGACTCCCTCGACCAATCAGATTGTGCATTATGACGACCATGGGCAATCGCTCGAATGTTTATGCTTGAAAGATCATCATCAATCAAAAACAGCTATATAACATTGCTACCTTTGACTAATAACATGAATCAACCTTTCCAGTTTTAGCTATGCCCTACCCATCTCTAGCTAGGCTCCACCAATACTTCGCCGTGTTGAGATTGATCGATCCCCGAATGCCCTACCTATCAATTTCCTGAAAACTATACAGGTAAGCTGTTGAATATGTTGTAACTAATTTGACTTGTTGCTGCCTTTGGCAACAACAGCACCCAGTCAAATTAGTTACAAAACATTCAGTAGACTATTTATTAACTAGTAAAGCCATACAATTTGTACAGCAATGCATAGTCCGTCTGCAAATATGTATTCGTGACGTACTTATCTACATCATTCATTATGATGTCATGCTACACGTCACGTAGTTGATTATGACGTCATATGAAGGATGAATAAAGTGGAAAGTGCAGCCATGCCAACAGTAGATTTGCTGTGGAGCTGGCCACATTGGATTTGATAAACTGCTTTCGCAATGCGGAAAGAGATGCTGTACAGAGATCTAAACATAGAGAAAGTTGCATGACACCAATGCCACCGGAGTGGACTAGCCTGTGCAAGCAGGTAAAAAAATGTGTTCCATGTGTGAAAACCAGAAGGTATACTCCGTATGTCAGCGGAAGAGGATAGGAGAGTATGAATCTGATATCTTCAATACAGAATGCACCATCAGGTGATCAGGTCCTATTTAGTAGGTTAGTGAGGAGGCAACGTAATAATCTGTCCAACTCCACTACAATACTAGAGCACAATGGTACTAGCTACCATTCACTAGTGAAACAATTGGCTGGATGGAGCACCCACTTTCAAGATCTGGCCCAGTCCACCGAGGATGATTCTTTTGATGATACTCTATTTTCCATAGTGGAACAAGACTCTAGAATAATCAGTGGCATGCTGCATATGAACACAACACAATTCGATGAATGGAGGCCTGGCAGAGTTGTGGCCAGCATTAAAAAGCTCAACAGGGGAAATGCCCAAGATAAATTTGGCCTTATATCTGAACAGGTATAATACCTAATGTGACCAATCTTCTGAATATTATAATTCGATCAGCAGCTGTCATGTTAGTCTTTAAGCAGGGTATCCATAACCCAATATTGAAGAAGGGAGAAAATAAACAAGATTTGATCAACTACAGAGGTATCACTATCATCTGCGTACTAGGCACACTGTTGGAGCTCTGTATTCTACTACACACGGGACATCATCGACCGCAACCAAAATCACCTCCAACGTAGTTTTACAGAGAAGGTTGGCCCTATTTTTGCTGTGCTGATTCTGATAGAGATCATCCACGAATCTGCTGACAAGAAGAAAGATCTCACCGTCGTTTCTTTGATGCAGACAAGTCTTTCGACAGGGTGTGACATACAGATCTGTTCCGGAAACTTAAGTTGATGAACTTTCCAGACAGCATGTCACAATTGATCAGCAAATGGAATGCATGATTCCGTAGCCAGGTTAAGTGACAAGGCCTGTTATCTTCAAGAGTGGTCTTGCATCAAGGCAATATTCAGGGTAGCTCAATCTCACCATATATATTTAAGGCATACATAAGGGATACATTCTATGCTGCTTCAAACAGACATATAGGCTCCACTATTGACACAGAATGTGTGGCTGCAGTGGGTGGTGCTGACGATATTGCTGTAATCCACCCCCACGACTGATCTTGAAGACCAGGCAGTTACTACCGTGGTAACACAACAGCTTAACAAAGACCATATAAAAGTCAACGTTGCCAAGATGCAGGCAATTCACTTTAATAACTCGGGACATAACAGACGCGTATATCCTTCAAGTAAATGGTAACCCAGTTCAATTTGTAAACACTAGCGCACACCTGGGAATCTTACAAGGGGCGGATAAAGATGTTAACAGCAGATGTCTCGACGAGAGACTGGAATGTGCATCCAAGGCACTATGTGACCCACTGAGAGTAGGTCTTCATGGCCGTAACAGTCTAAATCCAGCCATCTATCACAAAATCTGGATCATCTACATCCTGCCTCGGCTATTATATGGTTGAGAGCTATGGATCCCGAATCAGAAACAGCTAGAGCAGCTGGAGATCTTCCAACAAAAGAAACTTAGACAGATTCAAAATCTTCCAGAAAGAACGGCAAAGATAGCCATCTTAGGGTTATTTGGTGCAGTCCCAAGCTGTGCTGAGGTGGACATCAGAACCGTGTGTCTGTTTCAGAATGTCATTTCTGATCAGCATTCCATCAAATAAAAGCTTGCTGTGTGCCAACTATAGTCACAAAGAATCTATCCTCATTCAGCTGGTTCATCCATGTGGAGAAGAGGCTCCAATATTACAGTCTGCCTACTGCCAATGAACTACTGCAGAATGCCCCGGACAAGGTCGAGTGGAATAAAACAGTGTGCAGGGCCGTCATTGTCCATTGGCAGAGCAAATACCTGGAGGAAAGCAAAAACTTTGCTTCAATTCGATGTATGTCTTCAGATTCTCTGGTGTTTACGAAGTCTGGCCCAGCTCTATTGCTACCATGTGCCAGACACTTAGGCCAGAGTTCAAAGGTCCTCTATGTAGAACTCCTTCTACAGTCTGGCAATGCACGGTTCGACAGACAAAGACATTAACATCCTCAGAATGCAATCTATGCACAAAGGGCCCTGAGACCAGGCAACACTTTATCCTGCACTGTGAATCCCTGTCCAAAATCAGACTGCCATGTACATGAATGGCATACTAGCAGTCATAGGGCGTATGCCTGCAGTTTTCATCTATACTGGTGATCACATTCTACTTCAACTGATAATGGATATGAGACATCTAACTATTACAGACATGCTGAAACCTGATGATGCTACACTGTCGCAAATAGAAAGCATATCACAGGATCCTATGTACTATATGCATAGAGACTGAATGAAGCTGCTAAACGGGGATCCAGTATCGCATACGAGATGAGATCTGACTTTTTCCAGCAGCTTGTCTACCGCCATCTGTCCACACCACAAACAGAAGCACAGTATTATTTCTCGTATATCATTGACATAATTTTTGTGTGAGGATTATCCGCATTATACCACGGACGTCTCATCCTACCTAAAAGGATTTACTCACTGAATTGAGAATCCGAGTATCCATGATATCCTTGATTACATCAAGCCAGCATGGACTTATTAAAGGGCATTCATGTGTCACACAACTAATTGAAGTACTAAATATATGATCATTGGCAATCGATCACAATAGCTCTATTGATGCCTTATATCTAGACTTCGCCAAAGCATTCGACTCTGTACCTCACAAGCGACTACTTATTAAACTAGAAAAATATAGTATCCAAGGGAACTTATTAAAATGGATACCAGATTTTTTGACACACAGAGACCAGCAGGTTGTGGTGAATGGCTGCAAATCAGTTCCAACTCCAGTTATCCGTGGTGTAACCCAAGGTAGAGTATTGGGGCCACTTCCTTTCATCTGTTATATAACTGACCTACCCGAAGTAATAAATCATTCCGAAATTAATATGCTTGCTGATGATACAAAGATTTACAAAGAGATTAAGTCGCCAAGTGATGCATTAAATCTACAAGACAATTTAAATAATATCACAAACTGGTCCAGCACTTGGAAAATTGAATTCAATGGCGACAAATGCTGTGCAATACACATTGATACCGCCAATATTAAGCATTCACACTTTATGAACGATCTCAACACAGGCATTAAACTTGAAGAAACAACTGTCGAAAAGGATTTAATTAGGTCTGAACATAGACAACCAACTAAAATTTAGCACCAACTGTCAAATGCAGGCATCCAAGGCAAATAAAATCTTAGGAGTGATAAGAAGATCACTAACCCACTCCCTGATAACATTCCCATATGGGCCCACATTGGCCCAATATTGTTTCCCATATGGGGTCCATGCCGTTTTGCACCCACAGCCCATATGGGACCCATATGGACAAGATTTAATTATCTTCATAGGACTTCTGAGGATTGAACTATGGACTCAGGCTATTATGTAGCTTCTCTATCCACCTCCATGTATGAGGCACATCTGGGTAAATCCTAAACTTAAATCTAGATTTTAATAGCCTATATGGAACCCATATGGATCTCATCTGGGCATTCCCAGATCCCAGATGATCAGATCCACCTCATATAGGCCCATATGGGAATGTTATGAGGGATTTAGACTGCCCAACACTAGTAAGGCTCTACATTTCACTGGTTAGACATATACTTGAATATGGGTATGGTCCATGGACACCTATTTTTAAAAAGGGTTGTGTTATTCTTAAAAACATGCAGCGAAGAGCCACCAAACGCATACCCTCTATAAGAAATTACACTTATGCAGAAAGGTTAAAGTCTCTAAGACTACCAACTCTTTACTACCGTCGATTACGTGGTGACATGATAGAAACTTATAAATACCTTCATGACCTTTATCACGTCCAAAGCCCATTCCTAAAGCTAGATAAACAAAGAAACACTCAGCATCATTGCTTGAAACTAATTAAGAACAGAAGTAATTACAAACTAGTTAGGCAAAATTTCTATTCAAACCGTATTACAAATACTGGAGGCAATCCAGATGATAACACGGACGCCCAGCAAGCATGTCATTGGTCTGTACCTGAATATATGTAGAAATAAAGAATCCATAGAACATCAATTAGCTCTAAGACAGCTAGCGACCAAACCCCTCAACAGTAAGAGCTCGTTTTCACACGTGATACACCTACTCAACAAGTATGACTTGCCATCTGCAACAGACCTACTTCAAAACCCACCATCTCCATACATAGCAAAAAACTTGATCAAGAAACATGTTAACAATCACTGGCACGTTATTATGCTAGGAGAAGCAGCCAAGAAAACGTCTAGTAGGTTCTTGAATCTTCAATCGTGCAACATCAATAAGCCACACCATGTATGGACCACAGTCGCGTCAGATGTCTGAGATGTTGAACGTACATGTGTGAAAGCTAAACTGCTCACTGGATTCTACAAGCCAATAGAGCACGCTTCAACCAGAACGAGGTGGATCCAATGAGCTAATGCCCCAGAAAATCGAGAGCATTTTCTCTGCAGCTGCAGCAAATTCGCATCAGATAAGGAGATATGTAAACAGAAGATGATAGAGATCCTCATGCAACATAATGAAGGTTTCCTAGCGCACAAGATTCAAATTATGAAAGAAGTCTTTCTGCAGATCCTCTCAGATGCAACGTTCCTGATAGATGACAAGTTGCCCGAACACCACATGCTGTTAGCTGCAATAGAAGCAACATCAAGACGATATATTCATAAAATACACCAATTACGGCCCTTCTTTCTCACATCACTTACTTTGTAAATATTTACCAGAAAACCTCGGAAGAGGGTGCTCGCAATTATACGTCCAGCAACCAACCAACCAAACAAACAATAGCTGGAATAGCTTACCAGAGGACATATAGTCATGGTCAAGGTCAAGGAATACACACTCATGAGCAGAGGGGACTTATTACTTACTTAAGGTTACTTAAGTAACTTCTGACCGCATGTATAATTAGCTTCTATGGTCAGATCTTCACCATCATTTCATAGGATTTCATAGGATAGCACTGTGGACTCGGGCTTATTCAACCGCTATGTCCGCCTCTTCAGTTGTGGATTAAACATAACACTCTGACACGTGACTTCCATGAAGTCTTTCATGATACGGTGCTTTGTCGCTTCCGGATTCCAATGGTGCAGCGTAGTTATATATCAGTGGTTGGTCTTTCCAATGCCTGCCTGTTTATTGTAACAGCCCTAGTCCTGAAGTTGGTTCATTTACCGCCGGAATAGCTCAAAATCAAATTAAAAAAAATCAAATGTTATTTTATGATGGTATTTCAGCTTTAATTCAAATACCGGAAGTAGAATTGTTTTAATGTCTTTCCGGTCAGTGTACTCGGCGAAATTGTGAACATATTTCACGTGAGTGAAAATCTATCATTGTATTGTAATTTATGTTGTCCATTAGTAAGCATCGTCGATCGACGTGAAAGAACAGAGGTTATTTGTTCATGTTTCAATTATATTATGGAGCACTAATCTTGCCCTTATTAAATATGCATTAAATCAAAATGTTTATCCGTATCACGATTCCACTGTTATGTCTGACTAGATCGTCATCATTTTATCCTTATAGACCTAGTCAGACATATTGGAATACTGAAACTCTGAGACAGTCACAGATATGAAAGAGAGAGAAAGAGTACAGTGCCGAGTGACTTTGTGAGCAAGCTGGTCCCTGACACAAGTCACAACACCATTTGGACTATGGTTATGGAAGGCTACCGCTAAAGTCATTGAATTTGTTCTCTGAAGTATCGCAGGATATGTAGAGACATGATTGAGGTGTGCAAACTGACGAGAAACATCTACAATGTTGATCCATCCAATCTCTACAGAGAACCCTTCACATGCATCACTCGTGGACATGTCACGTAGCGACATATCACATAGCTTCAAACCAGTAATTCAAAGCTGCAGCACTAACTTAAGAAATTAATTCTGCAAAACATACCCCATCAATCTGGAATCACCTACCTGCACACATTGTGAAAGCCAAGAACGTAGACAAATTCAAGACCAAACTGGACTCCTGTAAGCCTGTATGACAAACACAGCCTGTCTCTTCGACTAATATTTTGGATATGATGTAGACTGTAGTCGTGATAGCGAAAATGAACCACAACTATTTTCTCTGCATACTGTCAATATTGGTATCGTCAACTGGACTTAGTGCAGTCAGCGCACTGCAGCTAAAATGTTTAAACCAGTGCCTAGCAGCTGTAGGCGGCAGACCGCAACTGGCGGCTGTTGGGCATGCACATCCGGCCATCAATAAAAAAAGATTTTGTTTCCTGCAAACTGGGTGTAGAAAAAAGATTTCAGTAGGGAGGGAGGAAATACATTTATTATTATTATTAATTTATTTTATAGAGGTCATAAATATTTGGTTTCCAGATATTTGACCAGATAGCAATTAAATATGGGTGTAATTGCCAAATTTGTTATGTTTTTCATGTCACAATTAGCAAACTGGATTCACATTGCATACAAATGGCATTAAAACATTGTAATTTGTATAGTTTGCCAAATGTATGCATGTTTTAACATTTATGCTGGGTAGAATTTTTTTTTTTAATTCCCGGCCGGTTGAAAACAAAGAAAAATTTCACCCGGGAGGTTTACAGGAAACGAAACTATAACAACAACAACAACAACAGTGTTATTAATTAATTAATTATGTTAATGGGTTATGTTGATGATCGCAATAATACGAATTTTACTTATAGAATAAGGCCATACCAATTTGTTGTGATAAAATTGGTCGGGCCTAAGCATTAATGATGATACATAAATATGGTATGATATGTATTGTAATCAACCATGGCGAGCACATCTACCACACCCCCACCCCAAACATGTTTTATAACAAACAGTACATGTTAATTTCTTCATATGTATTGTAAGTTATGTGAATGCTTTTTATTGTTGTCCTGTTTGTGTGTCTCTTATTTGTAATGTAGTGCGATATATATTTGTAATGGGTCCATCATTTTATAGGCATTGCCTTGGATGGACTGCCTGTAGTATCTGTTTAAATGTACATAAACCGTGAAATAAATGGTATTGAACTTGAACTATTTTTTATTTTTGCCTCCCATAAAACGGCGTTTAAAGCAGTCTAGCAGAGCTTAATCATCACACCATCCATGACTTCAGTAGAGATGGAGGAAATTTATTTATTTTTCAATTAATTTATTTTAAAACGTTCAGAAATAGGTTTTTTTCTGAAATTTGACTAGATGTTCATTAAATATAGTTTTAATTGCCAAATTTGTCATGTTTTTCATGACACTATTAGCAAAAGGAATTCACATAGCATACAAATGGCATTAAAAACATTGTAATTTGTATAGTTTGACAAATGTATGCATGTTTTAACATTTATGCTGGGTAGGAGAAAAAAATTATTTTATTCCCGGCCGGGTGAAAAATAAGAAAATTTCACCCGGGGGGTTTACAGGAAACGAAACTATTTTTTATTTTGGCCTAACTTGCAAATATTAAAATACAATATCTATGACTAACAAATTCAAGTGTTAAAGGGTTTAAGTAGTCTGTGAAACTTTCACCCGTGAAATAGTTTGAATCCCGCTGCCACATTCAGGAGCGCGAAAATTTTCCGTTCAACGAACAGCTGTTAGGTCACATGCTATGTTCGCCCTCCTGAATGGGCCGACGGTTCTGTGCGAACGTTTTGTGGCGAGGCGAACAGCTTTATAGGTGACTTGCCATGATTTGCCGTGAAAACCACGATGGCTGTAAAATATACACCATCGTCAATGGAGACCCAGTGTGTTAATTTGACCATAAATAATGCATACCAAAAAATTACCAATGTGTTCTTAGCGATCATAGTAATAGCTTAGTCTTCACGCAAATTGTGTATGCTTGTGGTGGATTGTTTCTGAGACCCGGATGTTCATTATGATGTAAGAAATTTGACATCATAATGCATCTCATCTCATCTGACAATTTTTAGGTTAACCATCCTAAATATCATGTGATGTAGTAAAAGAATGTTCATCGACGGTACGCGTGACAACTCGTTCACTAAGGCGAATATAGTTCACCACGAACAATGAACATTTATAATAGTGTGTGTCAGTTCTATTAGATTTGTAAAGAAAGTCGTGTAATGTGGTACCGTTTTCTTGTAGATATTAGAGATGTTTTCTCAGATAGAAATTAAGCCAACGCTATAGGCTGTGTGATTATTGCTTGAGTGATCACGATTGGTTATTTAAGAATAATGGTGATTAATCACTCATATAAATTACCCATAGATACCGCTAACAACAAAGGCATATCAATGACGAATGGTGGATTGGTGGTTAGCAATGTCCATTTTGTAGGCCAAAAGAAGACTTTGAAAATGTTACTATCACTGGAATGTCTAGTTCGATGCTCCAGCCAGACAGTAGGGCTGTAACGATACGTTTTGCCACAGTACGATATGTGTCATGATACACTGGTCGCGATACATTATTTTTTCACTAAGTTTCATCTCAATCTGTCTATTTTATGCCACTCCACCTCTCAGCACAGATAAACAAACAATTAACATATTCAGATGAAATTTAGTGAAAATGGCGCCCTGACAATGTTAACGCATGAAGGACGCCATGGGTATATTTTCCTTGTATCGCGTGTGTATCGATACGACATGTCACGATAAGATATGCGCAAAAATAGTCTTCTCTTGGCCTACAAATGGATATGCATTCGTGGTAAAAATGTCAATGTTCGTGACCGATCTCATTAAAGAGTAGGCCTAAATGAAGAGGTAGGTTTTGAAATATTTTATGCAGTTGACATTATTCACAATTATTAAATTTTTAGGCATTTAAATTCACGATTTAACAAAATAATCATGGTTTTTCGATTTAATTGCGTAATCGCGCAAGCCATAGCTAATGCTTTATTTGGTGGGGATCATCGGATGCAATAAAATCTTACCTTTGATGCCGCTGTAACTGAGCCGTACACTACCTGTAGTAGAAGTAATGCCATAAGTGTCGCTTAACTCCAATTGTACAGGCTAATAAGAAATAATATATATCAAATTTTTTATCCCCTGCTAAAAAATGTGTCATGGTATTATGTGGTGCCGGGCGGGCATGTGTGCGGGCGGCAGAATGGTTTCCGGATGATAACTCTGTTACCGTTTGTCGGATCGCATTGAAACTTCATATGGTGGTTGGACTAGGTCTTGGGAAGAAGCCTATCGAAATTGACCATGATTCGAAATCCAAGATGGCCGGCAGCCACTGGCGACTGTCTTGAAAATTGGTTTCCGGATGATAACTCGTTACCGTTTATCGGATCGCTTTGAAACTCTATAGAGTGGTTGAACTAGGTCTGAGGAAGAAACCTATCAAAATCGACAATGATCCGAAATCCAAGATGGGCGCCAGCCACCGGTGGTCATCTTGCAAATTTGTTTCCAGATGATAGATAACTCGTTAACATTTATCGGATTGCTTTGAAACTTCATAGGGTGGTTGGACTAGGTGTGGAGAAGAAACCTATCGAAAGTGACAATGATCTGAAATTCAAGATGGCCGCCAGCCACTGGTGGCCATCTTGAAAATTTGTTTCCAGATGATAACTCGTTACCGTTTATTGGATCGCTTTGAAACTTCATATGGTGGTTGGACTAGGTCTGGAGAAAAAAACCCCTATCGAAATTGATGATGATCCGAACTTCAAGATGGCCGTCAACCACGAGCTGCCATCTTGAAAGTTGGTTTCTGGATACTATCTCCGTTACCATTTATCGGATCACTTCCTATGGTCATTGGAATATGTCTGGTGAAGAAACTTATCGAAATTTACGATAATCCGAAATCCAATATGGCCGCCATTAAGCGGCAGCCATCTTGAAAATTCGTTTCCGAACGATACCTCCTTGACCATTTAACGGATCGCTTTGACACTTCATGAGGATGACTGGTCTGAAGGGTCTGAGGAAGAAATAAATATTTTCTGATAGCTCACTCATTGGTTTGTCATCATGGCAGGGTATTATGTGCCGTTTGCGGAGCTCTTGTTATATAATGCATTAAATGTCGGGATAAATTTTTCTTGCTACTTAGGTCACGTGATCCACAAGTTCAAATCCAAGGTCAAAGTAAAGGTCAAAATGTCACCACTTAAAATTATCCCTAGTATGTAAAAAATGATGGCATTTTTGGAATCCTTGTCAAATTACCTTTCTAGAAATGCCAGTTTCATCAAGATTGACAAATTGGTACTCGTGTACAGGTTTTCAAATATGTTGAAATTAATATGACTGGAAGCCATTGCTGCCTAAGACAGCAATGGCTTCCAGTCATATTAATTTCAAAATATTCAACAGATTTCCTGTTTGCGTGCTCCGCGATTGAAATACATGGAATTTATCGGTGAATGAGTTAATTGCTATGCGTTTTTGCCAACAACTATACAGTTTATAATTTGCATAGCAAAATATGCTGCACAAATATCAAATTCTGAAATGTCTTTCTAGAATGCCATCAGAAGCTGTCATAAAAAATCAAGTTGAAGAAAGTGTTACAATGAAAGACGGCGGATCCTCGGGCACAAACTCTGATACAGACAGCGATGGCTCGGTACCGGAGTTGCTGGAACAAGATGCTGCTGAGGCTAAGCAGCAGAGTGAAGTATGAACATATTTGATATTTATATTAAACTTTTAAATAACTCATGATTTCAGAAATCGATTTTGTTCGGTTATAAATTGACTGTTAATATATTTTAACCGGTCAAGCTAGAAAACTAATACTTGTTGGAAAAGAATTTATATTTAATTGTTTAATACAACTATACCGTATACTGTTACTCCTTAGTCTAAGACATTAATTCATCCAGCACTGAAATAGTATGTTAATCTCAAAGCAACCATACCAATAACATGTTGAATATTTTGAAACTTATTTGACTGGGAACTGTTGCTGCCAAAGGCAGCAACAGCTTCCAGTCAAATTAGTTTCAAAATATTCAACAGATTATTTCTTAAATTATTAGCTCACCTGGCCTGAAAGGCCAAGTGAGCTTATGCCGTTGCGACCCTCTGTCGCGTGTCCGTCCGTCGTCTGTCCGTCAACTTTTCCTTTAAACGACTTCTCAAGAACCACTGTGGTCCACCGGTGTGATAGAATTCAACCAAATTTGGTAGATGAGTTACCGGTATCCTTACGGAGTTCAACAGGTCACTTACATAAATTGGCTCAACTTCTGGGTTTTTGGGGAGGGCTGGTGTTGAGTCAAGAGCTCAAAGCAGTGAGCGTGGGAATTTGCATTGGCCGCCATCGACTATCCGATCTAGTTTATACATGTAATGGCATGCCATCGCCTACATATTCTAGTTTTGCAGTTGAATCTAGTGTAAGAAATATTTGGTTGAATATTATATATATTAATTTGCATGGAAGTCAACTGACTCCATCAAATGAATTTCAATATCTTCAACTGCTGCGTGTGTTATTGTCTGACTTGAAATGACAAGCTTGGTTCTCATTCGTGAATAAACTGTTGCTGCATTTCAATTTGACTTTGGTGTGTTCACAGTTAGCCCAGGCAGCCGGTATCACAGAGGAATTGACGAGTAAATCCAAGCAGAGTCGTAGTGAGAAGAAGGCACGAAAAGCTATGTCCAAACTTGGTATGTTAGAGATAATATAGTAGAACATTTACGGTAATAGGGTTATGTTTCTTGAGTCAACAAACCAGGCTTTAACCCTTAATGGTTATGCCGGCCAAAACTGGCCTATGCAGTGTTCTTGAGGAATATCCATTTGCAGGCCAAGAGATGAATATTTTTGAAAATTTACCACTGAAATGCCTGGCTCGATAACTGAGCCAGTCATTCCAGTGGTAAATTTAAAAAATAGTCCTCTCTTGGCTTGCAAATGGACATTCAATAAACAAATAGTTTTATTTTCTTGACCAAATTTAACCATTAAAAGGTTGTTTCTTATTCCTTTATTGGTCATGCAGGCCTGCCCAAATTGTGTGAACGAAACAGTCGTTTGCGTGGCGGTTACGCAAATGTTTTTTGCATAACCCATTTTTCGTTCGCGCAGTCTAGTCACTTGAGACGTTGAATTTACATTAGTCTATGTCCTAATAGAAGCCGTCGCCAACATCAACCCCTAGAATTCCATAGCACTTTCTGAAAGGAGAAACTCCCTTATAGAAGCTAACCCTCGACCTCAAAATATTGGTTTGATAAAAAAGGTTTCACGCTGGTTCAATAAGAACGGAAAAGATAATGTCAACGTCATTTTGAACAGGCCTATACAATTTTGCTGGAAATTTCCTACTGGGTTAGTTGTAACCAAAAAATCACGATTTTCGCAACAAAATCACATAAATCCTTCATATCAAATAGTGAAACAATGAATCTGATCATTCTAGATTTAAATCATGGCACAACAAAGGTTAATTCGGCAATAATATACGTCTATGAACGTTCGAAAATAGCCCTGACAAGCGTATCTCTTCGTCACGTAGCGGGAAGAAAAATAGGACGGTGTGTCTTGAAAGAGCCAATTAGTGAACGGATCGCCTCTACTTTGTAGAGAACTAATAAATATTCATTACTGCGAAATATTATAATGTCCAAAATGTATGCCACAAAAGAACATCGGTTGTCATTTTCCCAGCGAGATTGCCCGTTATTTGTGATGGTAAATCTTGCAAAAGTATTTAATTTGGTTGCTAACATCTTGTATAATAAAGGAGGCGATAATACTTATTGAAAAATTGGACTGATTTAATAAAGATTGAAATGGATAGAACCTGGTATGTTGAGAGGATTTGTGATGTAACTAGTGCTCTATCAGAGACTAGTTCCCTGTCCGCCTTTCTATGCTAATACATGAATAGGCTATTTTCGCATTCACCATTGCCTTAACGTATGTAAACGAACGAAGCCGATTTCATTTATAAGACTTCCGTGTCCGTATCTGCCAAACACATTTTCATTGGATGTACGGATTAGATTTGGTTGCCATTATGTAACCGAGATGAATTTTACCTTCAAACAGTATCATATTCAAAATGGGTTACGCGAACTCAAATGGGTTGAGTCAAAGAAATTTGCGTAACCCATTTTTGGAGTAGACAAATTTTGAATGTGGGCAGGCCTGTCATGACGATCAAAACTGGCCTCTGTACATAGTGGTATTGGACAGTGTCCATTTGCAGGCCAACAGTTCTGAGCATTAATGAAAAATTACCACTGGAATGACTGACTCAATTAACGAGCCAATCATTCCAGTGGTAAATTTGAAAAGAAAAGAACTTGGGCAGCAACTTGAAATTGGGGTTTTCATGACCAGCCTCGACCGTTAACTGACTCGCTGCTGCAAGCAGGAATTTTAATAGGCAAAATCTCTGGACCTGGTGAATATATTGAAAACAATTTGAAAGATATTTCCGAAAAAGTTTGTCCCGATCCCAGGATGATTCATAATAAGGAAAGATTAGTTACCTCTCCGGGATGTAGAAATTGTTTGAGTGTAGCTTTCGTGACGATCTCAGTCACTTCCTCAGCACTAACTGACGGTCACTGGCAACGTCACTCTTGTCAGATCTTGTGGAGTCACGTGACAGCATGGGCTGGTAGACTGCTGGCATACGGTAGCCCTCGTCTCTGTTCATGGTTGGTTGATGCTTGTAGATTTCTATGGCCTCTTTAACCTTCCATTTGAATTCTCAATGTTGATGACCGAGGCATTGCTGGCGGGGTTGACGTGGCCAGTGGATTCTGTATGTTCTGCCACAGCTGAGTTGGAATTGATTTTAAGATGTTCTTTGACTCTGACGCTGAGAGGCCTTTTGGTTTCGCCTGTGTATGTCAGTTTATCTTTGGGGCTTACTAGTTGTGATCTTACGGTGTTGACGGGCTTGTGGTAGGTTTTGATGTGATGTTCTCTGAAGAGTCTGCCAAGGTGTTCTGATAGGCCTTGGATGTACAGAAATCTGACTAGTGGAAGTTTTTCGACATCTGGTGGTTTATTACGAGGTGGGGGAGGTGGTTTTCTCATCCACGAAGTCTAACCGTTGTCTAGGAGAGACTGTTGGATGTGATGTTCTTTTCTGTCTGATGTTTCTGTGATGATGGAGTCTGCGCGGTGAAATAGAGTACCGACCTTTTGTGTTCCAAATGGTGATTAGAGTGAAAATTTAAATATTGATTGTGTGTGTGGGTTTTCTGTACACGGTAAGTTTGGTGGTTCCGGAATCACTTACATGTACCAAGATTTTCCCGTATAATTTGAAAGATGTTTGTGGCTTATTTTTGTTTTCGAAATATTTAGTAGTAGGTCTAGAGTTAATGGCATGGAAAATTTAATCCGCTGCAGAAACTCAGCCGGCAGAGTTCAAGTAATATTCTGGACATTGTTTAATGCCAGTGATACATGGGTTACCAATTGAGGCACTGGATGTATATTGGTAAAGTCTAGGTGAGCGTGTATTCAAGTGACAGAGGCCCACTGAAGTATATTACATTCCCAAATTACGTTTCATGTGATATTCGGTGGACAGCAACAAGTTTCCACAACAGCGTTGCTGAAAGCATATCAGCGGATGTGAGAATTAACCTTTTGACATTCATATGATATTTACGAAATGATTTTAAATAGTTGCCTCCTGAAGTCCACGATGTTCCTCGATGCCTGTAAACCTGTTGATATATTTTGAGTGATCATGTGTCACAGTCAGTCATATTTGGTGAATAAAAACCTAAATTTTGTCATTTAGTATTTAAGATTTATAACAAAGATTTGTTTCTCTTGTATATTTTGTAGTTAATTTGACTGAAATCAGTTGCTTCGCAGTTTCCAGTCAAATGAATTTCAAAATGTTCCACAGCTTACTTGTATATTTATCTTGATTTCACTAGTGAATGTGACAATGTAATGCTTCACGTGTTGCTCTATGGATTGATTTCAGGTCTTAAACAGGTGACAGGAGTGACACGGGTCACGATACGCAAATCTAAAAATATCTTATTTGTCATCACGAGGCCGGACGTGTTCAAGAGCCCGGCTTCTGACACGTATATTGTGTTCGGTGAAGCAAAGGTATGTACATGTATAGCAGGGCTCAATTTTAGCACTAGCCCGTTAACCCGAGGATAGTAGAATATTCTACTGGTTAGTAAAATTACACCGGCACTAACCCGTATGCACTAACCTGGGTTAGTAATGCTCTCAAAAGAGGAAATCCAAAAAACACTTATAATGATATTATGTTCAGTTACCCAACAAAAATTGACATAAGAACACATTTTCTGCTGCCTTCAATGCTTTATTGTATATTTTGAAATTAATTTGTCAAAGTATTTTCAACATATTCAACAGCTTTTCTGTATGGTTGCTTTGGAGTTTAGTTTTGTAATGATCCATCAATGAATGGATTAAAGAAGTGATCAGGCTTCAGCGTCTAAGCATCAGGTTAGTGAAAGTTTGTCCAGGATAGTAGAATCAGTGATACACTGTGTGGGTTAGTAGAAAAAATGTTTAAAATCTGCCCCTGTGTAGTCTGATGGATGGTTTTCCATTTCACTGACAAATTCCCTGTATCTCAAGCGTGTGGCAAGCGAACTATGTAGAACGCTGCCTTAGGTAGCAATGGCTTCCAGTCATATAAATTTGAAATTACTCAATGGAATATGCTATAAATCATAAAGAATTAATTTTTTCAGAAAATTTGTTGTTGAAAGGGTTAACCATGTAATGGCATGAATGGTCCAGATTGGTCAATATAATTCCACTCACTGGATCTCGACAGACTACATTTTTCACAGGGTTTAACTCTGGATCTGCTGAATTTTTGGAAAATTTGATTGAAGGTTGGTTGGTGGCATAGCCACCATCAACTTTAAATATGCTTGAATTTGTACTTTCAGAGAGTACGAACTCTCTTAAGGTGGATCATCGCAAGTTTACTGGAATACGCGACCATCTTATGCCTATTCTAGATAGTGGACGACATTTTAAGATTTCTGTCATGTCATCACAGATACTCGATTTTTATTCTCAAAATGGTGGTGTGTTTCTATTGTCTGTAAAATCTATTTGATTTTCAACGAATCAGAAAAACATTGGCACTGACTGTGAGCAATAATGATGATCTTTCCCCGTCAGACATGACCGTGTTGAGATACAGACAAAGTAAAGCTCAAATATCTGAGCCACAGTCACAGTATTTCTCATAGCATCTAAATGTGGGAGTTTCCAGGGATTCCACACATTTAAATGGGGTGGGGCGAGGGGGTGGTGGAGGGGGATGGGGGCGTCCCCAGATAAAATCTTGGGGTCTCAAACTGAAGTCCCAAACAATTATTTTTCATCCATGCTAGACTTAGAGGTTAGCATGGACTCACAACTATGACTATTGTTGCCCATATGCTTGATTGAGGGTTTTTGTACAAATATCTATAAAGTTAGTATGGCTGCAATGATTCATCGATGCATCGCAATACTTTCCCCATGATACGATACACGATACTTGTTTTCTGAATCGCGGCACACCAAAAAAAAAGATTTCAAGTGAGATTAATTCAGTAAAATCGGATATGACCATTGATTTCAGACGTTAAACACTAAATAATATGCGGATACAATAACCTTTTTAAACTACGATGTAACTTTACCCCGAGGAGGGATTTTAGTGCAGAAAATTTAGGAACAAGTCACGACTGTTAGTTACGAAATCTGGTAACGCCACGTAAATTTTACATCGTTCTTGGTCAATTCTCGCAATATTTTCAATAAATCGTCGCAAACATTTTGTTCGGTTTTTAAACACTTCTACCACGACGCCGACAATGAAAATCCCTTAAATTTATCCAAATTTCTCGCGATAAAGAACTGCGGTGGGAGGCAATGAAACAGCTTTTACTATTTATGTACTATAGAAGAAAACTCGCTTGCTTTTGTACGATGCCGAGGGTGTCTACGGGATCAGCATGAAATACGAAAATACGAGCGAGTGAGATACGAAAATGAGGCTTCAAATTATTAAATCAATGAGTGCCTGACGCACGTAGTATATACTATAGAGAAATTTCATTCAAATGCGCACTAATTGGAGTTCCATAAAGGGTGATTCCAACAGCATCCAATCAGATTATTCCGCTGACTAAAACGTCATTAGACATTAGCTGGCTATTTTCCCGGGAATTGCCAACTGTTCGTGGGTTAGTTGAACTAATTTTATTAGCTCACCTGGTCTGAAAGGCCAAGTGAGCTTATGCCGTGGCGACCGTCCGTCGTCCGTCAACTTTTACTTTAAACGACTTCTTCTCAAGAACCACTTGGCCGATTTCAATTATATTTAGCAGCAAGCATCCCTAGGGCATAGAGATTCAAGTTTGTTCAAACGAAGCCGATCAGCCAAAATCCAAGATGGCCGCTGACCAAAATAGCCAATTTTTAGAAACACTAAAAATCTCCGAAACCGCTGGAGGAATTGATTCAAAACTCATAACACATCATCTAGTGCAACGGTAGACCCAAGTTTATTCAAGGCAACCTGATTGGACGATTTGCCTGGCGGCCACTTGGATGACTTAGTTTTCGCGAAAACGACTGCTCCCGAACCGCTGAAGGGATAGACCTGAAATATGGTAAATATGCTTAGGGACCACGGTCCATTCAAGGGAAGTTCGTACGTTAAAAAACATGGCCGCCATCAACCAATCAAAATCTAGCGTTTGTTGGTCATATCGGCTTTTTTGTATTTGATGTATTTTGATGGCGAAAATTGCTTTATATATATATGCTTATCAGTGTGGCGAGTTCAAATATGCCACTTTCGAGACTGTCGGATAAACGGTTGGGCTGCTATCTTGGCTTGTTTTCCTGCCATCGGCTCCCATATTCGAGACTGTCGGATAAACGGTTTGGCTGCTATCTTGGCTTGTTTTCCCGCCATCGGCTCCCATAGTAAAGCAATGGGCCCATAGTAAAGCAATGGGCCCATAGTAAAGCAATGGGGAATTCTTTAAACTACTTCTTCTCAAGAACCACTGGGCCAATTTCAATTATATTTTGGAGAACGCATTCATAGGGCATAGAGATCTAAGTTTGTTCAAACGAAGCGGATCAGTCAAAATCCAAGATCGCCGCCGGCCAAAATGGCTGATTTTTAGAAACACTAAAAAACGTCTCCAAAACCGCTGGAGGAATTGATTCAAAATTCATAACACATCATCTGTGGCAACGGTATACCCAAATTTGTTCAAGGAAACCTGATTGGCCGATTTGCTTGACGACCATCTTGGATGACCTAGTTTTCGCGAAAACGACTGCTCCCGAACCGCTGAAGGGATAGAGCTGAAATTTTTTTAATATGCTTAGGGACCAAGTGCCTTTCAAGTTTGTTATAAAGGGAAATTTGTTCGTTAAAAAATAGGGCCGCCATCAACCAATCAAAATTTAGTGTTTCTTGGTCATATTGGCTTTTCTGTATTTGATGTATTTTGATGGCGAAAATTGCTTTATATATGCTTATCAGTGTGGCCAGTTCAAATATCGCACTTTCGAGACTGTCGGATATTTCCTGCCATCTTGGTTTGTTTTCCCGCCATAGTCTCCCATAGTAAAGCAATGGCCCCATAGTAAAGCAATGGGGAATTCTTTAAACGACTTCTCAGGAACCACTGGGCATTCATAGGGCATAGAGATATAGGTTTGTTCAAACGAAGCGGATCGGTCAAAATCCGAGATGGCCGCCAGCCAAAATGGCCGATTTTTAGACACTAAAAATCTCGGAAACCGCAATAGGAATTGATTCAATACTCATAACACATCATCTATGGCAACGTTAGACCCAAGATTATTCAAGCCACCCTTATTGGCCTATTTGCTTGGTGGCCATCTTGGATGATGTGGTTTTCCCGGAAATGACTCCTCCCGGACCGCAAATTTGTTCAAAGGAATTTCGTATGTTGAAAAACATGGCCGCCATCAACCAATCAAAATTTAGCATTTGTTGGTCATATTGTTTTTTTGTATTTGATGTATTTTAATGGCGAAAATTGCTCTATATATGCTTATCAGGGTGCCGAGTTCAAATATGCCACTTTCGAGACTGTCGGATAAATGGTTTGGCTCCCATCTTGGTTTGTTTTCCCGCCATAGGCTCCCATAGTAAAGCAATGGGGCCATAGTAAAGCAATGGGGAATTCTTTAAACGACTTCTCAAGAACCACTGGGCCGATTTCAATTATATTTGGCAGGAAACATCCATAGGGCATAGAGATCTAAGTTTGTTCAAATGAAGGCGGTCGGACAATTTGGGCGGCAGCCGTCTTGGATGTTGTCCGATTTTTAGAAAACATGGCCGCCATCAACCAATCAAAATTTAGCATTTGTTGGTCATATTGAGGTTTTTTTGTGTTTGATGTATTTTAATGGCGAAAATTGCTCAATATATGCTTATCAGGGTGCCGAGTTCAAATATGCCACTTTCGAGACTGTCGGATAAATGGTTTGGCTACCATCTTGGTTTGTTTTCCCGCCATAGGCTCCCATAGTAAAGCAATCGGGCCATAGTAAAGCAATGGGGAATTCTTTAAACGACTTCTCAAGAACCGCTGGGTCGATTTCAATTATATTTGGCAGAATGCAGCCTTAGGGCATAGAGGTCTAAGTTTGTTCAAACGAAGCTGATCGGCCAAAATCCAAGATGGCCACCGGCTAAACCAGCCAACTTTTAGAAATGTATTTTAAAATCTCCGAAACGGCCTGGGGGGTGATTCAAAACTCATGAAACATCATCTAATGCAGGAGGAGAACCAATTTGTTCAAGAGAACCTGATTGGGCCATTGGCTTGGCAGCCATCTTGGATGACCTAGTTTTTGCGAAAACAACTTCGTATCCAGAATCGTTGAATGGATTGGGCCGAAATTTGGGAGATATGATAAGGGACTAAGGGCCGTTAAGTTTTGTTCAAAAGTAGTTGATACATAAAGAAACATGGCTTCTGTTTTCTTGTTAAAATTCTACTCAACTCTGTAGGTGTCTACTTATTGTTAATGGCCTTTCTGGTTGAAATGCTTATGATGCAGGTGAGCGATACAGGCCCCCTTGGGCCTCTTGTTTTGACTCACGTAATTGCTGCACATTTGCGTGGAATTTTAAGAGCTAGTAAGTAAAATATAAAATGCCTGTAATTAGTGTCTCGAATTGGCGTAAATATGGCATTTAGAACCGCTGGAATCGGCCATCTTACGACATTAGCATAGTCACCCAGATATAAACAATATAAAGCAGATTTCACAGAGCTACCGATTGGCTGGTTTTGGCCAATGCAATTCGCTCGTTTTATGCTTGGTAAAAATATTTTACTTTGTCATTGTCATAGCTGTCATTAAGTATCGCGATACGTATCATATCGTGACAGGAGTATTGTGATACGTATCGTATCATTGCTTAGTGTATCGTTGCACCCCTAAAAGTTAGTATTACACAGTCATACATGGAACCCACTGCCACTACTTTTGGTGGTCTAAAGCTGCATTGTTTGTGGAAGGTATATACCCTCCAACATGTCAAAAGGACCCCTATGAGAATCCCTGCAGTTAGACACAACCTTACATTGAGCCCAGCCAACCATGGCATCATATTGTTACCATCTCAAAGCAGACACGGAAAGACTGAGTATTTTGAAAATCATGTTAGCTGTTGAATTTCAGTCAAATTAATTTTCTAACTTTAAAAAATATAAATTTACAGTATGAAGTGATGAATCTCTGGGATCTGATCTGTCACTCAATTATCTGATGTCATAATCAAAATACCTCATTTCCTAGCTGACATCAATCACATCATGTCAGCTAACAAGTAAGGTATTTTAAGTATGACGTCAGATGATGGACCTTTCCAGTTTATTCATTAATCATATGACGTCATAATCAACTACGTAACATGGAGATTGACACCATAATCAATGATGTCATGAATGACGTAGATAAGTTCGTCACAAATGCTTAATTGATGACAGGATAAGCATTGTACGAATTGTATGGCTTTACTATTTAAATTTTAATAAACATGTTGAATATTTGGAATCTAATTTGACTTGGCGCTGTTGCTGCCTATGCTGTCAAATTAGTTTCGATATATTCAACAGCTTATCTGTATAGATTTCTGGAAATTGTGATTCCGAGAGTTCAGGGTTCGATCGACCCTAGCATGAACAAAGCGTGGGTGGAGCTTAGCTAGGAATGGGTGGGGCATAGATAAAATTGGATTCATCCATTGTTCATGTAACTCAACACTGAACAGAGATATATGGTAAGAAAACTTGGTCAGTCAGGTACATATTGCACTCAATCAGACTTCATAGCTCTGATGATGATGTCATTGGTATGTTCCAAAAGAATTTGATAAATTCAATTGGAACATATTTTAAAATAGCATTACATGTGCTGGATAGTTTTATCTGAGTGTTGGCTATACTAGTCACTGGCATTGGTTTTAACAATATTATTTGTGTACATGTGCACAATTCTGCTATTGTGTATACGTGTAGCAATTGACTGTGAGCAATGATGATCATCTTTCCCCGTCAGACATGCCGGTGTTGAAAAACAGACAATGTAAAGCTCAAATATCTGAGCCACAGTCAGATAGAACCACGTATTGAATTTTGCCATTTCTGAAATTATATTATTTTCATCTACATGTATCGGGGCAACTCATACACCTGCGATCGAAAGACTATGTCTGGCGTATCTCCATTACATATATAATGTACAGTTTAATTTAGGCATGTATAAGCTGACTGCAGGGTTCGTACTGGTCATGGAAATATTTTAAAGTGCTGAAATTTGACAATTTAAATTCCAGGCCTGGAAAATCAGTGTTTTTCATCATAGGTCATGGTAAAGTCATGGAAAATGGTAATCTTGTAAAAATAAAAATAAATCTGTTGGCAAAAATCGCCTGTATACAATAACAATTATGGCAAACGCTTATCAAATCAAGGCTGTAACTTAGTTGTTGCAGTATGCAATGTTCAGACATTTTGTAGAATAACTCGGATCTTATTTTTGCAGCTACGTAAGAACACAAACCTAGATATTAATTCTTGGAGGTCATGGAATTTGTTAATTTTGATCATGAAAAGTCATTGAATTTCAAACACAGAAAGGTGTACGATCCATGTGACTGACTTTGTGCTCCAAATCATTGCAGCAACAACTTTCAACGGGGTTTTTGTCAAAATATCATCAGGGATTTGAGTTTTGCAACATTTGCTGAATCTACAACATGTATTTTGAGAAGTTTTATTGATACATGTAGTCGTTGCTTACCAAGGCAGGTTTTTAACTTTTAAACAGCAACAAATACAGTATTGAAAGTTTAAGATGAATCCAATCAATATTTTAATGGTTAAGATTTTTTTTGGAACACATTAGTAAAAAAAAATCCAGGCCTGCACATAAAAAAATCCAGTTTTTCCCTCTGAGAATATTGCCTATATATTGTGTTACGTGGTGTGGAGACACATGTCTGTTGTTGCTCAGAACACTTACAAGGAGACTGGTAACCTGTTCTCAAAAGAATTAGCTTAGATAGCACACTTCACTGCTACCATATATGAAGTACATAGTTTGTATTGAACTAGGTAACAAGCTGTACGCTCTATGCAATATTGAGGCAGCTCACCTTGCAAGCAATCAGAACAAAGATTGTCATTAGCGTTACAGGATGGTTTTATATTGAGCATGCCGCAGCAGTGATACCAGTAGAATCCCAAATAATGGCAGCTGCAGATAACAAAGTAAAATGAACAATTTGCAAGAATAAGTTTTCTATTGGCCCGCAAATGTACGTTCTTCAGGAGCACTACAGAGGCTGTTTTGGCGGCTTTGACCTTTAAGGCATTATGTGAAACGTGCTAGCTGTGTGTGTCTTGACTTCTAGGTTAGCATGTCAGACTCTGCATAAAACAAAGACACACACTCGCACGCTCGCACACAGAGGTTCGGGGGTATGCAAGGAAGAATTTATTTATGTGTATATAATTATGTACTCGCATCTTGTGACTGTGAGCAATGATGATCATCTTTCCCCGTCAGACATGACCGTGTTGAGACACAGACAATGTAAAGCTCAAATATCTGAGCCACAGTCACATTAGACACATTTCACCAAGCTCAATAGTACCGTATTTTGCTTAATTGAAGCGTAGGCTTCTATATTAGGACAAGAGGTGTTCAATTTCCAACCCAACATCTCTGAGAAAGGGGGTGGGCTTATATTAGAGTTTTCCCAAAAAAGTTCTAAAATCTGATAGCACGGAAATTCAACGCATTTTCTCCCATAAAAATTCCCACCGCCTACGCCTATGTTTAATGTATACCTCAAAACATCACCAGGGAAGTGAAATTATTTGATTTGAGCACCTAAATATTGCATATCCTTTAATAAAGGTCGTTTATTACATCAAAATTAATCCACAATTTGATATAAAATGGCATCGCCTCCAATTGAAGAGTTTATTTTAGAGCGAGTACTCGCTTATAAATATTCTGGAATCGGGGACTCGGGAATTTCTATATATTATCATTGCGCGATAGGAACTGAGTATCATACTGATCTGAATAATGGGTACCCGTTTGATAAACTCCCGTTAGCATGTAATATCTCGCGAGAACACGCCTCCCATCGCAAAGGAGCCGCTGGCACACCAACTTAAGAAGCTGGCTATATTGTCGTTCATAATAATTCATTTTGGATCATTTAATGTTGATCGGCATTACAAAATTGATGCACAATACTGCTTGTTTGGTACATAAATTTGGTCTTAAAACATATTTATAAGGAAGGTATTTAATCATGCCAAGACTTTTATGCGCATTTTGACTACAAAAGTGTGGAATCAATTTTATTATATCTTGAACATACGTGGCCTACTATTTGTATCTCAAGTCTTTAAATCATGAATTTATATGATTGAAATTTAAACAATCGAATAATCGTGACTATTTTCTACTGCATAAAATATCTCAAGACCTAACTTTTACTTACTCTTTAATGCAATCAGTCAAGAAAATTGACGTTTTAGTCATTGAATGAATGTCCATTTGCAGTCCAAGAGAAAACTATTTTTGCAGATGTATCACTGGAATGACTGGCTCAAGCATCAGTCATTCCAGTGATACATTTGCAAAAGTATTATTCTCTTGGCCTGCAAATTGACGTGTCTAAACATCATTGCACTTTTCGTTATTAATATCCCTTTGTTGTTATAGCTGGGTAATTTTTTCCAAAGCTAATTAATCGTGTAATCTTGATTATTCTTAACTACAGTAATTGATCGTGATCACATAAAGCAATACTTGTGCGAGCCTCGAAGTAAATTGTTTTGAGTATGGTCACTAACTAGTCTTAATAAATTCACTTAGTATGTTGAACATTTTGTCTTAGGAAATATAAATTTACAGGCCAAATTTGGTATTTTTAGAGCAAGTCAGTCATTCCAGTGATAAATTTTCCAAAATACTCTTGTTTGCCTTCAGATGGACATTTCTCATTGAATGTCAGATGAGGCACTATAAATAATTGATAATTATCTCTAATGGGCCGTAACAGTTAAATATCCATCAATCATATGATGTCATCAACTATATGATATGTTGGATGACATAATAAATTAAATGCCTGACGTAGGTATGTGAGTTTGTCATGAATGGATAGATGATGCTGGACTAAAGCATTGTTTTCGAATTGTATGTCTTGACGATTTAATAAACACGCTATTGACTATTTTGAAACTAATTTGCTTGGCCGCTGTTGGTGCCATAGACAGCAACAGCACCCAGTCAAATTAGTTTCAAAATATTGAACCGCTTACAATACCCGTATAGTTTTCTGGAAATTGATAGTCAGGGAGTTCATGGATCGATCGAGCAAAGTGTGGGTGGAGCTTAGCCAGAGGAGGGCGGGGCATAGCTGAAACGGGATTCCTCTTTTACTACTATTGTTTGTCATTTCATATTTCAGATAGAAGATCTAAGTCAACAGGCACAAATGGCTGCTGCTAAGAAATTTGAAGCTCCCGAGAACCCTGGTCTTGGCTTGGGAAGTGAACAATCTACAGTATCTCAACCGATACAAGAAGATAGCGAAGAGGAAGATGAGGATGTAAGTACTTGATCATTATCAGTGTTTATTTAACAGATTCCGAGCCAGTCATTCCAGTTGCTAAATGGTCCAAAGAAATAATCTTCGCCTGCGAAATGGACATTTTCTTGAAAATTTTGAGGGCTAAAGAGTTAAGTAGAGTTAACTAACTTAACTCTATAATGGTCAAATTTTTAAAGAAAATAAAAATATTTATTTATTGGATTTTCGTATGCATGACGAGAGGACTATTTTTGAAGATTTACAAATGGAATTCCAGTGGTAAATTTTCAAAAATAGTTTTCTCTTGTGCCGCAAAGGGGCATACCTCAAGACCACCATAGAGGCGACTTTTGGCCGGCTTGACCATTAAAGAAGAGCTATGATTACAGCCATATCGGTTTCGATGACTTTTCATATCGGTTTTAGCCGAATATCGGTTTTATGGGCATGAAACAAAAAATTTAAATGATAAAAATTAGCACGAAAACAGAACGTATTTTCACGCCCTGATACATTCGTAACGTTTTACGCCTTTAAAGCTTAGTATACCTTATAATATCCATCATCGCGGGAGTGAAATTATTAATTAGACCGCCTAAATATTACGCACAGTTAAATAAACATCGTTTATTTTGTCAAAATTAATCATAAATCAGCAAAACAGGTTGCGAAAAGACGTAAATTACACGATTGTAATTAATTATGATGTAATTATATTATCTCCCTTTCTTCTTTCATTTCAAATTCGGCCCGAGGAAGAAATCATGCCTTGAAGAAAATATTAACTGTAATATTGCGAACGCGAATTTCATAAGTTAATATGATATTGTGGATAGAAGATAACGTTTTAAAAACGGTTTGAGTAATAATTTTATTTAAAATTGTCCTAATCAGCAAAATGTATTCAGCATTATATTTATTGGCGAGATTTTTATGCATTCGGGCGATTTAGTGTTGGGACGACTGCATTATGTTAATTAGCCGGTGACATAAATAAAATGGATGCCATTGTTTAGAAATGTTTTCCCCGATACAAATTTTAATGACAAATTCCCACATTAGTATTGTGTTTTACATTGCAAATTTATCTGAGACTACCAGAGAAAAGACGAGTGGATATTTATTTAATTAATTCGCTGCTTGATTTCTCTCGGCGTACAGCGAGTTACATGGAGTTACACAATATGCGCAATTGGGGCCACGTTCAATTATTAGTTGCCCCGAACATAGCTTAATGGAAAGTCTGGCCATTATTATTCATTACGATTTTCATGCTCGTTAGTATCTTTTATTTTTAACAATCCTGATATGAAAAACCGAAAATATGTTCATATTCGGTTTTTCGATATTTATTTTTTATAATCGGTTATGAAACCCTCAGTGCAGGATATCGGTTTTAAATATGGTATCGGTATATCGCGCAGCCCTAGTTAATAATATGTAGTGCATTGCGTGGTCTGTATACCAGTAAGCAGTATTCAGCGACTGCGAGCAATGATGATGATCTTTCCCCGTCAGACATGACCATGTTGAGATACAGACAATGTAAAGCTCAAATATCTGAGCCACAGTCAGCTTGTACATGTGTGTAAATTAACCTGCAAATTTAACAACTTTGAATGAAGCTTGACTTTAGATTATAGACTACTGTGCTTTTTCTGACTCCTAACTTGGAATGCGTTTTGCCAGTTTTCACTTGTTATTAAACATTTATCACTTCCTCGAACACCAGCCTGTTAGGCAGGAATTGAAAATATAGTGCCCAGTACTGCCCACAAGCAATACATATAGGTCTTATAATCCTCCAAGTTAGAATTTTTTTTTTCAAATTTCCTGATTAAATTGGTAAAATTCCTTGTAAATTTTAGCCCCTCCTTATTAATTTCTGACTCTTTCTGCCTGTCCAAAATGGAATTTATGGATGGGTGTCTGGCTAACAGCCTGTGGCACACATTCAAGAATCATGAACCAGAATTAAATTTGCCACATGTACATTAAGTATTTCTGCATGTTTGTGTCACTTCCTCCTACATAATTAATACACCATAGGGAGCGATGGCTGGCAGTCAAATTAGTTATAAAAAATACCTGTATTGTTGCTATGAAATAGATTTGTGCGATTATTGCTCAGTGATCACGATCCATTATTTAAGAATTAATCGTGAATACTCGATTAATCAGCCCGAGTACAAATTACCAGTGTAACAACAAAGACATATATATTTCTCCTTCGATCAATACTCACCATTCTGTTACTTCGGATATACAGCTGGCCCTGACAGCTGGCTCTAGGACTATAGACTTAGAAAGCTTTACCGACTCCTTGGAACCGGGTACTCGGCTAGGGGCTGTAGGGCAACCGTTAGCTGTCCAACCTTCGAAGAAGCAGAAAGGCAAGGCGAAAGCTAAGCCTACTGCGACTTCTGCTTCGTCTGGATTTTCTCAGCCGCCGCCGGCTAGGAAAGCCAGGAAGGTTGTGAGGCCCCTACCCTCCACAATGTTGCTCATGATCGCCCTAGAGGCGGGAAGGGTAAGGGTAAGTCCTCCAAGGGCGGAAAGAAGGGAGCAGATCGTACCTGAGGGTACGAGAGGTCCCTTCATATCCGCCTGGACCGCACCTGTGCGACAGGAACAGCGGTGCCAGTTATACCAGCCGAGCCAAGGCGGAAATGGTTCTCTCTCGTTAAGAAAGGGGGGGGGGGGCAGTGGACCGCGAGCCAGACAACCCCGTTAGACGTCGCGGCGTCTATGGTGGGTGGAAAGCTCATGCGTTTCGTCGAGGCCTGGCGAGGTGTGACGTCAGACAGTCTGGTCCTGGGATGGTTATCCCAGGGGTACATGCCGGAGTGGTGGGACTTTGCGCCGCAGAATCTGTCTTTGGCACCTGTCTGGACACCAGTACCACGGGACCCAGACAAGTTAGAAGCCGTTCAAAACGAAGTGTCAGGTTTGCTTCTGAAGGGAGCAATAAAACCAGCGAACCAGAACACTCCGGGCTTCTATTCAAATATGTTCCTTGTCCCCAAGAGCACGGGGGGATGGAGACCCATACTCGATCTCAGGCCATTAAATTGGTTTATCCATACGCCTCAGTTCCAGATGGAAACACCGAGGTCGGTAATGGCGGGATTGAGGAAGGGAATGTGGTGTGTGTCGATCGATCTGAAAGATGCATATTTCCACATTCCTATGAACCGGAGTTGGCACAGGTTTCTGAGATTAGCGTTTCAGAATCAAGTATGGGAGTTTACTGTTCTCCCGTTTGGCCTGTCGACAGCTCCGAGGGTTTTCACAATAGTGGTCCTTGCGGTGACAGCGTTTCTCAGGAAAGAGAACGTGGCGCTACACACCTACATAGACGACTGGCTGCTCAAAGCAAACTCCAGCCAGGTTGAACGTGGATACTGCTCTGACTCTGAAGTTACTTTCAGATCTAGGCTGGATAGTCAACAAGGAGAAATCCGAGTTGACACCGACTCAACATTTCGTTTATTTGGGGATGCGATTCGATCTCGAGGAGGGCAGGGTTTACCCGTCAGAGCCCAGAGTTGGAAACCACATTCAGGCGAGGCGGTTTCTTCAGATGCTGGGCATGATGGGCTCCATGGAGCAAGTGATCCCGTACGCTGCTCTAATGCGAAGACCTATCCAGTTGTATCTGATGTCTCTGTGGGAACAGAGAACAGAACCCCTGTCAAAACTGGTGCCAGTTTTGGAGCCGATAATATCGCATCTATGGTGGAAACAGCGTCAGAATGTCCTAGTAGGGGTTTCGCTGCACCTACCCCACCCCCAGCTGTCCGTGTACACGGATGCATCGCTGGAGGGGTGGGGCCTGCCTGGGAGAACACCAGGTCTCGGGCACATGGACTCGCCTGGAGAGTCAGCTGCATATCAATCTGTTGGAAATGGTGGCAGTGGAACTGGCGTTGGAAGAGTTTCTTACGATGATCAGGGGCAAGGTGATATTGATACAGTCGGATTGCAATTCGACGGTAGTATCATACATAAATCGCCAAGGCGGGACCAGGTCAACCACACGGTGTATCAAAGTGTGGCACTTGATTCAATGGTGCAGGAATTACTCGGTTGTTTTGAAAGCAGCTCACATTCCTGGCCGATTGAACATTCTGGCGGATGTTTTGTCTCGCAGACAGAGACTTCTGCCAACAGAATGGTCCCTCAAACCCTCCAGTTCTACGAAGGATCTTCGAGCATTGTGGCAAACCCAACGTGGACTTGTTCGCCACAAGGGAAAATGCTCAAATCATGACATGTCTCGCCGATTACAGATCCATGAGCCGTCGATACAGACGCTCTGGCGATAAGCTAGAGAGGGATGCACGCTTACGCGTACCCACCCACCATCCTTCTGCCGAAGGTATTGGTGAAGATCAGGGAGGAACCGGGTCACGTCCTGCTAATAGCGCCGTATTGGCCAAGCAGGGCGTGGTTCACGGATCTGCTAGATCTGCTGGTGGAAAATCCGGTGCAGTTGCCCGAGATTCCGAACATAATCTCCCAGGCCAAGGGACGCTTCCTACACGAGCGTCCCGAAATGTTATTGATCGCGTGGTTGTTGTCAAACAACGTTCCACGTCGGAAGGCTTTTCTCGACAGGCTGCTGATTTCATCGCGGCTGCGAGAAGGAGGTCAACCTTCAAGTCATATAACAACAAGGTTAACGGATTTGCAGACTGGTGTGAGGAAAAGGGTATTGTTACCTTTCATTCCACTATTCTGCAAATAGCAGACTTTCTCTGTGAGCTGTTCTTTTCAGGACTAGCTCCTGTCACAATTGCTGGATACAAGTCAGCTTTGGCATCAGTTATCCCTTGTCTAGCCAACAGGGATAGTCCAGAGGTGGCCCAGTTGAGGGTGATGGTGAAGGGAATGAGCAATCTCCGACCGAGACAACCGGTAGTCATTCCAGCCTGGAGTCTATCTTTAGTGTTTAATGTACTGGCCAAGCACCCTTTCGAACCGTTGCGTTCGGCTAGTCTAAAGCATTTGACTCTAAAGGCGGTCTTTCTATTGGCAGCTTCCTCAGCTAGAAGGCGCGGTGTGATCCATGCACTTTCAGCAGAGAGGGACGGATTTATTGTCTCCAGAGAGGGTCTGCGTCTACTGCCAAGAGCAGAGTTTATGTCAAAGATTCGATCTTTGAGATATCCCGGCAAACCGATCGTTATACCGAATCTAAGTAGGTTGGATCGTGATGCCAGTGTCTGGTGCCCAGTCCGTGCTTTGACTAAGTACAAAACGGACAGACTCGTTACGGTCGAATGATAGACATCTGTGGATCTGCCATATGGAGCCATATGGCGCCGCATCCGTGGATTCTATCTCTCGTTGGGTAGTCGAATGCATTCAGACTACCCGTGAGATTACGACTGGGCACCAAGTGCAAGGCGCAAGGGCACGATGTTAGAGGAATAGCCGCCTCTTCCGCCCTTTACAATGGTGTTCCGGTTAAGGACATCATGGCTGTCGCACAAGGGCACTGTGAGTCCTCTTTCACGGATTACTATATGAGGGATGTGTCAGACTTCGCCATTCCACTCGCTTTAGCTGTTTTGAGACGATAGCTATATGACTGCACTGCGCATTTGTAAGAGAGAATTAAGAAGCAGACATGGTCGAGCGAGAGGATATCAACCAGTTGTGTCACTGATGGCCGGACAAGTGAATGGTTGGAGGCTCCAGGTCTGAATTCCAAATATCATGAGGTAATTCACGATTGAGTGTGTTTTGTATTATGTCTATATATCATGATCATTCATCTTATATATTCATGCTCATTCCCAGGCTAATATATGCAAAGAGCAGTTAACCCTCTTGGCATATTTGTGTTTCAGGCGAGATACATGTTCGTGAGTTCTCTCCCTTTTCTTAGGAGTAAAAGGGGGGTGGGGGGGGGGGGGCAGTGACGCGAATGTGATTCGGTTCCGATAACTTGACGGTCCTTTTAGGTCTCTGTTAGTCAAGTTGTTAAGTCTAAATCTTTCTCCAAGGGGCAAAAGTAGCATGTATGGCTTGCCCCTTCCCACCAGGTTACTGATCAAATCTGGTGTATATCAGAAGTAACAGAATGGTGAGTATTGATCGAAGGAGAATGCAGGAAATTTCAATTTCCCTTTCTCCGTGATCTAACAATACTCGCCATTCTGTTACGGACCCAGCCTCCCAGCCCCACGGAGGCAAGCCATGGATTTCTCTTGTTTGGTGGCTATGCAAACAATATGAGCTCTATGGTAGACGGGTACTCGGCAGTTGGGAGCCGAGTACCCGGTTCCAAGGAGTCGGTAAAGCTTTCTAAGTCTATAGTCCTAGAGCCAGCTGTCAGGGCCAGCTGTATATCCGAAGTAAGAGAATGGTGAGTATTGTTAGATCTCGGAGAAAAGGAAATTGAAATTTCCTGCAATCAATGATGGAAGCTTAAATGCCACTCAGAATGTCCATCTACAGGCCAAGAGGAGACTATTTGTGAAAATGTATTGATCACTGGATACCGGGCTCAAGTCATTCCAATGAAACATTTTCAAAGATAGTCTTCTTTTAGCCTGCAAATGGACATGTATACATTCAATTGTCGATTAATGTGTTCGTACAAGAAAGCTGTTGAATATTTTGAAGTTAACTTGACTGGAAAATTAATTTCATTTTTGGGAAGGTAACAGTATTGGGGTGAGCTCAGGAGGGTGAATCTTTTGCGTTCATCTCGCGACAATGTTTGGTAATGAATGTGTCGTCTACATTGCTAAACTGAAGTATATATAGTGAGTGTTAGTGTTGTTTCAATTAATCGATTTGATCGATGATTGATTGGTTTGCATGTCCAACCAATGGATCGATCATGATTAAAGAAATCAATTTTGACTTTAAATTTACAATATTAAAACTGCAGATGATTTTTTTTTGCAATACCATTTTAATTTCATTTTTACAACTATATAACAGTATTACTGCATACAAGTCCATAGTCTAAGACATTAACCTTCACAACACTGAGATAGTAGGCTAATGTCAAAACCACCATACCAATAACCTGTTGAATATTTTGAAACTTATTTGACTGGAAGCTGTTGCTTCCAATCAAATTAGTTTCAAAATATTCAACATATTATTTCTTAAATTATTAAGGTTAAATATCCATGAACATGAAATAATTATTGCATTCAAAATTTCAGAATGGGTAAAAATGAGAAAATGTTATGATCGATCATTAACTGATCATCGGTTAGTATGTAAAACCAATCATCGATCACAAAAATAGTACCAATTCCGAAAACTAGTGAGTATATGAAACATTACTGAACATTGTCCCGCGGCGCCCTCCTGAACTCAACCCTGCTGTAGCTTGTAAATGTTAAGAATCTGTATCTTTAACACTGGTTAACCCTTTGACACCCAAGTCGGCCAAAAGTATCTTCTGCAGTGATCTTGGGAAATGTCCATATGACTGGCTCGATAACCGAGCCGCTCGATAACCGAGCCGCTCGATAACCGAGCCGCTCGATAACCGAGCCGCTCGATAACCGAGCCGCTCGATAACCGAGCCGCTCGATAACCGAGCCGCTCGATAACCGAGCCGCTCGATAACCGAGCCGCTCGATAACCGAGCCGCTCGATAACCGAGCCGCTCGATAACCGAGCCGCTCGATAACCGAGCCGCTCGATAACCGAGCCGCTCGATAACCGAGCCGCTCGATAACCGAGCCGCTCGATAACCGAGCCGCTCGATAACCGAGCCGCTCGATAACCGAGCCGCTCGATAACCGAGCCGCTCGATAACCGAGCCGCTCGATAACCGAGCCGCTCGATAACCGAGCCGCTCGATAACCGAGCCGCTCGATAACCGAGCCGCTCGATAACCGAGCCGCTCGATAACCGAGCCGCTCGATAACCGAGCCGCTCGATAACCGAGCCGCTCGATAACCGAGCCGCTCGATAACCGAGCCGCTCGATAACCGAGCCGCTCGATAACCGAGCCGCTCGATAACCGAGCCGCTCGATAACCGAGCCGCTCGATAACCGAGCCGCTCGATAACCGAGCCGCTCGATAACCGAGCCGCTCGATAACCGAGCCGCTCGATAACCGAGCCGCTCGTTAACCGAGCCGCTCGATAACCGAGCCGCTCGATAACCGAGCCGCTCGATAACCGAGCCAGTCAATTCCAGTGATAAATTCTCAAAAATAGTCCACTTGTTCTGGAAATAGAGATTTTCTAAGGGAAAATCAGAATGTTCTTAAACAAATTTGAGGGTTAAGAGTTTATGTACTGTATTAAACCCTTTAAAGGTCAAGATTGGTCAATAAAATGCAAAATAGTTGCTTATTGCATGTCCATAAAGAGCAGACCAAGAGAAGTCTATTTTCCAAAATAGTCTAGGCAAAAAATGCCTGCTGTATGGTCTTGAGAAATGGCCATTTGCAGACTAAAATTATTTTTGAAAATTTACAACTTCATGATTGGCTCAATGAGTGGTAATTTTTTAATCATCGCCTTGTTAGTCTGGTATTTATGGCCATTAACCATTTAACACTCATAACAGCCAAAAATGGCTTCTGCAGTGGCCTTGAGAAATGCCCATTTGCAGACCAAGAGAAAGGTAGGTTTGAAAATGTGCCACTGGAATCACTGGCTCGATAACCGGGCCAGTCATTCTAGTGGTAAAATTTTCATAAATACTCCTCTCTTAGTCTGCAAATGGACATTTTCTATGTGAAGATTTAAACTTTCTTTGAAGAGATTCGAGGATTAAATGGTTAAAGGTAATATATTGCGACTAGTTCTATAGAGTTTATGTATGGTGGTGCAACCGTACCCAAGACAGGCCCAGGTACTGATATTTTCACCTGTCTGCCCGACGGATAGTATTTCTAATTCTGTAATTTGTGATGATAATGTTTAGTTTTCAGTGACTGTGAGCAATGATGATCATCTTTCCCCGTCAGACATGACCGTGTTGAGACACAGACAATGTAAAGCTCATATATCTGAGCCACAGTCACGCTGTACTTCATATACATTCATATTAACTAACGCTTTCATGCTTAAATTTGCTCAACAAAATTTCAGTCTTCTCTTAGAAAATGTCCACTTGTAGCCTAAAAGATGAGTATTTTTAGAAAATTTACCACTGGAATGACTGGGTTGATGATCGAGCCAGTAATTCCAGTGGTAAATTTTCCATAAATCTTGGTGTACAAGTGGACCTTTTCCAGGACCACTGCAGGGGCTGATTTTGGCCGATTTGACCATTAAAGGGTTAAAGGTGGTTTCTTTCAGTGCTAGTTTTGTTCCAATTAATCGATTTGAGCGATGATTGATTGGTTTGTATGTTCAACCAACAGATCGATCATGATTTCAGAAATCGATTTTGCTTGTTTATAAATTGACTTTATTAATATATTTTAACTGGTCAAGCTAGAAAACGAATACTTTTTGGGAAAGAATTTAAATTTAATCGTTAGAACTGTCTAGCATTACTCCTTAGTCTAAGACATTAATTCTTGCAGCACTGAAATAGTATGTTAATTTCAAAGCAACCATACCAATAACATGTTGAATATTTTGAAACTTATTTGACTGGGAGCTGTTGCTTGGAAAATTAAGTGTGAGGTTTAAAGGGTTAAAGAAAATATCACTGTCGTCAGGGCTTTAGATTACCCCATAGCTATGACTTTACAAGCCATGCCCAAATGAAATCTGCCCCTATTAGTGAGCCAAATTACAATTCTACTGGCCTGTTATGAGCACTAATTACCTGATTTACAATCAATTAAATACTCAGAGATGGATGCTGTGGCTTTTTATGGCCATTCAGAGGTCTTATAGTGCTATTAAAACTAAAATGCCTCAAAATCCATCTATCAGATTTCAAAATTCTCTAGTTTCTAGGAGCATTGATGGATCCCGCACCAGATAGGTGGTGTGCCCACATGAGGTAAATCTAAAGCCCTGCTCCTAATGGTACACGGTTGTGGTCTCTGAACTACTTTTGACTAGAATCTGTAGACATTGTTGTATATGCTGTCTTTTGTGTGTGTCCACAGGTTGAAGATACAGGCCTGGAGCCTAAAGATATTGAACTGGTCATGTCTCAGGCGAATGTGTCACGAGTGAAAGCAATAAAAGCACTCAAGAATAACCAGAATGACATTGTCAATGCTATAATGGTGAGTCGTGTATAGTGCTGAATATTGCTTAATTCACCTTTCCTGAGTACCCACCCACCCATCATATGATGTCATAATGAACTGCGTGATGTGTACAATGACATAACGAATGACATCGATAAGTATGTCACGAATGCATATTTGAAGACGGTCTATGCGTTGTTGTACAAATTGTTTGTTTTTAATATTTAATAAATATTCTGTTGAATATTTTGAAACTAATTCGGCTGGCCGCTGTTGCTGCCATAGGCAGCAACAGCACCCAGTCAAATTAGTCACAAAATATTCAACAGCTTCCCTGTATAGTTTTCAGGAAATTGATAGCTAGGGCATTTGGGGATCGATCAATTCCAACACGGCGAGGTGTGGGTGGAGCTTAGCTAGTGATGGGCGGGGCATAGCTAAAAATGGAAAGGTCCATTGTCTGGCTGTTGAATTTCTGCAGATTTCATTTTCCAGGGAGTTTAGCTCTGGACTTGCTGAATATTTTGAAAACAATCTGACTGATAGTTGTTGGCGGCTAAGCCACTAAGAGTTTTGAACGTACACTCACAATTTATTTTTTAGCAGATGTGTTAGAGATGGACGAAGTGTCATGATTTTGTTTTGGCAAAATCCACCTATATTCGCCAGAGTTATCTCCCTTGAAAAGCTAAATTTCATCAAAATTTTCTTGTCCAGTCCAGATCTCGAAGAGTTTTGAACCTACACTCAGAATTTTGTGTCCAGCATATGTTTTATGGATAGACGAAGTGTCATTTATCAAAGACAAACTGTTCACATTTAGTATTCCTCAAACAAGTACGCCTGCGGGTGTATATGGCGAGTTTCACTAAACCTCTTGTTAAGTTGTGCAATTGAATATCATTTTTTATTGGTCAATTTGAATTAGGGGCTCATGTCCCTAACACGGCTCAAATTCAAATTCACAACTAAAAAATTATTAATTTATACGGAATGAAATCATCATATGTTAGATTTATTTCGTTTCATTACATGTACATGCACAATTTTAAAGCCTCTAAAAGTATACAATTTTCAAGCATTTTGGTGTGAATAAGGATTATGTATGTTTAATTGTTTCTAATACAAATGGTTCAGCTGAGTGTTACAGGCCCATGTGCATCTTGTTATGTCACTGGTATGTGTTATTTTTTAATATTTAGTCCTTTAAAATTATTGATCAGGCCGCCGAAAATTGCTTTCAGCAGAGATCTTTAGAAATGCTCATTAATTTGCCGGCCAAGTACACATATGTACTTTTGAAAATTTACAACTTAAATTGCTGGATCAATAATAACTGAGTCAGTCTCAAGTGGTAAATTTTCTAAAAAGGTTATTTTCCCGCGCTACAAACTGACACGGGATAAGCAAATATTTGGTTTTCAATCTTCACCAACTGAGTTTTTGACCATAAACCGTCTGACTGCTGAGTTTTTGCAGAAGACATTCCAATGGTTATATCTTTGGGCCTGCTAAATATTTTGAAAACAATTTTCAAAATATTCAGCCAGTCAAGAGTTTTTGCCGATTGAAATTATTGTCTAGTGTCTTGAAGGAGCGAGACAGTCAAAGGGTAAGAATGTTTATAATGTTCTGTGACTTGTGTATGTATACCAATATTCAGTGACTGTGAGCAATGATGATGATCTTTCCCCGTCAGACATGACCGTGTTGAGACACAGACATTGTAAAGCTCAAATATCTGAGCCACAGTCACGCAGTAGACACATAAATATGAAGTTAGCGCTTCATTCTTTAATCGTCAAGATTGGTCAGAAAATGAAAACATTTCCTTTAGCATGTTTAGTAAGTGAACCTTTGTATGGCAAGAGTTGAATTCTTAAAAGTCTTGACATTTAAATGGATATTTTTCAAGACAACTGTACAGGATGGTTTTCAGGCCAAGAGAAGACTGTTTTTGAAAATTGTACACTGGATTAACATTTTCTTTATCAGCCAGTCATTTCAGTGGTAAAATTTTCAAAATGATCTCGACATTACTCAAGACCGGTTTTGGTCACATGGACCTTTAAAGGGGTAAAACCTCGAAAAATGATGAAAATTTTCATTTGCATACCAAGAGAAGACTTAAAAAATTTATCACTGGAATGGCTGGCTCGACAATCGAGCCAGTCATTCCAGTGGTAAAGTTTCAAAAAGTCTTGGTATGTCAACTAAATTTTCTTGAACAAATTTAAGTGTTAAAGGGTTAATTTGCCAAAGGCAGTGACGGATTCCAGTCATATTAAATTCAAAATATTCAACAGCTTTCCTGTATTATTGTCTTGAAATTGAGATACAGGGAATTCATCGATGAAAGGGTTAACATCGGCTGCATGTTAGATTGGCTTTATAGACATCGCTAATAGGCATCGCGGATAGAATTACATTTGTTAATAAAAACCTATTTATTCTTTTGTATTGCAGGAGTTGACGATGTAGCCGTGTGTCATGGTTTTCTCTGTGTTCCATGAGTGTGTGTGTGTGCGCCAATGCCTGTGATGCCTGCCGGTCTGCCAGTTTTTCATTCTCCTTTTTTTCAAATGTGTACAATATAAGCTAATAATAATAATGTTATTAATGATTGACAAAATAATAAAACATAAACCGACTTGGTTGACCAAATTTACTGTGTTATGATTATTTCGTAATCAGGACTTTGTGAGAAGCAGATACATGTGGCCTGGTTCCCTCTGTTCGTTTATTAGATCACTGTTTTTGGCAGTCCCAATAAAGGAGACCAGGAACCAGGCGTATAAATGGGCTGATATTATTTCCGTGAAACAGCTAATTTGTTTAGAGGTCTACTATTGTATCTGGACTCGTCACCTGTGATAAATTTGTAAAATTAAAAGGTCGGCTGAATGTCATTTAAGACTTAACCCTTTAACCCTTGAATTTGTTCAAGAAAATTTCAATTTTCTCATGGAAAATGTCCATTTGCAGACCAAGAGAAGACTATTTTTGAAACTTTACCACTTGTTATCGGGCCAGTCATTCCGGTGATAAAGTTTCAAAAAGTATTCTTGGTCTCCAAATGGACATATCTCTTTTGGCTGATATGAGTGTTAGTGTTAAATGATAAAGCTAATGGATGCCAACAACACACAATTAGGATGTCTGTTGCCAGATTGCAATTTTTTTTTTTGGACGAACCAGTGGTGAAATGGATGTTCGTTCCTGTGCCTCTTTTCGAAGTCAAAATATGCCCATATGCCTCTTGGGTCAAGCCCTGTTTGTAAGAGAATTATCCAAGATCAGTTAACTATTTGAAAAAATTTGACGATTATTTAACTGTAAATAATCCTCTGTTAATGCGATAAACTTCAAAATTGTTCAAGAAAATTCTAATTTTCTCAATGTCCATTTGCATACCAAAATTGTTATTGAAAGTTTACCACTGGAGTGACTGGCTCTGGAGCCAGTCATAATAATTCCAGGTGTATATTTCAAGATCATTAGTCTTCTTGGTCTCCAAATGGGCATTTCTCAAGACCACTGCAGAAGCTTAACACTAACACTCATGCCGGCCCAAAACGGCTTCAGCAGTCGTCTTGAATAATATTAATTTACAGACAAGACCTTTTTGAAAATTTATTGCTGAAATGACTGGCTCGATAACCGAGCCAGTCATTCCAGTGGTAAATTTTCACAAATAATCTTTTGCTTTGAAAGTCGATATTTTTTGTGAAAATTTAAATTTTCTGCAACAAGTTTGAAAGGGACAAGTATTTGGAAACTGGCTCCAAACTGTTGCGGCTCATATGGATGGCAACCGATTACTCAGTGTATAACAGCAATAGCTTCCCATCAAATTAGCTGTACAATATATTCAACAATTCTACCTCTATGGTTGCGGTGAAATAAGATAAGTATTTGATTTCTGTGTTGAAAGAGAAATATTATGGTCCAATTTGTCATCGGTCACTCTTACTGACCAAGGTATTGTGAACAGATCTGCATATTCATGTCTATGGTGGTAAGACCTTATGGATGAGCAAGCCATAGATAACCATTTAACGCTCAAACCGGACAAAAATTGCTTTGTAGTGGTTTTCATAAATGTCCATTTGCAGACCTTGAGATGATGATTTTTGTAAACTTACTGCTTGAATGAGCCAGTCATTCCAGTGCTAAGTTTTCCAAAATAGTCTTGGTCTGTAAATGTACATTTTCTATGAGAAAACTGAA
Organism: Chaetoderma sp. LZ-2023a; assembly: GCA_034401795.1. Taxonomy (NCBI): domain Eukaryota; kingdom Metazoa; phylum Mollusca; class Caudofoveata; order Chaetodermatida; family Chaetodermatidae; genus Chaetoderma; species Chaetoderma sp. LZ-2023a. Next base: position 10,004,183 of record CM067364.1, read on the forward strand.
ATTTTCTTGAACAAATTCCAGGCTTGACGCGTTAACACTCCAAAATGGCTTCTGCAGTGGTCCTGAGAAATGTCCATTTGCAGACAGAGGACTGTTTGAAAATTTACCACTTGTATGCCTAGCTCAATAACCGAGCCAGTCATTCTAGTGGTAAAATTTTTGTCTTTCTGCTTATGGAAACCTATGAGACTGAAATTTTCTTGCATCACAATTAAGATGATTAAAAACAATTTTCAACATGTTTTGAACATTTCATTCAAGTTGGTATGCTATCTTTAGAAATCCTTATTTCCCGACAATGCACCGCATGATGTGTGAAATGCAGAAAAATTAAAGGGCGCGACACGGATACGTTATATCTTGTTTAGTGTTAAATTAAAAAATTAGTGCGTACAAATAAATACAAAGCCTGTTTTGGCTAGCTTGGCCGTTAACTGTTTTAAGAAGTCTAAAATTAGTAAAACGTCCATAAAGATTGTCAAACTCCTTAAATGGATGAACAAAGTGCCTAAAAGTGGGCAGATTTGCAATTTCTTTAAACATGTACTGTTCATCCATTTAAGGATTTTGACAATCTTTACAGACGTTTTACTAATTTTAGATTTCTTAAAACCTTGACTACTAGACTATGGCTTGCTAAGCTCGCATGTTTAAATTGTATTTTCTGATACTTGTGTAACATGAATGCATTGTCCGTGTTCTACAGCCTATTTTCCTAATACCTGCTCTCTTTCACCCGTTGATTGTTGGCATAGTAAGGTTAACCCTTTAATGACCAAATTTGGTCAAGAAAATAAAACTATTTGCTTTTTGAATGTCCATTAATTGAGTTGAAGTCGTATATCACGAAGAATCCTCAAATGGATTAAACAGTTTCTCCATAACAGGAGAGCATCCGTGCTACGCAGTGAACAACATAGCAAGAAAGTGCACATGTAACATGGGGTTCCTCAGGCTAGTGTAATATCCCCAACCTTGTTTTTAGTATTTGTTAATTGTCTTGTCCAGAACCTACTAAGTGGAATTAATGCAGCAATGTATGGTGATGATCTTGTCCTCTGGTGCAGCGAAGAATATCACTCTACTGCAAATTACCAGATGCAGCTTGCACTTGATCATCTCTCGGCATGAACTACTATAGATGGCATGTCCAAATTTATAGAGGAAAGGACCATGAGCACACGTTTGATCAAACAAGACGTCGAGACAGATCTGAAGATTAACAAACAAAAAAGTTGAACTTTAAAGATAACAACCTAACTAAGGGTTTTGGGGGGTAACATTTGACTAAAGGGTCACCTGGAAACCACAAATTATAAAGGCTGAGGTAAAGCACAACAGATTAGCAATCACGCGGAAACTTGCTTGAATTAGTTGGGGAGTCAACATGAATGTGTTGAAACGGGTTTATACAGGATCAGTTACTTACAATCGAGTATGGCTCATCTGCTTGGATGACTACATCGCACATCAATCTCCAAACACTAAGCAAACTGGAAACCCACGGTCTTCGAATTATCACTGGATCAATGAGAACACCACCCATCAGTGCTATGGAACAGATTACCAACATCGGCTCCCTTCAACAGAAACGTGAGACAAAGGTCAAGATACAGCATGGAAAATTAAGGATGATGCCCTCGCATCCCATGAAACTTCTCACAGATAAAATGACTTCTGGACGACTGAAAAGGGAACACTGCCTCTAGAAAACTGGCGAAGACAGGCCATCAGACTTTCCAAAAGAAGTCGGCACAATCTCAACAACCTATTTGACTCCTCCATGGGAAAATTCATCATCACATTGAGATCCGCACCACTATCCCAGGAATTAGCTGTAAGGATTTGAATATTCCAGATGTAAACAAGACTGTTACTAAGGGATACATCCATGAAGTGTCCAAAAGATCAATGGATTCCTGTATACACGGATTGATCAGCAACAGATGCAGTGAAAGATGGTAGGGCAGGAATATATATCACGTTTGCTAGCTTGGACATACAAGACATCTCCAAACCGACTGGAAAACACTGCACAAATTATATGACAAGTTCAGGCCAAGCATTTTATGGCATCTTGGAAGTCAGTGAAGAAGACAATTTTCTTTGCTGATGTACCAGCAATGAAAATTGTCTTCTTCACTGACTCATTGTTAGCATTACAAGCTCTTCTAAGTGGAAAAGATTATGCTCTGCCCTACTGCATTCAGCAACAGGCCTTTGCTCTGAAAATCATGTCATTTTCCAGTGGATACGAGCCCATTGTGGGAAAGCTGGGAAGGAGAGTTAACAAGTTAGCTAAAGAAGGATCCAACCAAGAACAGATGGATTGAGCAATCAGTTTTGATGAGCTGAAAGAGAACATCAAACAGAAAATGCAATGAAAGGCCTCTGAAAGATCCACACTGCACCCTAACCCGAAGGAATCAGACGTCTGTCTTTAGACCGAGGACAGGCCACAATAGACTTGAACACCTTTTTGCAGCTGTTAGGAAGCAGATGAAACAACATACAATTTTCTGCAGTATTGTGAGATCTTCAGTGATCTCGGGCAAAGCATCTGGCCAACCCAAAGAAGCCTCGAAGAAAAGCTATATGGAGGGTTTGGAGCAACTAGAAAAAACAGCTTCTTTTGCTCTTCAGTCTGGAAACTCGATTTGATTGAATATGTCATGTGCTGGTGAGTGCAAAGAAGATGAATATCTATTGGCAAGCCAAGAGAAGACTATTTTGGGAAATTTACCACTAAAATGACTGGCTCGTACCAAGCCAGTTATTCTATTGGTAAAATTTCCAAAATAATCTTCTCTTGGGATGCAAATGGACATTCCTCAAGACTACTGCAGAGACTGGTTTTGGCCGCCTTTGGCATTAAAGTTAATATTGTGCACTGCTCTTGCATCACTCGATCAGGTAATTGTTGTGAGGAGTGATGGCGTCGTATCATTCCTTATGTATAGTCCATGGCTTTCCCGACTGCTAGAAAGTCAGTCTTGTTGTAGTCATAGTGTGCATGCGTTGGTAGGTCCGTACGTACTGTTGTGTATATGTTCTTATATACAATTGAGGGACAGGTAATGGAGGATCGAGCTCCATCCACACCTCGCCAGTGTTTGGATTGATCGATTCCTGAACTCCCTGACTCAATTTCCAGAAACCTATACAGGTAAGCTGTTGAATATCTTAAAAAACTAGTTTAGCTAGGTCCTGTTCAACAGCTCCCAGTCAAATTGTTTTCAAAATATTCACCAGCACGTTTATCAAATAGTAGACTTATGTTTCGTACAACAACGCTTAGTCCGTCATCAATTATGCGTTCGTGACGAACTTAGCTACGTCATTCATTACGTAATTGATTATAGCGTATGAAACTGGAATCCTCCGTTTTCATCTACCAGACGAATCATTAAGTGTTTGGTATTTTCGGTAAGGCCAGGAACTCCTCATTAAATCATCGTTTAAAATTGAGATAACCCACTAAGTACTAATGGTGATATCGTCGACTAAAGAAATCCCCATCTTTGTATATTGTCCTTGTCGTGTCCTCTATTTGAGGTAGCACTGATGTCATCCCAATGTTGTTCCGACGTTGACAAGCGCTCGCAATAGGATTGTTTACGACTTGGATGCTAGATCAAATCTAATTTGCCGCGTCACTCTAAACTTATACAGAGATTAGAGACGATTCCTGACTGGTAAAACAGTATATGATTTATTTTGTCTTATAAAATGTACCGTTATTCCACCGATCGACGTATTTCCCTGTGTTACCTAGGAAAGTGGACAATGCCTGAAGTTCATCTTATGCATAGAATGCACAAATCATGGTCAGGTGACCGAATGCAGTCATACCGATTCTCAGAGATTGTTCGTCTGATCCTGGACACTGAGGAGGCCAAGCTTGGCGGTACTTAGGCTATGTTGTGTCGAAAATCTGTGAAGTTTGAGACCATTCCAAGACCATACAATATGAATCTGTTTTCTCTTCCGAATTGCCAAGCAAATACATAACCATGTTTCTTCAAAAGCTGAAGCCAGTGGTTATCTGCCATGGGTTAGATCTGTGCAGGAAATTAAAGTTCACTGTGATGAGTATTTAGAAAACGAGGGAATAGAACAACCTGAAAATTTATCGGAGTATTCTGCTCCGAGATATATCGCCAAAACGCATTAAAACATATTGTGGAAAGGATTTGTCTTATGCCACATTCGGAGACTGAGTTTGTATAATCTCATATGTCATTACTAGGACTACTTCGTGATAGCCATAGGGAGGTAACTGCTAGATACAAGTATTAAATGATCATTTTGTGATAAACGGTTTGGTGGCCATCTTAAAAATTGTAAATTCATCAAAGAGGCAAAGATATACAGTTCAGACATATATAATACGTAGACATCCATGTAAACAATTGTTTTTTGGGTCACCCACCCTATTTCACTCTTTTTTTAGCTCACCTGACCTGAATGGTGGCCTCCTGCCGTCCATCCGTTAAATCTTATCTCCTGTACGCTTTGACTAATTTCAACAAAATTCGACCGGAAGGATCCTATGGTGGTGGGCTTCATAAATTCTATTTGGAGTTTTGATTGGTTAATTTTTTTGTGAAAGTAAATTTTAAGAAAAATTTACTGGAAATTATCAAAACGCATCTTCTTTAACCGCCGGATGGATTTCAACAAAATTCGGCTGGACGGATTCCTATGGTGCTCGGCTCCAAAATTTCTATTCAGAATTTTTCATTGGTAAATCTTTGGGTTGAAAATATTACATTTTATGAAAAACTTACCTGAAATTGTCAAAATACATTTCCTCCTTAGCTGTCTGTTGGATTTAAACCACATTTGGGTAGAAGGACCCTATTGTGGTCCACTCCAGAACTTCTATTGACAATTTTGATTGGTCATGGATAAACATATTCGATTTTATGAAAGATTTACCAGAAATTTTCAAACTATCTCCTTAGCTACTTGTGGATTTCAAATGTGTCTGGCTCGAAGGATTCTATGGTTCTATGCTCCAGAACCTCTATGCATAATTAAAAATTTTGTGGTAAAAATCTGATTTTGAGAAACTTACTGGAAATTGCACCTCCTCGTCGCTGTCTTCCTCCTCCTCCTCCATAGCCTCTTGGGTGGTTTCAACAAATTTGGCTCGATGGACCCTATGCCCGTACACTCCAGAACTGATGATCAAGAAATTCAGTGGAATGAACAACCCCACACTATAACCTGTTTTCACCTGTTAGCGATGGCACCTTTCGAGATGCCTCACAGGCGGGAACAGAGTTCAGAACCATATCAGACGTCCGCGACAGGCCAAACCAACAGGGCCAAATTGCGGATGACCCCGACAAAGACCTGATTATGGGCATATCTACAGCCCTTCAGACTACTATCATTCACCCGTGTCATCTACGGAAACATATGGCCAGGTGATAATCCACAATACAGACAACCTCCTGCACCGTCCCTTCTAGCAAAACGCTATGCTCAAGGGGAACACCGCGGCATTATCAGGAGGAATCGGCACCACCATTTCGCCGGTATATCAGTCATGCAACATCACGACCATCAGCCGACTGCACCACCACCATATGAGGAACGTCAGTCCTCACCTCGCGAGGAACGACTGCACAATCTTCACAACAATCAGCCTCCCGTTCATAGACCCATGCCGGTCTATGGCTCTACAAACGGGGCGGACTGGAGTACGTGTGTCCTGGCTCCTCGGCATCGGCATCAACGGGAAACACCAACACCACCGCCACCTGCACCATGACCAACCTCAGCATATTCATCAACTCCCCAGATACCCACACCACCCAGTTTTCAGCTGCTGCATTCTTCTCGTGGTCTTGGCCAAGTCATCCTCCCTCCCGAGTTTAGTGGGGGGAATGACTGGACCAATTATAAGATAACAGTTCGAAATCATGTTGGACTAACCGCTTGAACGATCGTCAAATGGGTGAATATCTCACCGCAAAGCTTTCCGGAAAAGCCCTCCAAGTTCTTGTGGATCTGGGAACTGATTGCACACCCACCTATACACAATTGGAACGAGCACTGATGGAGCGATTTGGCGACACAGCCCTTGGAGAAACCAGTCGTCTTCAACTTAAAAATCTTCGATGACGTGCGGGAGAAACTCTTCCCGAGTTAGCTAGCCAAATCAGGAGACTAGTCACCTGCGCATATCCGAGCACCAATACGGAGGGCGTGATCCATTTGCATCTTGATACTTTTATCGATGCATTGAGCGGTGAACCCGGTGAAAGAAAAATTATTTCTCGGCGACCACAGGATTTTGGCCCAATTAATGGCAACCGCGGCTCGCATAGAGAACTTTCTGGAGCAGGAGAATAGTAACCGATGCCAACTCCATCCTATCAACGAGATAGAGGGTGCAGCTATCACCCCGCCCGCTAGTGCTCGCCCCAGTTCATCAGCACCGGCCACACAAACACCACCACCACCAGATGTGCAGAATTCCAGTCAAAATCAAGCGCCTGGAGGAAGGGGTGTGCCCATAGAGGAAGGTACAATGGGACCCCCAGGTGCGAGAACCAGCGAAACAACAACGGCAACATGAGAGAATGTATAGACAAGATTAATAAGCAAATCTCCGCACTCACCAATTTAGTTACCACACTCAGCACCAACCTCGCCACCACACAGTTTAGGCCAGCAAACACCACCAGCATTGCACCGCCACCGAACACCTGTTTCGGATGCGGTCAGCCAGGACATTGGAGGGAGCGGTGTCCTAACCGACCTCCCTCTACAACGCCTGCTCCCGACTGCAGCACACCGCAACCAGAGAAGCAGTCAAACTCCTAAGGGCACTGAATCACAGCGAGCCACTTCGGTGCCCATATCCGCCTCCCGGCTTAACTGCGGCTTTCATGCAACAACGTTCAGTGGCCAACCATCATCCACCGAAATCAGCTTACACACTGACACCCAAATGCACGACTTCACATATGTCAGTGCCTACGTTGCCTCCCCATCTGCAGCAATGACATCCCCCTCTTTTTCCACACACAACAAGCCTTCTTTCCTATGTAAAACGGCAGTGGTAGGTTGTAACACCTCCGCTGAAACAACATTTTTGCAAGCACCACATCCCGTCACCAAGGCACTAGATTCTCGGTGTCCTCTGGTGGTATGCAGAGCAACACCCCATCCAGCATCATCTTCCGCATCCACAAACGGTAGTGACTCACTCCGCCTCATGGATTCGCAAGTGCTGACATAGACGGAGAAACGCAAGTCCTTGGCGACAGCACTGTTTCTTCTGTGCTTTACCAAAACATCCTATGAAGCATTGCTGGAAATGGCTTGCGCAGGTGGAGCTGATCCGTCATCCCGTACGCGCCACCGTCTACACCAATACTGCCTACACAGAAACGGCAACACCACCACCACCATTGCTACCTCCAGCTCCGCCTTCACCGCAGTCTTCACACCAGCGGCGACGGCGAACTTGCCCTTTCCTCACTCAGCCATCTACAACCTTACAAGACGCAATACGGAAACAGTCGGAATACATACAGTGTGATCCTGCTCCAACGCCTTTATCGCAGACAGCATCATTGGAAACGCTTCCGCAGGTACATCGCAAAGTAATATACAAATATGCCTGTCTGTTTAGTAGTGTTTCCACCAGTGCCACCATCGACACCGGTGCTTCTATCACAGTATTTAACCAGCGCTTATATGAGAGCATCCCCCCTCATAAGAAGCCTCCCCTTAAGCCTAAAAAAAAAATTTACCTACAGACGGCTATGGGAGCGGATGTGCCTGTAGCCGGTGTAGTTAATTTAGTTATCCAAATAGAGGAGATGCAATTCATTCAGCGCTTTGTCATCGCCTCTATTCATAACGATTCCCTACTTGGCTCTGATTTCCTCAGCCCCAGCGAAGCCATCATACACTGCGGACAACAGAAACTCGACATACACAGCCGACGAATACCTCTCGGACCAGCATCGTCATTGTACGATACATGTGCGGTAATATTATCAAGTACCGCCACAGTTGAGCCGGGACAGGAACAGATCTTATGGGCCACCGCACCACAGTTAGGAAGCAACACAAACATTGCCATGCTGGAACCCGTTCCTGATTATATGATCGCCTCACAATGCGCAAGTCCCCGCATAATAGTAGACACTACTAATAAGGAATATATACCTTTTAGAGTGTTCAATGGTACCACAGATCCCATTACTCTGGAACCCGGAGTACGCTGCGGCCATTTAGTGGACATAATCTCATTAGAATCACCTGCACTTGACACACCACTGCAAATGACTGATGATTTACCCGAACATTTACATGATTTGTATCTTCGTGCCACTGTTGGATTACTGCAATCACAGAAACAAGAAATTCGGAAACTACTACATAAATATCACAATAGTTTTTCCTCTGGAGACATGGATCTCGGAGAGACTCATCTCGTACAACACTCCATCGATACAGGCAATAATCGCCCCGTACGACAACCAGTACGACGTCTTCCCATTCACAAGGAAGCGGAAGCATACCAACAAGTGAACGACATGTTGCGGACGGGTATTATTGAACCCTCAGCATCTCCATGGGCTAGCCCTATAGTGCTAGCAGGCAGAAAGGACGGAACCTTGCGGTTTTGCATCGACTACCGCCGCCTTAATGATCTTAGCTTTAAGTATGCTTATCCGTTACCACAGATAGATCAGGCATTGGATTCCTTGTCCGGAGCCAAGTGGTTTTGTACCCTTGACTTAGCTAGCAGTTACTGGCAGGTAGCCATGGATGAGGCTGACATGGAAAAGACCGCATTCGTTTGTAGGGATGGTCTTTTCCAATTCCGCAAGATGCCCTACGGGTTGTACAACGCTCCCAGAACTTTTGAACGACTCATTGAGCAGGTATTAACCACTCTGCAATTGGAAATCTGTCTCTGCTACATCGATGACGTAATAGTCTTTAGACCCACGTTTGAGCAAACTTTGATAAATTTGGACACCATGCTTTCCCGTTTCCGCACGGCCAAATTGAAACTCAAACCGAAGAAATGCCATCTCTTCAGACAAAGCGGTGAGTTCCTGGGACACGTCATATCCGGTGATGGAGTGCCTACTCAGCCATAAAAAAACTAAGGCAGTAGCAGAGTGGCCTCGGCCCTCTTCAGTTACGGAGACACAGAGTTTTCTTGGTCTATGCCAGTACTATCGCCGTTACATCTGTCATTTCGCCGAGATTGCTTCACCCCTCTACCAGATCACCGAGAAAGAGCGACCATTTGAGTGGACGAGTGAGTGTGAAGGCTCCTTCACGGCGCTGAAGGAACTCTTGATGACCGCCCCGCTTCTTGCTCACCCTAATCCAAACCTCGATTTCATCTTAGACACTGATGCGTCAGCTTTCGCTATTGGCACAGTTCTATCTCAGGTCACCGAAGACGGAACAGAGCAGGTGTTGGGTTATGGTTCACGTACTCTGAATAAAACTGGGAGAAGATACACAACCACCAAGTGAGAACTATTGGCGGCAGTCCATTTCATCAAGTATTATAAGCACTTTCTGTATGGGTGCCCTTTTACACTCCGTACAGACCATGCCTCACTACGGTCGCTCAGGAACTTAAAAAATCTGGAGGACCAGGTAGCGAGATCCCTGCAGACCTATAACTTTAACGTCGTTCACCGTCCTGGCAAATTGCATGGAAATGCAGATGTCCTTAGTAGAATCAGCGTGGAAGCTGAACACGAAGAGGCCGCCACCGTGACACAGTCAACACAGCCATCTCCGGAGTTCCTCGAATTGAGGTGCGCAGAGTGGAATCCGGAGAAAATCGCACACCACCAAACAACAGACGTGCAGACATGGAATATATACACGTGGATTCAGGAGGGGGTACGTCCTCCTAAGGAATCGGTAACACCTCTATCCACCACAGCAAAATATTATTACCAACGGTTCGAAGAATGTCAATTAATAAATAACGTTCTATATATTAATGACCGTTTGGTAGTCCCGGAAAGTTATCGTGAACTTGTATTGAAACAACTACATGATAACGCCGGGCATCTGGCCATGGAAAGGACTGTTGCCCGTATCAAATTGAGATTCCACTGGATCGGGATTCACGATAATGTCAAGGCATGGGTTGCCAAATGTATCCCATGCCAAAAACGCGCTGTTGGCCAACACCATATAGCACCATCTCAAATTAATATTGTTGGTGCACTGTGGGAGCGAGTGGCTATTGACGTGCTCGGACCCTTGAATACAACGGATGATGGAAATAAATACATCCTCGTATTACAAGATTATTTTACGAAGTGGGTAGAGGCATTTGCTCTGCCAGACCAAGAGGCATCCACCGTAGCGGAGGTCTTGGCAGCAATGTGTTCTGCCGCTTTGGTATGCCTTATGAGGCGATCAAGGAAGTAATTTTGAGAGCCGGCTCACATCAGACCTCTGCAAATTATTCCATATTGTCAAGACAAGGACAACTCCATACCACCCCCGAAGTGACAGGATGGTAGAGAGAACAGAACTCTCGCGGAGATGCTTACCAAGGAAACACGCCTTGATTGTAGAGATTGGGACTCATGGCTTACCGCACTTCAGTACATTCCAGCACGGGCTACACCCCTGCTTGGCTAATGTTAGGCCGTGAATTAGCCTTACCCCTGGATTTGGCCATGCCACGAATACCAGGAGAGAAAAATTCACCATCTCTCTATGTCGAACTCTTGCGGCAAAGGATAGAACATGCCCATGAGTTAGTGAGAGAAACCTTATCCACTGCACACCAGCGGCAAAAGACATGGCATGACCGGAGGGTGCATGGAGATCTGGATGAAGCAGGAAGAATGGTTTGGGTACACGATTCACGACGGTCTGCAAATGTGCCAAGTAAACTGATTTACCAGTGGAAAGGCCCCTATGTGGTAGTAGCTAAGCCGTCGGACGTGACCTACCATATCCGTGCTTTAGATGGCCTGACCTCAGTCATCCACTTCGATTGACTTAAACCTTGTGTCAGTGACGACCCAGCACCAGAGCTCGGACTGGGCGTTTCTCGTGACACCGTTACCCAGACAGATATTTCTACGGAAATTAGTACGGTACCAAGCCAGAACATGGGTGAACAAGCGGCTAATGCTGCCGACGATGACAAGATATGTATTCGCCCTCTACCTCCTCAGCATGGGTCTACTCGATCTGGGAAGAACTTTGTGTTTGTTTTGTCCAAGGGACCGGATGGGAAAGTTGTTCCTCCGATCTCATCCCATTCCCACCCACTTCATGCTATGCCCCGCATCATAGAGTTACCACAAGCGGAAGCTGAGGCTGACCCAAGCCATGCTTCCTGTGGGGTGGAACATATGGTGAATAGCATGGAAGTGAAGAGGCTGGATTGAGCCTTAATGTGTCTAGAGCCGCAAAACCGTACAACAAAGTGTACCCAACCACCTCCCAAAATCGTGAAGCCACACCCCTCCCAAGGGACACCCTCTCCAGTAGTCCTACCACCGTCATCCCTCCAATTCGCGTCGCTCATATATAGACCAAGTTCTGACATCACCAGCCCAGTCCATTTCACACTCCACTCATCGTCTGTTGACCATCAATCTTCAGATATGAGAGAGACTGCTGCAACAGAGAAGGTCGCATCCCGCACTGCACCGACCAACATCAACCCCCCCATCCCACCCCCCACAGTCGGCAGACTCTCGGCTCGAATATTCCTGGTGTCTAAAAACTATGACAGGACACCAACCGTCGTGTAATGGGAGATGACCACATCCCCCTGTCCATAGGCCACCACATCCAATTGGCCTACCATACTCCCCCGTGAGCAGTCAGAACATCACACAACAGACAGAATGTCAACACCTACAAGAACACGCCTGACTTCAAGACTGGATACGTCAATTCATCATTGCGCGTACATCATATACTTGCTCGGTTATGCTCAGCATAACAGAGACATTCAACATCGGCAACAACAGCATTTAGCAGCACCTACCGGTATTAATTAATTCCCGGTAGAGACATAAAAATTCCCACAAAATATTCCTCCCGCACAAATTGCAGGAGAGATAATATCTCCCACAGACTACACCTCCCACATATAACAACAGAGTCGGCATTCACCAGCGTGGAAAACTGGAACATGCCCACTTCACTTATAACATTCGCATCATACAGCAGCCCGGACATCCCAACAACAGCATAATCATCAACAGACAACAGCCAACAAATCTCTCTTATCCAGTTACAGGAGAACTGATCATATGGATATCAGGAATGCACTACAGCCATCTACAGTACGCGTCACGGGAGAGACGTTTGTCCAATGCTACTCCCCTTTCCCTTTTCCGATATCGTACAGAAACAGCTAAATCTACAGACGTCATCTACACGTAAATACAGTCGATATTATTAAGAGAGCAAGATGCCCGCATTATCGTCAGTCACGAGTAGGATTTTGCTACCGAAAAGTTGAATTCGACAATGGATTGATCAAAGTTACGACAGCATCCGACAGGTCATCTGCGCTCTAAAGCAACTCTGTCCGCCCACGGGCTCGGCCATTACAGAGTGAAATACCTTCAGCGTTCGATAAAGTTGACATTCACGCCGCCTCTCCCTCACCTGGCGGCCATAAACGCGTCACCTTCACCACAGCGCAAGTATCATCCACAGATAACCAGTCACGCGTATCAGATTCAAATCACCAACATGTCAGAAACACAGACACTCAGGTTGACTGTATTCACAATCTCCGAACGATGGCATTGTAAATTATATTAACTGTGGCACACACTTTGCGAGTTGTACTGTAATTTAACCATTATTAAATTGTATTAATGTGTTTGGTCTAGGCCAGGACGGAGCTAGTTCTATCCATTGAGGAGAATGCTTAGCCAGCCCTCCCGCTCGGAAAACACAGCTATCTTGACGGGATCAGTAACGTTGATCTACCGCATGAATAGATCTTTTTAAACCACACAACAAATTACTTACAACTTTACTGTTAAATTTTTGATTAAGAACACAACTGCTCTACAAGTGCTACAACTCATTAGCGCACGGGCCGGTAAAGCGGCATAAAAAATCTGACAGTAAAACTACAGAGAGAATTAAAAAAATTCTCTTCTTGCGTTCCAGTCTATAATCAACACGGGCTGAGAACTACCTATTACAGACACCTACCAAGACGCATGTTAAAGAACTCGATCAAATACGGGACATTGTAAAGATCTTGATGTAACATATATATATTTCTATCTCTCGCTTCTGCAACAGACTACACCTCAGCAACAGTATTTTGGCCGTCGCCATAAACAGCATATATGTTTCCGTTCAACCACATGCTTTTTAGAGCCATGTGACATTTACTGCTATTTCCAGTAAGTTGGATCAAACGCTTTAAACAAAGGAGCTGCCCAAAGACACGACTACCACAGTGTGATGGAGGAGTGGCGAGGGTGAGTCCGGGAGATTACGGCTGACGTCACCTGGCTCCCACACACCCCATTGAGCGTTCCAGCCTAAAATTACAATAGGCAAGTTTATAAGCATCCAATCTGGAGAACCGCCTCATGCTAATTAAAAGGTGAGGCACTGCAAAGAAAAAGTAGTACCACGTTTCTATGTTGATCGAAGGCTGGTAAATGGACGAAATTAAGACAAGTTTAACGAGCCATTCTTCCTATAATTAAAAGTACTCCCTTTATACGGGAAGAATTAATCCCCTGACATCGAGGCCAGAAAAAGAGGAAACTTTCACATGAGAATGACCAAATCACCTGTTAAAACTTTTAGGTGTGGTCATCCGCCGCCTGTGACGTCACCAAATAGTATAAAAGGAGGAAGCGCGCTCTGAACTTTGTCTTCCCGTCAAACTCGACACCAGGGAAGAACAGATAGCATTAGGCTTCTTTTGTGTCACAAACCAAATTCTGCTGTTTTCTTATTATTTCATTATTATACTTGGCCTGGAAAGTTACAAACAATGAAGAGATAGGGCATTAGGTTTTGAATAAGGTTCCCGCAGCCAACTATCATGCGGGAACGAGATGTCACTCCTTGAAGATTTAGCGTTATCGGATTCATCTGAAGAAGAATCGGTACCAGTTCCAAAACGGATCCCGTGTAACTCGTTGTTAGCTAGCAGAGAGCCATGTACCAGAACTTTTACTAGAAAATCCGACCGCACCCTTCATGTTAATAAGGATCATCTCTTCCAGTCAGCCTTTTGTGTGTCGTGCCAGTATCTCTACACCACTCCTCGCTATGGGGTGACCCACACGCTCCGTTATCATCACCGTGTGTTGGAAGTGACGTTAGTTCCTGGAGAAGAGAATGAGGATCGTGCCGTTTTAGCCACCCGTTTCGAATCTCGGCTCCCGGACAAAGTTCTACCGACCGAGAAAATGGCCCGCACAAAGAACACTACTCGTAGATATCCCGTTAGCCATCATCTTCCCACGGCTACCATAAGCAATGTACCGGCAGCCAGACATGAAATCCTGCCCGCAGCCGCATCTGGAAGCGTTATGCCGATACCAGTCACTTCATCCACACCGGTCCTGAAGCGGAGTAAGAAGCAAAAGTCTCCTGCAAAATCCAGTTCGGCAGCACCCACATCAGTTATTAACCATCCGGCTACAGTCACTACACCCGCTACCGTAGTGTCTAAGACAGTGTTAGCCAGTCAGCCGATTTCGGTAGTGATTACGACACCTGTGGAAATAGACATTCCAAGTTACCCGCAGTCACCATCTCCGCCAGTACTTACCATAGACGAGGGACCAGGTCCGTCGCAGCCTGTGACAATTAGTGTAACTCCGACCCATGTTATTCAGCATCCACCTCCTCGCCTTTCTGACCCAGCAATCAGAAAGGGAACCACGCCGGAACGTCCATATGTGGGACAGATCGCCCACACACAGGACATTCAGCCTGTACCTAACATCACCGCAAGTCGTCTGTTAAAATATGCTAAGTTTTGGAAGATGTCATCTCCTGCCATATCCGCTCCCGCACCACGGCCTCAGCCTACGGTACAGCTCACCGCCATCACCACGACAGCTACAGCGATCACCACGACAGCTACAACAGCCACTATGACGACTACCTGATGGCAGACATTGGCAACCACTAGTACCGCGGCTGCCTTACAGACGGATATATTAGAACCAGCGGTAACTGTGAGAGACATTATGGACGCGCATATTTCCGCCACCATCGCTTCAGATGTTTCCGACAGTGCCAGTAATAGTGAAAGCATCTCAGCAATGACAGTGCATCCACCGCGACCCACCACCGTCAGTCGCGGGACCCAGACTCAACGGGGAAATTTTGCTTCAGAGGTGTGATCATTTGTGATACAGCAGAAATATCAATAGGCGAATCGTGGAAATGTATTAATTATTACTTTATTTTTTAAATCTTTTCTTCTTATTATATATGTTAGATCGATTGAATCCCGTCCCTAGGATAACTACGGTTATCCGACACAGCCGCACACTTCAGTGCCCGGCTGTGTCCCACACGAAATGAGCACTGCGGACTCGAATGTTGTAATAACGTCGTGTGCGACATAAAGAATACAGCATCCCGCAGTGCAATAATGCCGCAATCCCATCATGCAGTCTCAGCTACGCTGAGGCTGCTTGATAAACCAACTTTAAAGTTATTATTATTATATATCTTATTTTTCTTATTATTTGTCTTCCGGTTTCAGACGGCAGGGCGGATATGGGGCCAGCGAGAGCTGCCCGTTGCAGACCCTCAATAACGGGCCGCAAATATGTATTTTATATAATAATAATAATAAGATATACGTGTTGCGTACCCCTTTATTTACCCGGGGTGCGCAAGTAATTCGGTGTGATTTAATAAATACCTCATGAGGGTATGTTACATGGTTTATATATACCTTGTCTTTTTTTCGTATTATATTTTTATATATTTAAAACTTAAATTGTGGTACGTTGGAGCTTGGGTGTTCTCTGCGGAGATAATGATTATCTGCACTCAGAGAGAACACCCATGCGAGCTATTGTTTAGAATCATCTACTAAATAAAGTTAGAGCACGCACCATAATATTAATAAAACAAAACAAATAATAAAAATAATTCCAGGTCAAAATTGAAAACTAAAAGTATGCCTCCCCCCTCCTCTTGGCACCTCTATGTGCTCTGTCTCTTGAATACGTTTCTATTGCGTCACAACTCCTCTCCGGCCACGTGCCTACCCGGGAAGTCTATAATTCCCACCTAGCGTACGTCCGTGCATCGATCTGCGATGCACGATCGTTTGCCACGGATGTCAAACTAGGAGGGGGTGGTGCAGTTCGGATTGACCGGTCGGATACCAGCCGTACCAGCTAAGCTCGGTATGCACTGCCCATCCTGGATTCGTTTCCTGAACACGCCCCCCTGGGTAGAGCCATAAGCATATATAGGCCTATGGGAGAGATAGCGTGGCGAAAACGACTAAGTTCGTTAAAACGCATGATGCGCATGCGCGCGCCAGGATGCTGTTTTTGATGGAGCGTGTGGTTACGACCAAGCTATGATGGCGCTTTTAGTGTACCGAGATGGTACCCTGTAATCCTTATTGATTGTTCCCGTTAAATTTGGCATTGTTCAAGACCAGAATTCAACGGGCTTTTTAAATCTGTAAACCATTTCAAAATCGGTTGAGAAATGGCTGAGTTATCCACGGAAAACCGTTCTTGATTATCTTCAAAATATTACCGTGACGTCATAACCACGTGGACGCAGAATCTCTAGAATGTTCTAGAACATTCGGCTGCGCTATTATTAGCTACGCGCTGATTGGCTGCTGCTCGAACTATGATTGGTTGGAGCCTGCGCCTGTGACGTCACGAGGAGTATAAAAGGAGACGCGATCCAGAGATCGAGAGCATCCTCGGCCAGGGGCCGAACAGGTTGGATCTGTACCAGCTACTATCAGTGCGACAGACAATACGTGTCTTACTTCGCTATGTGTCGGGTTTTTATCCCGTAGCTGGCAGTTGTCTAACCCACCGCACTAAAACAATTTTGTATCTCCCCATCTACGAGAGTAATTTGGAACTTCTGATTATTGTTCACGAATATCAATATCTACCTCAGAACACAAATTTGCGGTGAGATCTTTACGGCCTGAATATGTGAGCCTACAGATGTAGAGGCAGGATGTTCTTTGATGGATGACTCGCCGGATCTGCCGGTCATGCCTAAAAGTGATATTTCAACCATTCCCGCACTAATATCGTGTAGGTTCTTTTGACTTTCGACCGCAGGAAGTGACTTCTGCCCAGTGCGTCTTCAGAGCTGGCTGATGTACCCAGCACTGTGAAGCTTTGTTTTGTGTCTTCGTTTGCCTCTGACAACGCCAGCTTGTGATCAGGTTGTTTACACCTTCCATCCATGCCATTGGTGTACGGGAACTTTCTTCACCACAATAGTACTATCGTATCTTTTTCTGACTGCTCGTTAGACATTCTATTAGGCGTACAGTGCTGAGCAATGTATCCCTCCCGCCATGAGTGTTCTTGCGGGAGTCTTGTTTGCGGAAAACAGCTTGTAGGAACCAACCTGCGGGAACGTTCCAGCTTCCGGAGAATGCATCATCTCACGTCGACTACGAATTGACGTATCAATTTCAGTAATAGGGTAGCCTAACTTAGGAATGACTACCAAGTATTCAAGTAACTATACTTCACAGTTTAATTATTTCTCTATATAGGTTTTGTTAATTATATTGTATCCGTAAAAATGGTCCCGATGACTAAAAGGAACCGTAATGGTCTTAGGACCGCTAGTTATAATTTCTGTATCTGTTTATAGTTATTCTCATTTTCCTCCATGTGTTGCTAACAGCACAGTATTAGGTTCGTTAACCTGTACTGGTATATATACCTTGATCATTTGATACCTATTGATTGTTCTGGTTAAATTATGTATATATATGGCCAGTGGCCATCCGTTCATATGTTTTGCTTATTCATAGAAAATATAGGACTGCAGTGCACGTAGGAAACACTATACAGCAACACTTATATATGCAGCATTTTCTCCCGCTACCAACAATTTTTCACTGAGGTCGCTGTCCGTGCTATAACTCTGTTTAGCCCGGCATGCCACTGACTAACCTTTTCTATTCAGCTCAATAGGATAGGTTCAAAATGATTAGAGACACTTTCTTCGTTACATACTCTGTAATATACTCTTCTCTTCCGGTAGTGGGATAATCTATCCCCGCACTCCGGTAAGACTCATAACTCTAAGATTTTGTATCTCTTCATGTTCCACTCAGCCTTGTGGCTTCTTAATTGTTTGGATGTCCCCATCCGCACCATGGGCTGATCCGACTCTGGGAAACTATTGGGGTTTCCGAGCGGTGATGGCCAGGGTGCGGTTTCACACACATTCCCCTGTATCTTTGGATACCTAGTAGTTAGCACTTTAGCCAATGTAGGAAAGCACTGCGAGCACATGTATTAATTATTATTTTATTTACTAAACTAACCTCCCGCACTGCAGTGCAAAACAGGGCAACTTGTATATAAACCTAACGACAGGTTAAATGGTTAGTTCCATAGGACCCGGTGACGGGCGAGATATGTACCCCACCGAATTCCGTTAGAATGTCTGGATATGATATTTCGATCTGCCATGCCCTCACGGGAAGGACATTTACGGTGGATATTCGTCTCTCTTACCCCCACCATAACGATAGTACAATGGTCTAATAATGCTTTCGTGAAAAGTAACCCATGTCTTGTGAGGCTTTATGTGGTTACAGGCCGGGATGTCCGGTTTCTTACCCAGTTCGGAGATCTTGCTACATAACATGTATGAGCGCTGTCTTCAGTATTGATGCATTAGGGCATCTGTTCTCCATGACAGCCATGTCTAATAGCTAGGTGGATACCAGCCAGTTGCGGCCAAAAATAATTCTTGTTTAGAAAACAACTAAAAGCTAATTAAGCAAAGCAGAAGGCCTGCATAAATAAAGCGGCAACTACTAATTCAGCAGACTAAGAATCACATAAGACGGTGACGAGGGAATCCATCGGGAATCGCCCGTCCCGTCTTCACATTAAAACAGTACACACCCCTATAGTCATAATCTCACTAGGTATGGTCTTTTCTTTCTAAAGCATTTTTGGCTGAAATATTAGAGTGGGCCCATTTTTGCCTACTATTCTTCTTTCACTTTAAGCAGTAGCGACACCTTCCCGAAACGGAGGCCCACATGAGGCACTTGCCTCTCACAAGGATTCACCGACGACGGTCACGCCAGGATATTACTCCTCACCAAAACTAGCACTAGGAGTAGTGCGCGCGTGAGGCGCATAACCTTTCGTCCGAGATAACCTTCTTCCTTTTCAGCTTAGAGGTATAATAACTTATATTAAGTTAATTAGCTAAGTCTCGTGTACGGGAGCCTCCCTTGCGGGGATACCACTGCGGACCTACGAGTCTGTGTGGTACCTCTGGGAGCCCGATGTTTAAAAGTTCATCTACCTGTCTCTATGTCTCGTATTTTCGTATGCTCTTACTGTAGTATTATCTAGCATATTTATAATTGTTTAGGTAAACTCATTGTATAGACTTATATTTTTAGGTCACCAAATCAAATCTTGTAAGTCCATAGATCACGAAATTGCTATGGACAGGCATACTGGTGACACACATTCTTGGGATGAGACAATTGTGTTTAATGTTCGCGACGATGGTCGCATGGCCATACCAGAACGATTGAGTTCCACTGGCCTTAGGAGCTGGTTTTTGTTTCCCACAGAGCAGTCTCGTACAAGGTCCGTCACCGCGAGACCAGATGCTAACCAGCGTCATCACTCGTCGTGCACTTGTGGCGCGGCGAGTCGACATGTTACACCAGAATGGCCTGACACTACCCGGCGAGCTACACAATAACATTCTGTGCCACATTAGCGAATACGTAAAAGATCTTGCTACCCAACAAGCAGACGCCCTAGCAGATGAAATCACTGCCACAAAATGTTTTGGGCAGCCCGAGCCCTGAGAGTTGCTGACTACACACCACCACTAACTGTACACAACTCTGAAGGACACTTTATCAGGACTGACCAGGGCAAAGCCGAGGCAATTCGAGAACGGTTCAAGGAACAGTTCACTGACCACGATGATGAGCACTTGCACCCATTCTCAGGAGACCCCAGGCCATTACTAACACCAATTAATACAGCAGAGGTTGAGAAGGCACTTAAAGCCCTGAAAAATGGACGTGCCTCTGGACCTGATGGCATGAGCAATGAACTATTCAAATATGCAAGTGACATTATCTCAAAGCCGATCACGCACATAATCTGTTCAGTTTTCATGCACCACCTTCCCATCGACGCTGGCATCCTTATCGTACTACCCAAGCCCAAGAAGCCACCGGCTGCCCCCCCCCCCCCCCCCCCAGCCAATCTGCGGCTCATTGTGCTCCTTAACAGCATACGGAAAATCCTATCCAATGTTACTCTATGACGCATCCGAGACAAGATCGACGGCTTCACTGGATCATGTCAAAGTGGCTTCAAACATGGACGCACTTGCGCAGACATGGTATGGGCTCAACGTATGCTTGTGTTGGTAGTCATGTCCAAACACTGTGGTTTCCACAAAATGGGCATTGACATGTCATTAGCCTTCGCCACAATTACGCGCCCAAAGATCCTAGATGTAATATGCCAGGCCAGTTGCAATGAAGATGATCTACGGCTAGTGAGACTACTGCTTGCAGACACCAAGCTGAGAGTACAAGTCAAGTCAGTGAGGTCTGTAGAGTTTGAGACATCAATCGGCTCCCCACAGGGAGATGGTCTATCCCCTGCGCTCTTCACCTGTTACCTGGCTGCTGCTTTGAAATCCGTGTGGGAAAATTCCACAAGACCAAACCCTCTGGTGTCAATACTTGGCATGCCGCTAGAGATGGAATATACCGACCGTGTGGACTTCATAGATGAGGAAAAGAAACCTTCCCAATAGCTGCAAGCAAACAAAAAATTGAGAATCTCTGTGAATGAATCAAAAACAGAGTTCACCCACATATACCTATCTACAAAGCTTGAAACTAAAGAAAATGACTATCCACTCCGTGGCGGCGAACTATGGAGGAAAAGTAAAATCCTGGGCTCACTGCTTTGCAGTACTGCTGACATTGGTGCACGCTGCATCATGGGGAACATAGCTTTCCAGTCCTTCTGGAAACTATGGATTCGTAGATCAAAGATGCCCTTGGTAAAAAGACAACGTTTATACAATGCAACCTGCGTATCCTTGATGATGTATAACTGTAACAGCTGGGCAGCTCCAAAGGCAGCTCTAGACAAACTTGACACCTGCCACTGCAAACACCCACACACCATCACTGGACACCGATCGCCAGAGAGCATAATTTCCAACGATGCACTATACAAGATATGTAATACGCCGCCACTGTCTGTAGAAGTCACCCAGCAAACATGGTCCATGTTTGACCAAGTGCTAAGGATGCCAGAAGAAACACCAGCACAGAGAGCCTTGGAATTCTCCCTACTCGGAGCCAGCAATTACAGAGTCAGGAGAGGACGCCATTGCATAAATCTGCTAAGCATGCTACGAGGTGACCAAGAAAGCAGGATTAGGTACACTCAAGTCAAGAATGGACCTGAGGAAGCTAAGGATTTTGGCTGAGGACAAGACACAATGGGCAAAAGTGAAGAAGGACTGATTGCAGCTGTAGGATGTTTCTACTACTACAGCCGCAGAATACAGTAATCATACATACGGTGCGGTGTTACATATCGGCAACAGCTGGAAAAGAGGTGTACACATTGTGTCTCCTACGGAGAGATTGCCCCTAACTATGTAAAACCTATCCTATTGAGCTAGAATAGCCACGTTTAGTCGGTCACATGTCAGGTTCGAGCAATATGAGCATCAACAGTGACCTCAGTGTAAAATTGATGCTGGGGGTATATAGTGATGCGGATATAATGTTGCTGTATAGTATAGCCTAGCGTACCGCATCCTAGAGTTTTTATATATAAACAAAACAGAATAACTAGGATGGCTACTTGCCATATACATAAGTAACTAGTACAGTTCTAACAGTATATCAGGTCATAGGACCTTACGGTGCTCGTTAGTTGTAAGCACACGGAAATTAAGATAATATATACAATATGAAACAGAAAATATAAAAATGCGGTCTTAAGACCGGGAAGGTACCTATTAGTCATCAGTACCAATTGCGGAAATAAATGAAAGTACAATACTACAATAGTATAGTTACTTGAGTACCTATTGGTCATCGGTACGGAAACAGTTCATGAATCACAGGTGTTGATGCGCTACAGATAGGGTATCGCGAGGTGGCACGATTTTGAAGTTGCTGGGTAGATTTCCGCAAGCAGACTGTTGATGCGGCTCACTCTCAAGACGGTGAAGAAGACCATCTGTAGAAGGATGTCCATTAGCTAGTCACAATAACTAATACATGAATTTGCACAGTATTGTATAAAGCGTCTGTCCGGCGACAGTAGTTTGAAAGTTGCCCATTAACAAGGAGGGCTACAGTTGTAATTAAATATGTATGTACATAACTGGGTACACCGTGCGGGATACATCGCATAGCTCTTGTGACGCACTGAGCAGAGTCCCACAAGACTGTGGCCTAAAGGTTAATTAAAACACACAACATGCTGCATGGAAGTTTGATACCACTTTTCAGCGTGGTCCAGAAGATCCGGCGAGTTATCCACCAAGAATCACCGCCGCTCTACATCCTGTAGAATTTACATCGGGCCCGCAAGGCCCATCCGCAGGGAAGCTCCTCTGTGAGTTGTTCCGGAGAAGGAGTTTTTATTTATTTATTTTGTCCTCGGATGGCCGTCCGAGAGCTTCCAAAATTTGTTGATGCGGATGACCAAGGTTGATCACCGGCACAGGATATCTGAATTTCGAAGGGCACTGCTGCGGTGTAGGTACCACAGTCAGTTAGCAGTTAGCCCACGTCTAGCACTGCGCTGATCCAGCAACCTTGCTGTCGTGTCGGCTTCCACGCCGAAGTGCTCTCGATTCTTGTTTTCTGGCTCCTTTTATACTACTCGTGACATCAGGCGCAGAACGCCCCAGCCAATCAGCGGGCGAGCAGCAGCCAATCAGCGTGCAGCTAGATAGGGTGACGTGACGATCAGCGCATTCCCCATTCACTTAATACATACACACGATTAACATGTTCAAGCAATATTTTGAAAATAATTTAAGTGCGCCATTTGACGATAACTCGGCCATTTCTGGTCCGATTTTTAAAATGTAACGTTTTGAAATCCTCGTTTCATTCTGGGCCTGATTGGTACCAAGAACGACGAGAATGATTTAAAGAAATAACCAGTACCAACTCGTTACACTATAAGCGTACACTCTCCCAATACTGACACATGTTATCAGGGAAGCTCTGATGCGCGCGCATGTGCACTACACATTCTTACCGACTTAGTCGCTTTAACAAAACCTCTAGTCGTTTCAACGAAACCTCTCCCATAAGGCTTTATACACACATACTATCCTACCCAGGGGGAGCGGTAGTCCCGCACCCAGCCTAGCTGGGACAGTCCCTACCCGTCCAGCAGATCCGCGCTACATTGTGAAGAGGGGGACAACTCCAGGTTGTCAAGAATTTGTTGAATGTGTGACATAAATGAGATCTGACAGGCTTGACAGACAGGCTTCATAAAACCTTCTAGAGTTATCTCAAGTAGGAATTTTCTAAGCTGGTGTTTTCTAGTTACTCTTGGATTTTGGAATCATGTCATGTGACATTGTTTTTATTTGGAGTTTCAGCGTAGGATGGCCTACTAGGATAGCTTCATAAAGAAACTGCAACAATGCTGGTAATATGCACGGTTTATAAATAAACGTGGTTTACATTTCGTAACATACCGTCGACTTTGCAAACTATTGCAGTGAACAGTCTTACGAAAACCGGCAACGCAAAGCACCTTCACTTATATGCATCACCAGTATTGTTTCCTTGTTGGACTATTTTAGCTAATTCGCCCATTTTAGTCCAATCTATTATTGAATTTAGTGGTTAAAGAAAGGGAAAAGGGAAATAACAAATGATGTTTTTTTTTGTTAATTTCATACACTATTAAATAAACTACCACCGATAACAAATGGAAATGAACCGGGATTATTTGAAGAAAAAACCCATTTACTAAATCTAAGACTGTTTAACTTGGAACAAATTAGTGGGGTAGCCAGTGCTTCGCACTCCGCTGTGTATCAACTGTGTGTGCAGGCACAACGTGGGCTCGAATATAACAAAAGCAAACTTGAATATAGTTTCGCAAGCGGTATGAATAGTATTCTCTATAGGCGCCAATGTAAAGTCGTTGTTTCTGGTGGAAGCAACGATTTTCGGTCAAAATGATTTTAAAATACACTGCTGGTTTCCAAGGTCGCAACATGATGCCTACTGAATATTTTGAAATTCGTGTAACTGAATGCAGATCCTGTCTCTGAAAACAACGGCTTTCAGTCAAATTGCTTTAAGATTAGACAGTATTTTACCTGTAGGACGTAGTGTCTAATCAGTTTAACGCGAATATAACTGAGATTATGTGACCGGCTGTAATGGGTATTATTTGTTCGCTCAGCATACACCAGAGCGCATAGGTCCAGCTGCGTCACTAATTGCTTCCCGCCAGAGTGACATAAATGGTATTTATTTGCTTTTTTCAAATTATTCCGAGCTATTTCTGTTTTTAACTCACCTTGCCAGAATGGCCAAGTGAACTTATGGCATGGCGACCGTCTATCGTCCGTCTATCCATCCTGCGTCCGTCAACTTTAGTTTAAAAACGCTACTCCTCATTAACCGCTTGGCGGATTTCAAACTAATTTGGCTGGAAGGACCCTATTGGGGGTAGGCTTCAGAACTTGTATACATAGTTTTCATTGGTTAAATTTTTCTGCGGCCATCTTGAATTTTCCGAAAAAAAGGTGGGAAATCGTTTAAAACGCTACTCCTCATTAACTGCTTGGACAATTTCAACCAGGCTTAGCTAGTACGCTGGTATGTTTCAGAAATTGTGTACAGAATTTTGATTGATCATTATTATTATTATCATTATTATTATTATTATTATTATTATTATTATTATTATCATTATTATTATTATTATCATTATTATTATTATTATTATTATTATTATTATTATTATCATTATTATTAGTATTATTATTATTATTATTATTATTATTATTATTATTATTATTATCAGTATTATTATTATTATTATTATTAGTATTATTATTATTATTATTATTATTATTATTATTATTATTATTATCAGTATTATTATTATCATTATTATTATTATCATTATTATTATTATTATTATTATTATTATTATTATTATTATTATTATCATTATTATTATTATTATCATTATTATTATTATCATTATTATTATCATTATTATTATTATTATTATTATTATTATTATTATTATTATTATTATCATTATTATTATTATCATTATTATTATTATTATTATTATTATTATTATCATTATTATTATTATTATCATTATTATTATTATCATTATTATTATCATTATTATTATTATTATTATTATTATTATTATTATTATCATTATTATTATTATCATTATTATTATTATTATTATTATTATCATTATTATTATTATTATTATTATTATTATTATTATTATTATCAGTATTATTATTATTATTATCAGTATTATTATTATTATTATCATTATTATCATTATTATTATCATCATTATTATTATTATTATTATTATTATTATTATTATTATTATTATTATCATTATTATTATTATCATTATTATTATTATCATTATTATTATTATTAGCATTATTATTATTATTATTATTATTATTATTATCATTATTATTTTTATTATTATCATTATTATTATTATTATTATTATTAGTATTATTATTATTATTATTATTATTATTATTATTATTATTATTATCAGTATTATTATTATCATTATTATTATTATCATTATTATTATTATTATTATCATTATTATTATTATTATTAATATTATCATTATTATTATTATTATCATTATTATTATTATCATTATTATTTTTATTATTATCATTATTATTATTATTATTATTATTATTATTATTATTATCATTATTATTATTATCATTATTCTTATTATTAATATTATCATTATTATTATTATTATTATCATTATTATTATTATCATTATTATTATTATCATTATTATTATTATTATCATTATTATCATTATTATTATTATTATTATTATTATTATCATTATTATCATTATTATTATCATTATTATTATTATCATTATTATTATCATTATTATTATTATTATTATTATCATTATTATTATTATCATTATTATTATTATCATTATTATTATTATTATTATCATTATTATTATTATTATTATTATTATTATTATTATCATTATTATTATTATTATTATTATTATTATTATTATTATTATTATCATTATTATTATTATTATTATTATTATTATTATTATTATTATTATCAGTATTATTATTATTATTATTAGTATTATTATTATTATTATTATTATTATTATTATTATTATTATTATTATTATTATCAGTATTATTATTATCATTATTATTATTATCATTATTATTATTATTATTATTATTATTATTATTATTATTATTATTATTATCATTATTATTAGTATTATTATTATTATTATTATTATTATTATTATTATCAGTATTATTATTATTATTATTATTAGTATTATTATTATTATCATTATTATTATTATCATTATTATTATTAGGCTTCCAAGAGCGAAGCTCTGGAAGACTAGAGTAATTGTTCTGTTTATTATTATTATTATTATTATTATTATTATTCCGCCGCCAGCCATTTCCAGCAAGTAGATTGAACCAAAACTCCGAAACCAGCAGGTCAATCAATACAAGACTCGGCAGCTATGGTCTAGATACCAATTAGGATCGAAATTAATCAAAGAGAACATGATGCACTCAGGGATTTGGCGGCCATCTTGATGACGTCATGAATGACAAAATAATCTCCTCTGGAACTTCTGAAGCGATCTGGCTAAAATTTGGGGAATATAATAAGTCAATGGCGGCAAGTGAAATTTGTTCGCAAAAACTCTTGCTAGAGGCTCTAATAAAAATGATTAATGTGACATTTTATTGTCATTTTATATCTAGTTACCATGGGGGTAACAAATGGCATTTGCTACTGTAAGTGCTCTAGGTAAACATATTAATATAATAGGGATTTAATTGCCATTTAATACCAATTGACAACCTGGCTGATTAGCCCATGAACTTAGTAATACCAATATAAAACTAGCACTTATTGTAGATGCTAAGGATACATGCTGACTATTTTTCAAAACAATTTTACTGAAAGTTGTTCCTGCCTATTAACCCTTCTACTAGTAAAATAATAGATTGGTATTAACCTTTATACTGCAGAATGCTAACTTTTACTTGGAATCCTTCTCTTTTTCTCTTTTATTATTATTATTATTATTATTACTATTCCTCTTCTATCGGCTTCTTTTGAGCCATGGATCCCGGAATGTTATGACCTTTGTCATATCAGCGTGGGCATAGATGAACGAGTGTTTGAAAACTAGAAGATAATCTGTCCATGAACGGCCGAGATATGAACGTCCGAAATTACTACATCATATATAGCAAAGGTCTAATTTCAGAGGTGTTCCTTAATAGACAGGTTAGATCTGTTACAGTTTCAGCTGTCGAGCAGACTTATGGTGACAACTTTAGATTTCACACTCCTGTTCCTTGTAGCCGAATGTCCAAGTTTATTTAGCAACATGGTTTGGTAGACTGAGTTGTTTCTTTAAAAATAATTTGACTGAAGGTCATTGCTGCGGGAGGAACAACTTTCAGTCAAACACATTACAAAAAATTCAACAACATAGATTTCAGAGCACACAATAATATCTTAAATATTTAGGCATCAGCGGAAAAAGGTCAATCTAATAATGATGATTTTATATAGCTTTCATGATAAAGCTCCATCAGATGGATATTCAGGCTTATAACCAGGAAGATATTTATTACCCAAAGACGAACACGTGCTCTGGCGCCAAAAGATGGTTATTCTTTAAAAGGGGTGGTGGTATGACGAGAAGCCGTAAGCAACCACCATCTTTTGGTCCAAGAACGCTGCATAGTATAGCGAATAAGTTGTATTAACTGACTATCTGTCTTTAACAACCACTTGTTGATGGACCATACAGTGCCCATTATAAACAGGCTTGAGTGATCTTGCAGCTTAAATGCGCTATTATACTCTTCTCTTAATAGAGCGGATTAGTGATTTAGCTTTTAACACTTTGAACCCTAAAGTGCTAAAATCTTATTTTCCTGATAATACTAGAAGTATTGCGTAAGTTGATGAATGTATTGAAATAAATTTTACTGGAAACTGTGGCCACAGCCGTCATATATCCCTACCCAAGCCCGCCAACCAGTTTCAGAATCTTATCCATTCAGTTTTCTTGAGTTCACAAATGCGTGGTGTGTTTCAATACTAGAAGCGTGACAGGTAAAAATAGTTCCTGTCTCAATTAGCTAAATCAGTTGGTGACAACTTTAGATTTCACCCTTTACCCCTTCTTTAGTGCATCTGAAATAGTCTTGCGAAATGTCCATTTGCAAACTAAGAGAAGACTATTTATGAAAATTTACAACTGGAATTATTAGCTCGATAACCGAGCCAATCACTCCAGTGGTAAATTTTCAAAATAGTCTTCTCATGGTCTAGAAAAAATATTTTCCATGAGAAAATTTAAATTTTCTTGAACAAATTAAAAAATTGGAACAGAAAGGCAATCTTAACAGTCTATTTAAAAGAGCTACCATCGCAACTCCTCCTAGCCCATTTCACGCAGAAACTTGAAACTTCTGGTATGATTACACATATGGCCATGGATGTGCATGGCACTTTTGAAAGTTTGTCATGTCGCCAATGGGTGGGGACTGTGGGTAAAAAAGTTAATTTATGCAAAGGTGGTCATGTCACATATCATTGTCAAGCCAGTGATGAATAGACTACAATACAAGGAATTATTTTTATCTTGGGTCCAACTTAGGGTAGGGGGCGGGGACACAAGTGGGCACCAATCGATTGTAATGCAACTCGTCCTAGACCATTTCACAGAGACTGTCGCGGCGACGACGATGTAATGCTACCACTAAATTCTTACTCTGCTACCATTACGAAGATGTTGCTGTTTTGTTATTTCTTTTTAAACTTACTTGCTTTACTTGATGATATTCACTTAGTATCCG
The DNA here is from genome assembly GCA_034401795.1 of Chaetoderma sp. LZ-2023a. Taxonomy (NCBI): domain Eukaryota; kingdom Metazoa; phylum Mollusca; class Caudofoveata; order Chaetodermatida; family Chaetodermatidae; genus Chaetoderma; species Chaetoderma sp. LZ-2023a. The sequence goes on from CM067364.1 coordinate 10,033,625, forward strand.
GTTATCCAACAGTGGGAAATATAATCCAAAAAGAATGGTTCACAAATAAACGGATGAGTAAATGTATCCAATAATGAAGTGACAAGCGAACGAACGAATAACACTTCTACATGTACATGTAGTCCGAGTATAGATATGTCCGTATATATTTAGTCCGATTGTGACCGATTATGTCACAACACTGCTACGAAATTCAGCAGTCAATCTATTACTTAGCTATAACGGTTGTACTGGCACTGTCCTATAACGATAAAAACCTGACCAAGTCTAAAAACAACTTCAACTCTCACTAGCTGATTCTATCTGAGTTCTAAACTTCTCTCCTCTCCATCTCCAAAATTAATGCCTGGCCCAGGTGTAGGGTCACTGTAATTCTATAGCCGTGGGTTGACCAGAAACAGCTATAAATTTCCTTTATGGTGAGGACTTCTATCAGAGAGGCTCAGTTTATGAGGTGCCAAGCATGTGAAAGCTTGACAGGCCGAATTGAGGAATTTTAGAGGCAAATGTATTCTCCAAAACATTCTCCCCTTTCTCGATAAGTCCCAGCTTATCGAAACTAGTAAGCAAATGTTAATGTGTATCCAGGTTGTCAACTTGCAAATTTAGTCCATAGTCACGAAGCAACAAATATTATACAGTATGTACACCACTTCGATTCTATTTACAAGAGTTGTCCATTGGTATTAGGTGTCCACAATGAATGGCGCACTACTAGTCTCAATAGCACATAGTCTGGAAATAGGGCGCACAAATGTGTTCTTTCCGATCTGAACTTTGGCCACACGTACATGACCGTCTTTCCCAGGATATGTTTCCAAAACACGGCCTAATGGCCATTGACCACGAGGAGAATCTGGAGATATGACTAGGACGACATCACCGATTTCGAAATCCTTCTCCGATCGTTGCCATTTTCTCCTTACATTAAGGCCAGGAAGCCACTCCCGTAGCCATCGATGCCAGAAGTGCTTCACAAGTTCCTGAATCCGTCTCCACCGCTTACGTGGATTAAAATGTGTGTAGTCAACCGATGTTGGAGCGAACTGACCTCCAACTTGTCCATGCAAAAACTGGTTGGGAGTCAAAGGAGTGTCATCCACTGGGTTAGCCGTTTGATATGTCAATGGTCTGGAATTTATAAGTACTTCCGCTCCTGTAAACGCTGTCATTAACTCTTCATCTGTGACATCAGCATTTCCCAATATGGCATAAATTGCCCTTTTGGCTGACTTTATCATTGACTCATGTACACCACCGAAATGTGGTGCCAGTGGAGGACTAAAATGCCATCGTATGCCTTGATTTGCTGTGCATTCCTCTAGCTTGTTAGCATCAAGTGCAACAACTAATCCACGAAGTTCTTTAATTGCTCCAATGAAGTTTGTACCATTATCGGATATTACTTCTAAAGGCAGTCCTCTGCGATTCACCATCCGATAAAATGCATTTAGAAAGGAATCTGTATCCAGTCCAAAGGCTACCTCAAGGTGAATGGCTCTCGATACAAGACATGTGAACAGACAGAGGTAGCGTTTTAGGCGATGCTTACCTCGTCCTTGCTTGGTAATGAATGGCCCTCCGAAATCAACTGCAACTCGAGCAAAGGCATGTAACAGAGTTTCTAGCCGTACTCGTGGGAGTGGTGCCATGATCTGCGTACTAACTTTAGCTTTCCGTCGTCGACATCCACTACATTCTTTTTCCCACTCTAGAATCTCTTCCCGACCAGAAATAATCCAATATCGTGATGATAAATCAGCCAGCACCTGATTTGTTCCACCATGCTGCTGCTTCTCATGATGGTATTTGACGATTAGTTTTGTTACTTGATTCTTTCGTGGTAATATTACTGGGAATCGTACATCATGTGATAAGAACTCGGCATGTTTCAACCTCCCATCACACCTCATAAGACCATCTTCATCGATCCGAGGATTCAATGGAAGCAGCTTACTGCTGTGACTAAGTCCTCTTCCATGTACAAGATCTTTGTACTCATCAGGAAATGCATGCTGTTGAATTGTCTTTATAATCTGTATCTCTGCATCGATATTCTCTGCTGGAGTCAGTTCACCAGATTTCCGATCAGACTTATGTGCATGACAGTTATCGATGAAGCGAGTAACCCATGCAGTTACACGTACGAGGCGCAACCAACCTGAATAACGAAGAGGGTTCAAGCGGCTATCTTCTAATTTCTGAATTGTCATGAGTGACACAGCTGAGTATGGTCCATCTGCTACTATTGATGACTGACATCTTTTAGATTCATCGTTTACATGTGCCCCCTTCTCCACACGATTCTGAGGCCAATCTTGTTCCGTTTTCAGAAGGAACTTTGGTCCTGTCCACCACATGTCATCAGTCGACAGTTTCATTACTGATACCCCTCGTGAAGCCTGGTCAGCAGGATTCTTGTGTGTGGGAACATAGCGCCACTGCTCTGGTGATGTCAAACTTTGGATTTCGCCAACACGATTTGCTACAAATGGTTTCAAGTTCCTACTTCGACTTCGAATCCACCACAATACATTCATGCTATCAGACCAGAATATAACATTCTTCATGGAGATCTCTACGGCAGCAGTCACAGATGCTGTCAGCCGTAAACCTAGAATAGCGGCCATCATCTCTAGGCGTGGTATGACTTGGTAGTAAGGCTGTCATTAAGCATGTCATCCCAGTCCAAACCAGCAGACCACATTTCTTGCAACATGATCTTTGCACGAATTGTGAATGCCGATAGAAAGCCCAACGGATCAAACAGCGATGCAATCTTTTTCAGGAAGTTTCTTTTAGTATACTGAAACTTGTCGTCAACTGTACTAAAGCGAAAGCCAAACACGTCATCTTCTGCTTGCCACATTACTCCAAGAGTTTTGATCGATGGTAGATGATTGTCCAGATCCATCTCTGATGCTCTGTTTTCGATTGGTATTTTTTCTAGCACAGCCACTGAGTTAGATAACCATTTATGTGCCTTCATTCCTGCACTGGCCCATAATTCTGATAACTGATGGTACAGCTCAATCCCCTGGCTGGCACTCATAACTGAGTCCATGCTGTCGTCCATGTATGTCGATTTCAATACAGTGTCAGCTGCCATGGGATATTTCTCTCTATTTGATTTTGCATGTTCTTGAGTTACAAATTGGGCTAGAAATGGCGAAGAATTGATCCCAAATACGATGCGATTGAATTCATATTCATCTGGAGGCTGGTGTTGACATAAGTCTCTCCATAGAAATCTATGAAAAGGCCGATCGTCTGGCGCTATTTCGATCTGCAGATACATTTCAGAAATGTCACATACCAATGCTATTGGTTTCTTCCGGAAACGAAGTAGGACATCTATAAGATCTCGCTGTAACTTTGGGCCTTGATGGATAACATCATTGAGCGAAACGTGGGCCGATTTTGCAGATGCATCAAAGACAATGCGTACCTTCGTTGTCTCCTTGTCCGGTCTAACAACTGCGAAGTGTGGTATGTACCACATGTTTGTCGGTTTCTCCTCTGTTTTTGCGACTTTACGAACATAGCCTTTCTCTATGTATTTGCTAATTGTGTTGGCATATGCTGTTCCAACATCTCGTACCTTTAGCAGACGTTTCTCAGTATTTTCAAGTCGCTGCAGTGCTATTTTGTAGTTTGGCTGCAAGGTTGGTGCACCATCTACCCAAGGTATTCCGATTTGATAACGCATATTCTTGTATTGTAGCGAGCTTTTCACCTTCTCGAGCACAGCCTTGTCCTCCAGTGTAACTGCATTGGCATCAGAAACAACTCCACTTGATTCAGTTTCCCAAAACCTCTGTAGAGTCTCATTCAGACCTCGATCGTCAATAAAGTATGTTTGAATAAAATTGGTACGAATAACTGACCCGATCTTTCCATCTGGACTCCTGATGCATGTCCATCCTAAAGGAGTCAACCGTGCCACTGGTTCTCCTGGCTGTCCACGAATATCTCTATACGAATAATGTAAGTCCAGGTGGTCTATGCCAATTAATATGTCGATTGTAGGTTTCTGTCCACGAACTGGAAACATGATGCCTTTTAGGTGATTCCACTCACGACCGTGCTTGCTCCAGTCGATTGCTTGCAAGTTTCCTGTTACTTGACTGGTTGTAAATGCACTTATCTTCGCTTTCACCTGTCCATTGACACTTTCTAAATCAAATTCTACTGGCATTGTCTCGAATGTTTCTGTTTTTCCATTTATGACATTAATGTTTACCTTCTGAAACTGTCCTTGAAGTCCTAATTCAGCTGCAACATCTGAATTCAAGTAAGTCTTTGTACTGGCATCGTCCAGTAAGGCATTAACCGTTACACTGCGATTACCGTTTTTCAAAATCACCGGTACGGTACGAAGTGTTACATAATCATGCAGTGTATTTACTTCTGCAGCCATTGTTGTGGTATGTGACCTTTAACTAGATTTGCGAAGCTCCCCTTTCGTGGCAGAAGTGTCCATTTTGATTCTATCACGATCTTGATCGATATGCGATTGTTCATTGTTATCTTTGCTATTTGCTGATGGATGTGAATTCAGACTACTCTTCTCTTGATGAAGCAAACGATTATGCGTCTGCGGGCATGAGTCAATGTCACATGTTCTCGATCGTGTACATGTTTGTCCTCGATGGTCATCTCCAAGACAACGAAAGCACAGACCATGTTGTTTAGCAGCCACCCAACGTTGTGAAACGTCCATCTCTCGAAACTTCTGACATCTCCAAACTCCATGATCATCTTGGCAGACTCGGCATGCACGTCTAGCATTAATATTTCTCTTTGAGTTGCTGCCAGCATTAAACAATGTCCTTGGTTTTCGTGTCCAATTAGGAGTACTAGTACGACTTGGAACCGATGCCATCATGCCACTCAGACCTCTAACAGTTTCCGACGCAACAGTAGAAAATTCTGCTTCTTGAATAATCCACTCGCGTAATGGCTCTATCGATTCTGGCTTGTTGTTTTCAAAGGCCCATCGCTGATATCGAATGATCAGTTGTTCAGGCAACTTTTTCAAAAATGCAGTAAAAAGCAATGTATTATCTATTGTCTCACATTGGTTCAAGTCGGTGAAGTTTATTATCATTACATCTAAGAGATCTGCAAATTTCTCAATGTCCTCTGCATTTCCAAGTCTAACTGGATGAAATTGTTCTAGTTCTTCCATCTGTCGAGAAACTTGACGACGTTTCCCGCCAAATTTTCTATCTAACCGGTCCTTGGCGGCTTGATAAGCACATGCTGAAAAGCCCAATTTCTCAACTGCCTCAAGAGCATCACCAGATAGATACTGACGCAATTGTAGCAACTTATATTCTGATGTTGCCGGTACTTGGTCTATACACGCCATGAATGCCGCTTTCCAATTCTCATACACCTGCTTATCACCGTTAAATATAGGAATTGAAACACGTTTTAGTTGCTTTCCGATGTCATGCCCCAAAGCGGTTAAATATGGATTCATTTTCTCTGGTGGAGACTGCAGTGGATCCGGTAGTGAATGTGGAGGTACGGCTGGATGTGGTCCCGGTATTGGTGGTTGCGATGCGGGATGCGATGGCCTGAAAGTGGGGACGTCTGGCAGTCTATTATCGGCTGGTACTATCTTATTTCGTTCTGCTATTTCGCTTGGTGAAACTGAACTTAATACATCTCTTTTGATGTCTAGAAAATTCTGCATGCGATTGGTTATCTCTGTATATTCAGCTTCAACAACCTCTAGCTCACTGTTTGTTTTAAGTTTGTTTTCTTGATCAGCTATCTTGCGAAACTCATCTGACAACGTATCCATTGTTTCGATAACATGTTCCTGAGCTGCATCACGCTTTTTAGAGGCTTCACGAATTAAATGTTGCGATGGCGCAATGTCAGTGTCATCATCGATTAATAAGTGTAATTGATTTTTACAGCGAGTAAATGATGATTTGGCTTTGATTTTCTCCTTCTTTAAATCATCAATCCGATTGTAATTCTCTGTCAAAATGCTTGCAGCTGCCTCAATACTATTAGCCATTTTGACACATATAACAGGTGGTCTTTTAATACAGGTGCAAGAATCACTCACATTAATCGATGTTCAAATCGGGGTTTTTCTATGGCGATTGTTCACCGAGTCAAATTGTTGTAACCCGACGATTTGCTCAATAACTGTCTTGCTTGTTAAGGTAAAACGACGAATTAATAAGTTTGTGAATAAGCAATTGAATAAGTTAGTCCGATTATGTAATTCTGTTAAATATTCACTTTATATAAGAAGGGCAATATCAAGCTTATGCGTGATAACACGAGACAGTCCTCTCTGGATTACGATTAAAATAACTGTTATTGATCGATCACGTTATTGTTTAACCACGATATTGTCTGACCACAATATTATCCAACCATGATATGGTCCAACCACGATATTAGCCAAACACGATATTGTTCAACCACGATATTGTCCAAACACGATATTGTCCGGCCACGATATTGTCCAACCACGATACTGAACCATGCTAATGTCCAACTATGCTATTGTTCATTGGCACTCTTGAACCACGCTATTGAACCACGCTCTGCTACCAAAATGTCGCGGCGACGACGATGTAATGCTACCACTAAATTCTTACTCTGCTACCATTACGAAGATGTTGCTGTATTGTTATTTCTTTTTAAACTTACTTGCTTTACTTGATGATATTCACTTAGTATCCGGTTATCCAACAGTGGGAAATATAATCCAAAAAGAATGGTTCACAAATAAACGGATGAGTAAATGTATCCAATAATGAAGTGACAAGCGAACGAACGAATAACACATATACATGTACATGTAGTCCGAGTATAGATATGTCCGTATATATTTAGTCCGATTGTGACCGATTATGTCACAACACTGCTACGAAATTCAGCAGTCAATCTATTACTTAGCTATAACGGTTGTACTGGCACTGTCCTATAACGATAAAAACCTGACCAAGTCTAAAAACAACTTCAACTCTCACTAGCTGATTCTATCTGAGTTCTAAACTTCTCTCCTCTCCATCTCCAAAATTAATGCCTGGCCCAGGTGTACGGTCACTGTAATTCTATAGCCGTGGGTTGACCAGAAACAGCTATAAATTTCCTTTATGGTGAGGACTTCTATCAGAGAGGCAAAGTTTATGAGGTGCCAAGCATGTGAAAGCTTGACAGGCCGAATTGAGGAATTTTAGAGGCAAATGTATTCTCCAAAACAGAGACCTTTAAACCTTCGGTATGATTACACATATTGCGAGGAATGTGCAGGGTACTTTTGAAATTTTGTCATGACCGCAGGCGGTGGGGACTGTGAGTCAAAAATTTAATAAACCCAAACATGGTCATGTCACATATCATTTTGAAGCCAATGATGAGTAGACTACAGTACAAGAATTATTTCGATCTTGGGTCTAACTGAGGGTAGTGGGGATCAAAAGTGGGCTCAATCGATTGCTACACAACTCCT